>BFEA01000366.1:95022-107390 GCA_003427395.1 Chara braunii | reverse complement strand
GCGTGCTCCTCTGGGGGAGAGGGACAGTCGGGTGGGAGTGGGGGTTGCCCTGTGGGGGGGACAATACTAGATCAACATGATGATGGGGGAGATCATCCTGTTATTTCGCGGGTGGAAGGGCGCCTTTGGCAGACACCACTATGTGTGGACAGCACGGTCATTTTCGGTGTTACAGAAAGAACAAGGTTCACTGAGGGGGGGGGGGGGGGGGGGGAGGGGGTTGGGGGGGGGGTGGAGGAGATGGAGGAGGAGGAGGAGGAGGAGGAGGCGGATGTTAAGGTGCATCCGCACATGGTTACTTTTGGTCGGTATGTTCGGACTACGCATCTTCTGCATAGTAAGCGTGTGAATGTAGCGCAAGCAGGCTGTAAGGTAAGGTGAATTCACACTGAGCATCTTTCTACACGATCGTGTGAGTGTGGCGCAAACAGGAAGTTATTAAGTCGATTCACACTGTCAGTTAGCATCTTCTGCGAGAGCGTGTGAATCCAGGGAAGTGCAATAGCAGTACCCGGCGCGTTCGACTTTCGAGGTGCTTCCAAATAAATGAAGCACGAATCACTCTCGACATATGGAGAATTTAGTTTCAATTGATTGATTGCGTACTTCCTCACCCTTTGATGGGGTTTTTGTCGTTTTTTGATATCGCTAATTTTATTCATGCCTTTCTATCTTTCTGGCTTCAACTTGTTTTTTCACCAAAAATTGTGTTAAACTTCGTCTCGGAAATTTTCTAAGAGCAGACTCAGCAGAACGGTGGATTTTTTTTTTTTTCCCCGTATGTTTGTTGTTTTTTTCCTTGGCCACGGTTATCGCAGGATGCGGCAGGATTTTTTTATTTTATTTTTTTGAGCCACAGACAGGTTTTTTGTAATGATGAAGGGCATTTTAACCAATTTGTTGCCAATTTGCTGGGGTTGTTGCCAATTTGTTGGGGTTCGTAATGCTGAAGGGCATTCTAACCAATTTGTTGGGGTTGCCTCTCAGGAGGAGCCGTTTAGGGGTACTACAGTCTTACCCCGAATACAACGCACGGTCATTATTGCTGAATTCGGTGCATCTTTCTGAATTCGGTGCATCTTTCGGTCTAAATTCAGCTATAATGACCGTACGTTGTATTCGGGGGAAGACTGTAGGACTTGGACATCCTGTAGTGCTTAACTACAGTGGAGGAATAGGGCGAGCCGGCGAGGGTGTTGAGCAGGCGGGAGGAATTTCCTAATGAACTTGGGCATGGTGAGATGTTCCTGATCGGTGGTGGTCCTGGGGGAGATGGGTGGTAAATCGGTGTTCGAGCCAGTAGGAGAATGGGGTTAGGGCCCTTACGAGCGACAAGATCTTCTTTTGAGCACAGGGGCACGAGTAGATTTTCGGTGTTGGAGGTGGGGACGTGGGGGGTAAGATCGTCTTTTGACCTGGGGCAGTGGGGCGTGAGACGAGCATGGCTACTCCATGTGGCTGAGAAGAAGGCGGTCAGCGAGTCTTGTCTGCGTTCTGACTCATGGTTAGCAGGACAGTTAAGCGTCCCCTCCGTAAGAGGCCAGTGGATGCTGAGGCCCTGAGGAGGCCAGTGGATGCGTGGATGCTGAGGCCCTGAGGGTAATCAATTAATGCTGGGGGGCAACCTATGCTAAGAGCAATCAATGCTGAGGGCAATCAATGCTGTCTTTCTTTGTGTATTTATGAAAATTATGATTTATGATTTATCCTCTGACTTTTTTTGAAGGGGAATCTGGACCCGTTTTGCACCAGGTGCAGCTCCTCACCAATAAATTGGAGCCATCAAAAAGGAAGGGACCTGCTAGTGGGGGGTGCTTGTATTAACCCAATTCGCAGGAACCACCCACAGAGATGTGACAGTTCTCTTCAGTGAAAAAAAAAAAAAAAAAAAAAAAAGAACAGAGTAGTACCTGGTTACCCTTGCCTCGGCCCCCTTTTGAACTGCACACTGTCATCTGTGTATGAGAGGGAGAGACTGCTGGCTCAGACAGGAGATGCCCGGTACTTGCCGTCTTCTGTACCTTACGAATTTGCCTTCTTTTTTCCCCCCTCTTTGTTCTTTTTCGGAAAGAGCTATAAAATAAATGGCCTTTTGATGGACTAGAACGCAGGACCTGGTCTGTATTTCAAGAGCTTGTGGGTGTACCAACTGAGCTAGGCCCATTGGTCCTGAGGAACTTTCCAAGACCTTTTGTTTTTAAACACATCCCATGGGTTTCGAGTTCGTAAGGGCAAAAAAAACACACGGCAGCAAAGAAATCAGAAGCCGATTTCGAAAAGGCTTCGGGCGAAAAGTATCCTTTGGGCTTTTTCCTCCCCCGATCTGACGCCATGACTGACCCCTGTAAATTTTACATCCGTCCTGACAGCAGGGCCGAACCCTGGAAGCACAACAGCCGGCCTGACAGCACAGCAGCTGTGGTACTTTCATTGCCCTTTTGAAACTCGCACCTGGTTTCTTTGCCGATACGTGTTGTTTTTGCCCCCTATGAAACTCAAATGTGACATGAATGTACTTCCCTCTTTTCTTTTCTTTTTTGTGAATGTAGGCATTGGACCTGATGTAGGCGCTGTTAAGAGCAGACCCCTACATCATGACCGCTGTGGTCACGGCCGTGGAAACGCCATGGTGCCCAGACCGGGGGGCGGTCCGGTGGTTGGGGTGCCCAGCCCGTCTGCACACCTCCGGCCCTGTGGGCCGTGGAAGTGAAAAAACAAAAAAAAGGTTTTTTTTCGGGGGGGGAGGTTCATTTTCTTGATTTTTCAGGATTTTTTTAAAAAATGCCCCCCCCCCCCCCCCCCTTTTTTGAATTGAAGTTGCGGGGGTGTTTTTTTTTTTCTTTTTTGCCCCTCTGATTTTTCTTCGGTCCAGTGGTACCTCCCCCAGTGTTGGGAAATTAGGGAAAACTGTCACGTGCTTACCCAGTAACACTGCTAGTTTTCTTATTATTTTTAATTAGAAAAGGAGAGGTTTTTCTTTTGTAACCCAGAACAGGGCTCGGCTTCCCTTAACAAAGTTGTGGTGATAGTTTTTCCTTTTCAAACCGAGAAGGTGGTGATACTCCCAGGGGACGGCAGTAAGAGGCTCTCCACACAGGCTGTCGAATGTCGAAACTTTTCGACAAGTGTCAGAAAATTTTCGACAGTCGGGCGGTCGACAGTTTTCCCCCTCTTCGCCACACAGGCTGTCGAGGGGCAAGGTTTTTGGTCATGGCCAGGCGGACAGGTGTGGTCATGGCCAGGCGGACGGCTGTCACGGAACAGTCCCTGACAACGCAAATTCGAACCTGACAACGCAAATGTGAACGCAATTTTTGAAAGGTCGGTGGGCCACTGTCGAATTTCCGTCACCTGCAGGCTGGTGGAAACGGTTGCTGGAGGGCGGCTGTCGAAAGGACCATTCTGACACCTGTCGAAAGTTTTTTGAGCCGCAATTCTTCGAAAGTCTGTGTGGCGATACAAAATTTTCGAAAACCTGGTTTTGGACAGCCTGTGTGGCGAGCCTCTAACACTGCTAGTTTCGTTTTTTGTTATCTGTGTTTTCTTGTCTTTTTTTG
Organism: Chara braunii; assembly: GCA_003427395.1. Lineage (NCBI taxonomy): Eukaryota > Viridiplantae > Streptophyta > Charophyceae > Charales > Characeae > Chara > Chara braunii. The sequence goes on along the minus strand of BFEA01000366.1, from coordinate 103,833 downwards.
TGATTTGGTTTTAGTGCCCTGCCAACGAGGCAGGGCGCATTCCACGGACAGCTGACACTTTGCAATGGAGGGAGCACTCTCATATTATGTACTCCAGCTTCTGCATCCAGCTTTTCTCGTGCAAAGTGTTGTCTGCTGGGGTGATTACAGCAGGGCTGTAACGCCGTTCGGAGGGCATACTACTTTGGACAGGACGGCCTTTCAGGCCTTTTTTATTGTCATTACAGTATTATGGGGAACCCTATAGCAGCCACATGGAGCTGCACCCACCAGCAGGTGCGATTACAGCAGGTGGGTGATACCAGCCAGGGGTCAGGCTGTAGCATCAGGACCGAGCTTCTTCTATGGGCCAGTCACTGTGCCTCCCCTCAGGTGGTGGTCCCCTCCCCCTATGAACATCAGCAGTCTCTGCTCAATGCCACTCGGGGGGACCAAGGGCCTATCTGTAGGTGGCGGGTGCCAAGCTTGCCCAGGAAGGTAAATAAGATCAATGGGGATTGAACCCAAGACCTCCTGAATGCCACTTGTGTGCCTTACCAACTGAGCTAGGCCGCTGTTTCTTAGCAACTCACTGGGGTTAATTCACCATTTTTTTATATCATTGGGAGTGTTTTGGGTGGGGTGGTGTTGAAAAACGTGCTCCAGATTCTGTATCTAGCTGCTTTCTGGTCCAAAGAGTTGTTGCTTTTATTTATTTATTTTTCCTGCAGCCCTGATTTCAGCTGGGCTTAGCCCCTTGGGAGGGCATACTCTCACATGTACCCCAGATTCTGCATCAGGCTGCTTTCCTCTTTTTATTTATTTATGGGCGTCCCTTACAAAATTTAATAGGTGGGTCCCCCTCCAAAGCAACAACGCTAGGGACGTGCGTAGGGACGTGAGTAGGGACCTCGGAGTGTTTCTGCCTTTTTTTATTGCCTGGGTCATATGTACATTCTCTAGGAAAATGTGGAAAGTAGGAATTGTAGTACACCACCAAGCTGTCCTGGTGGGCTCCCTTTGAAGCCGACAGACTCGGAGTTGTGCCAGTCTTTCCACCTGAGGTGAAGTCCTTGAATGAACGCGGCCTCTTTCCATTGACCAGCCATACTTCTGTGAAACTTGCCAGAATCTTTTATTATTATTATTATTATTTTTTTTTTTAATAAATGCTCCAATCAATTCGTGGAGAGCAGCACGTGCTGGGAACCGGGTTCAGCATCCCTTAAAATTGGAATACATTGATGATTGATTAAAATTTGGGATGATTCAGGAACACTTCAGGATGATTGAGATAACAAGTTAGAGATTGAAGCTGATTACTCGGAGTGCTTATCTACTCAGATCTCACATACTACCCTAACCCTAAACTCAGATATCCATACCAACCAGCCAGTCTCTACCGAGCCAATACTGTATAGTACCAACCAAGCCCCTACCCGGTCTCACACCCCAATCTAGCTAGGTTACAGGGCAGCGCCACCCACCCCAGCGCCGACCCTCGTCGGCCAGATTGTAGCCTTTGGTCAAGTATTGTAATTGCCTTCCACCCTCAGCAATCCCCAGATCTCTATCCAAGGCATCAAGCTCTAATGAAGGTTACAGGGTGATGCCCCATCACCGGCCAAGGTTGTTCTGGATGCTACTCAACCTGGGCAAGAACACAATAAAAGCTCAATTAGGAAGTCGACTAGACTAGAATGTAACCTTTTTTTTTTTTTTTTTTTGATACGAAGGCCCTTGTGCAAGACCTCTATCCTGGTGGTGGTAAGAGAACCACCGGGATTGAGGCTTTGCCTAGTGGGCCGCTCCGTCTATTGGTGGGGAACAACACCTGCTGGAAACCGGGTCCAGCGTCCCTTAAATACATCTTTGCAAAACAGTACATCAATGAGAGTGACGCCAATGTGCTGGAAACCGGGTCCAGCATCCCATATCAAATCTGCTCTTCCGTACCTAACCTGCAGTAGGGTTGGTGATTGGGGGGGGCCACCGGGGGCCACCAGTGGAATCCCCCTCCATCCCCTAGCGTCTGCCATCCACCTACTGCTGGGAACCGGGCCCAGCGTCCCATGAATACATCTGTTCGTAACAGTACAGTCTTGAGGGTGACGCCATTTGGCTGGAAACCGGGTCCAGCGTCCCATATCTGACCTTTTCCTTCCTACTTAGCCTGCAGCATCGTCGGGTACTGGCGGGAGACCCACCGGGGGGCACCGGTGGGGCCTCCCTCCCTCCCCTAGCTCCTGCTCCCCTCCTACTATCCCCATGGCGTCCAGCGTCCCATCTACAGAAATTTATAGAACAATATCATGTCAAAAAAACAGTCTGTCACCCCAGTGCTGGAAACCGGGTCCAGCGTCCCCTATCCGAGTATAACATCCCTGCCTACCCTGGGATGCGTCCCATGACCTACAGTTCTGTTTATCCAACCTAACCTGCAGTGTATCCATCTGCCGCTGTGTCACTGCTGTCCATTAAGTTAAGCTTGTATTGAAGGGGACAGCCACCTGCTTTCCTTCTGGCCCTCTATATATTTGAGACCTCAGGAGGAAACTAAGCCAGACAATACATTACCCATGCTGGAAACCGGGTCCAGCGTCCCATATCAGCGCTGTTCGTCTAGTCCGACCTGCTTTGTATCCATCTGCTGCTGTCCTTCTGCTGACCATTAGGCTGAGCTCGTATTGAAGGGGCGAGATGAACGGAGATAAACAGACAGAGGAGGGACCGAAGGGCAGAGCCGGCATACTATGATCATGGGGGGAGGGCCTCTTCCAGTGCCAGTGGGTGGGGGGGGGAAGGGGTCTGCAAATTCATGGGCCGGGCGTAACCTTTCGTCGGGGTCGAGGTTTATCCACTCATGGAAGATCAACTGATAATCTCTTGCTATCTCCGTCCAGTGTCCTTCTTGCAGCTCTTGCAGCTCTCCTCCCGGCTGGCGATTCTCTGACCATCTCACCTCTGCCACCCATCCTGTTTTTTCCCCTCCCAACCAATCCTGACTGAATCGGGATATGATCTTGTTGATGTCAGACCAGGAATTCATTTGGTCCAATTTATTTCTGGCCGCCTTCCATTGGGCAGCAATTTCATGTTGGACTGACAAGCGTAATTCAACTGTGACTTCACCTTCTTCAACCCGTGCCCCTTCCATTTCCAGAATGCATCGCTTCCACCATATGGCCCACAAGACCGCCCGCCTGCCCAATTGAAACATGTTTTCCTTGAATGTGTCACCCTGGATTGGGGGGTAATGTCCTAGTAATATAGCCCTCCATTCCCATGGCCATTCTGCTCCGGGGACAATGTGTCGCCAGATCCTATCCCAAACCCTCCAGAGCAAAACCGAAGTCGGGCATTGGAGGAAGATGTGCTCGATTGTTTCGGCCTTTCCCTCCTTGGATAATTCAATAGGCAATTATGGCACCAGGGTAATGCCCGACCTTGCTGCTCCAGACGGGTGTGATCTATCAACCAATCATTTGTTGGCAGGCATCGGTGGGCTATTTGCCACTGAAGGGCCGAAATCTTAGCGGGTCTATTCCTAGATTGAGTGAACCAACGGATCGGCTTGAGTAAGTCTCGGTCCACATTGAGATGTCGATACCACCTGTCCTCCACCGTCTCCCGTAATCTTCGTTTGGGACGGAGCATACGATAGACTGATTTTGTTTTTAGAGTGTGTAGTGTTAGTGGTTTTGCCGGCCTTTTCTAGTCGTGACTACCTGGGACCAATGCCACTCGTTGGGGTCGAAGGGGAGATCCTCAATCGGGGTTGTTGGGCGGTAGGCACATCGTCCTCTACCATTGTCCAGAACCCTGATGCGGTATATGTTTTTTTTGTCCATCCAAATAAATGGGTCTTGGCTGCCCCGTAAAGAGCCATCCCTTTGGATGGCGAAAATCTCAACTAGGGCCAGTGTTTGATCGACAACGTGTACTTGCCCGATCTCCTCCTTATGATCGAGCAGGCCCACCCAGTCTCCTTCTCTCAATTGAGGGCCTTTTCGAAGGATGCTATACCACTGGAGGGGGAGACTTTCAATCAGTTCGTTTACTGCCGATTACGTGCGATGGCAGTAGCGTAGCCATGCACGCATTCTTTCTGCACTCTTCCAGCATCTTCCCTCTAGATCCCACAGATCCCCTACCCTACTGACGCCATGTTTAACCCAACCTTTCCAAGGGGCATCTGAGCTGCATATTACCTGGCCCAAAGCATCCGTAATCAGACGATTCCCAAACAGCGGTTGTCTGAAAATTTCTTCCCATCGATCCGGACTGGGCCGGTCGGGCGGCGGGAGTTTTCTCCATGTGCGAAGTAAACGCAACCAATATGTGCTCACCGGGTCCCCAGTCTTGTCTTTCCTTGGAAGCTTCCAGTATCTGTCTTGTAGTCATACCGAGGGGTCAGTCTCCGGGGGGGGCTCTGGTGCCAGGGCCGCAATTTGTGCCAGGGCCAGTGGGGGCCAGAGGGAGGAGGGAGAAAAGATGATGTGCTGAACCCAGCGCAGTGTAAGAGTCTGGGATTGAGTGGCCAGATCCACAATTCCTAGTCCTCCTCTGGTCTTGGGCTGAATCACTGAGTCTCAAGCAACTCGACTAATTGCGTGGGGGGCATTACTGTCCCCTCTCCAGAGGAAGGCTGCTAGTTGTTGTTTGAGTGACCTGAGCCCCCCGTCGCTCATGGGGCATACAATCGATTTGTACCAAAGTGTGGCCAGAACCACATTGTTAATGACCAGAGCCCTCCCGAATAACGATGTGTGCTTTTTATTCCATTGCTTTAGTTTGGCGTTTGCTGGTCCAGTCAACCACTCGTCGTTGGTCGTCGGCTTTCCTTTTGCTATAAGTAGGGCCCCCAAACCTCTCAGTGGGTCTTCCGGGGGGAGCCATGTGATTCGCGGGCTTTCAGGGGGCCTTCCTCCTTGATGGTGCATCCACCAACCTGTAGTCTTCTGCCCCCAATTTACTGCCATATCTGAAAGCTGGCAGAACCGGTTCATGAGGCTTTGGATTTCTTCCATGTTACGATCCGTCGCTTCCAACATTATGGAAAGGTTATCAGCAAAAAGGAGGCAGATTGGCACAGCCTCCTCCGGGATGTTAGTGATTTTGATACGAGAGAGGTTTTTGTTATGCCTGAGATTGGCCGAAAGTGCTTCCATTATTACCACAAACAGGTAGGGTGCGATGGGGTCCCCTTGTCTTACCGACCTCTAAAGCTCGAAGGGGGGCGCTATCTACCCGTTTACCTGCACAAAGGTGGTGGCATTTTGATGAAGGATCCTAACCCAACGTCGAAAGACAGGACCAAAGTTTATTTTTTCCAAACATTTGTCCAGGAATGCCCATTCAACGTGGTCGTACGCTTTTTCGAAGTCAATGAATATAATGGCCGCGTTCGCCTTATTCCGTTGGGCTAGTTGGATCACCTCATTGACTAGTAAGATATTTTCTTGAATATTCCTTCCAGACATGAATCCTGTCTGGGCCGAGTGTATGACATCTTCTAGGACTGATGCCATACGATTGGCCAACGCTTTGGAAACCATTTTATAGACTACTGTGAGCAGAGTGATAGGTCTATAGTTTCTAATGTTCATTTTGTCACCCTTTTTATATAACAATGATAGTACACCTCTACCCACAATATCTCCCATCTCCCCGGCGTTCTACACCTCCTGATAATACTCCCATGAGTCCGAGCTCAGATCCGGCCACATGGTTTCCCTGAATTCCTTGGGGAGTCCGTCTATGCCGGATGTTTTTTCCTCTTTCATTTGGAGGAGTGTTGTCCAGATTTTATTTTTAGACAAGGTTTCCTCCAGCTGCTCCCGCTGATGTGGGGAGAGGTGTCGATCCATTGGTGTTAAGAACTCCTCCAGTTCCTTATCTCCTCTGTCCGTTTGTGAGGGTAGGATCTGAGATGTGTATAGCTGTTTGAAAAAGGTCCTAGTGATTAGTGTGCAGTGTGCTGTGTCAGTGGCTATGGTTCCGCCGTCGTTTGGGTCAAGGAGGGCTTCTATGACAGTCCGTCTGGCCCGTGCTGTGGCCATGGAGAAGAAATGGGTGTCCATGGTAGCTTCCTGAGTAAATTCGGTCAGTTTTCCTCGAATTCTGATTCCTCGCCATCTATGTAATGCGTATTGTAAGAGGCGGTCTTTAATATCTTGGATGGTGGTAGTAAGAGATTGTGAATCTGCCTGTTGTTCCAGGGTTATTAGTTCTTTGTGGGTAGACATCTCTTGCTGTTGTCATTGGGCAGCCTTTGCTTTGGAAAGATCCTTGCATTTTTTTGCTAGATAGATTAGTCCGTTGTTGAACCATGTAATGTGTGAGTCGAACAGATGCTTTTGTTGGCGCCAGAAGTGCCATTCGTCTTGGATCATCTGTGTGAAAGTTACATCTTTAAGAAGGGAGGTGTTTAGCTTATAAAAACCGGGCCCCTGATTCGGATATGATAATAGTGGGATCTTGAGCAAACAATCAATCTGATGATGAGATGATGTCGATGATGTTGATGATGTTGATGATGATAATACTTGATGTTGATTGACCCTCCCCTGTCCACCCCTCCTCTTTTCCCCTCTTACCACCCCTCCACTTCCTTGCAGCCTCCGCTAATCAGAACCAATCTGTTGTTGAACAGTTCCTCACAGCCCCAACAATAGGAAAGACTCCCTCTACCCTACTCCCCTCAAAGAAGGTTATTCCCCCAAAAAGCCTACCTCAAGCTATCTTTGCCCTACTCTGCCACCGCTAGTAGATGATGTTTCGCCTTCCATCTCTCCCAGCCGCACAGTTAGACAGTCCCCCTTGTCCGCCCTTATTCCCTATAGGCAAACACTTCCCACCTTGTGTTTCCCCTGCAGAAAAGAGCTCTCCCCACTCAATCCGTCCTGCCCTCCACATCAGCAACCTTGGAAATAAGAATTGAGAGGTTGATGATGATGATGATGATGATGATGATGATGAACCTGATGAGAATGGAAAACTCAATGAAATGATGACGGCGAGAACAACCCTAGGATGAAGAAACTATTGAATAGGTTAATGAGAAGAAGCAGCGCCGTGATGAGGAAGACCCACTGCACCCTGATGATGTCAACAACGTGAAGATTGCGAGAAGCGCCGTGCAGAATCATTGGATTTACGACGCCCTAGAAGAGCGCGATGGTGACAGCAACGCACTACGCAATGAAGATTTTTTTTTATTTTTTTTTTCCCATCATTGTGCTATGAGCGCACGACAACATGAAGAAGATGATGACGATCAGTATCATAGAGAGCAAAAATTCTGATGAAGATAATAGCCGCCCAACTATAGTACTTAGATGATGATAACCTGCGAGAGACAAAACAAACAGTAGAACAAGGAAACAGCCTGATGAAGAGCTGCTCCCCTAATGATGACCTCCCTGATGTAGAGCAACTCTTCTAATGATGACCTCCTTGATGAAGACCAGCTCCCCAAATGATGACCTTCCTGATGAAGAACAACTGCATCCCAGATGATGACCTCGCTGTTGACAATGATGGTCAGCGCTGTGATGATGCTGACGAATAGCTCCCTGATGATCTCCCTCCACACACTCCAATTGTAAGATAACCTTCGCACTTTGCGCTCCACTCTAGTCTGTCATCCAACACACTTCAGTCTCTATGGGGTTAACTCCACGTTCCTCCACCTACCATTGGCTTGCACCAACTCGCTTGAGCAAATACAGCTTCCTGCTGGGGTGTTGGCTATGGAGTACTTCATGCGGAAGTCACCAGAAGAATGATCGAGCAGCAGCTTTCGCCACCACTCTCCCTTCTTCCTGTGACTCAGACCAGATGCCACGTCAGCCCGTGACGTGGTGTGGCCTAGCACCTCTGGTTATTGCGTGTGGATTAAGCGCCACCTCCTACCCCCTCACTACATCACCAGCATGCTCGCCCACTCGTGTGTACCCACCAGCATCCAGCACCTCGCCCCATGAAAGCAGCCAGCGCCTTGCCACGTGTGAAAAAACAGCGCTTAGACACTGTCAAAATGCCAGCACCGGCAGCCAGCGCCTCACCACTCCTGAGCAACCAGCGCCACGCCTCCCAACCGGCGAACCGTGACCAGCGTCTCGCCGCCATCGCGTAGCCAGCGCATTGCCCTCCCGTTGGGCAATAGTCTCATGATCCCCCCTATGTCGAACAATCCCTGATTGGTTGCCAGCGCCTCGGCCTGTCAAAATTAGCTCTTGTTGCTTCTCCTGATTCTCCTGAACTTGAATCCTGACTTTCTTCCATTGGGAGAAGACTTCACTCTCCATTAAGGATTTGGTTGTTGCCCATACCTTCTCATACGGACTGCAGGAGTTGTCCAATGTCCTGATGCATCTTTCCTTCCATACTATGACCCAGAGTGTTCCCTTTCGAATCATGTCAAACCAGATGCGCTCCGACTTGTTTAAGTTAGTAGGAACATTGGTTCATAGGAGTAGACTAAGTTGGATTGGGTGTTCGCACTGTTCGGAGAAGGAAGAAGAGAACAGGTAGTTCCAGAGAGGCTGAGAGAGAAGATGCTCTGACCCAGTAGTCAGTAGCTTCCATGAATGTGATCAGGCCTATGTATCACCTCCGGTCGCGACCGCGGGCAATTTTACCGTGGCCGACCGCCGGCGGCCGAGTGCGGGCATGAAACCCCGATAATTTTTTCAAGGCAAAGCCGGTGGCAAAACACTGCCCCCCCCCCCCCCCACACACACACACACAATCAATCAATCAATGATTGATTGATTGATTCAATTTGTGTGTGTGTGTGTGTGTGTGTGTGTGTGTGTGTGTGTGTGT
>BFEA01000366.1:49544-60033 GCA_003427395.1 Chara braunii | reverse complement strand
CTCTCTCTCTCTCTCTCTCTCTCTCTCTCTCTCTCTCTCTCTCTCTCTCTCTCTCTCTCTCTCTCTCTCTCTCTCTCTCAACAGTTTATCGATATGCATATACAGATCATAATTGATGTGGAATTGGAAACGAAATAAAGTAATAGAATAGAATACAAAGAATAAAGGAATAATCGATTAATAACGAATAATAAAATAGAGTACATAAGCTAACTATAAACATGTCAACAAATGTATGTGTGATCGTTGAACTCCAACAACAAACAACAAAAAACACATTCACGCATCGATCGACAAATGTGAGTTCGGGATTAACGAAATTCATGTGAAGGGCGTAGCTCTCCCGCTGCCACGCACACATACAGACATCCAGTCACAAATGGTGCTCAACCGGCGGCCCACGGCCGAGCATGTATTCCATTCAATGAAAACAACAATACGGCATTCGTGACACCGGCGAGAGAACAGTATCACACCACTATTTCCTCCAATCGCGACAGGACACGTGGACACTGGACACCAAACACCCGATAGACTGACACAAAGACAACGTGCGACACATCCCCTACGCTCCGTTATCTGAACCGCGCTCGCTAATTCACCGCACATTCGTCTTCACAGTCCATTGCCACCCATCGACCGTGCACACACAAGGAAGATGACCCCATCCAAATCTTCGTTGCACAAAAACGAAGGGGGTGATAAACCTTCTCCCCCACGACTGTACGCAGGGACACACGTGACACTGTAACGTTCCGCCACTCTAGCAAGTACGCACCCGCCCTTGCAAAAATGAAAAAGCCATGCATGCACCAAAATCCCCGATCTCTCTCGCCTCTCCGACCACAAAACAAAACCTCGATCCATCGCCACCTTCCTCCCGCGAAGATGACGACAATCAGAACACGCACCCGAAGCTACGCACGGACCTCGCCGTGAAGGTACCCGCGATCGACAAGCGGCTTCTCGAGGAACATGTAGTAAAACGCTCCGTTATCCAACCGCGAAGCGTGCTCTATCGCCAAGTTCTGGATGAGGTTCTCGACGATGTCTACCTGCAGGTGCGTCCAATCGTCTGGAACGATGAATCCAGTTTTCGTCACGTATAACACGACATGAGAGAGGAGACGGTTGTTGTAGCCCAAGGCGGCGTCGATGTCAATAGCGGCCTGCCCATTGACGTCGACCGAATAGAAATAGTACGACCGGCAAGTGATCTCGTTCCCGAACGGCGGGTCGTGATGAAAGTACCCGTCCAGCCGACGACGCTCTTCCCAATACATGATCACCTCGCCACGCACAATCTCCCTCCATGCGAGTTCCATATGATCTCTCTCTCTCTCTCTCTCTCTCTCTCTCTCTCTCTCTCTCTCTCTCTCTCTCTCTCTCTCTCTCTCTCTCTCTTTATCTCTCTCTCTCTCTCTCTCTCTCTCTCTCTCTCTCTCTCTCTCTCTCTCTCTCTCTCTCTCTCTCTCTCTCTCTCTCCACCGGGAGCGGCAACGCAGGAATCTCCCACACACGAGCGTGGTGATAAACCTTCTCCCCTACGGAAATGGACTGCCAACGTGCTTTATATAGAAGCGCGCATGTGCCAGCTGCCCCCGGAATAACGGGCCCGTCACAGGCACTCGTGCCACATCCCCCATCCCGGGCCATCCGAAAATAACTGTCCCGATGTTTTTTTATTTTTTTCCTCAATTATGTTGGGATGCCAGGGATGGGTTTCGAGGGACCACATTCCGGAAAAACGGGGGCGGTTAACGACGGGTTGGAAATCGACGACCCGCAATGCCCTACTTCGTCGACGGGTCTGTGTCCTGACTGTCGCCGGCCACCCGCCCAGTCCCTGCCCCTCTACCTGCCATCACCCCAACCAGCATCTCCAACACACGATTCCCTTGCCGCATCACCCCCACCACAGCACCGATCTCTGTCGCCATATCTCCCATCTTCGCTGCCATGAGCGCAGCACCTTCTGTCGTGGCACGTGCCATGTTCCCCGCAGCCTTGTCCAGGTCCTCGCAGAGAGACCGCGTGGATTCCTCCATCACCAAAGCCATGCCGAACATGTAGGACGATGACTCACCTCCCTGTACTTTTCCAGTTGCGGTCCGCCTTGTCTTCGCTGCACTCCCGGTGGGTTCTGTCCCCCAACCTTCGGAACCTGCCTCGCTCTCTGATCCTCTCGATCCAATCCCCCTCAAGTCCTCCGACGCCATCGTATTGTCGAAATTGAAGGAAGCCTTCTTTCGGTACCACTCCATAGCGTCCCACGACGGCTTCTCAAATGTCAGGGGTATCCCCAATGTCTTCTCTCCTCCGTAGTGATGTCGAAGTACCCCGGCTTGCCGGAGTCACTGCAGGCGTCACGAATCTCCCTCACCTTCTTCTGGAACTCTTCCCACTTCTTCCTACAATCCTCCCCTGTCCTCGAATAACCCAGGTCCGTCAGGCGGTCTGCAATCCACTCATATCTCCTTGTCCTTGTCATGTTCTGGTGAGCGCCCTCCGCATCGGCCATGAGGGCGTCATCCTCGCCGCTGATCCTCGCCAGGGCTATTCGCTCTTCCAGAGTCCATAGGTTGTTCTTCTTGGGTTGGGTTGTAGACTTCCCCCCCTTCTTCCGGGTACCACATGCAGATCTCGCGGCGGTCCGACCATGCGCACCTCCACCCGGGTTCGTCAATGAATCGGCTGCCGGTCCGTCATCACCATCGCAGTCGGAGTTCTCCCCATCCAAGCCCGCCGTCAACCCTTCGCCCGCGCCATTCGAACTCACACCCGCCATGTTGGGCGAACAATCACCGGCCGTGTCCCTCATGGCATTGGCACTCCCTGCCTGTCGGGGATCCATATTCCCGAATTACGGTAGCCACCCCTGAGCCCCGGTCTTCGCCCATCGCTGCCCTTTGCTGTCGTTGCTGACGTGTCGGTGATTGCCAGGCACTCACCCCGCCCGAAACTGCGACACCAGGTGTCATGTACTGCCGCAACCCCCCCCCCCCCCCCCCCCCCCCCCCCCCCCCGCCACATGTTGTGGTCGCAAAGCACGATCAGGCACAGCTGACTGCCCCGCTGTGGCCGTCCTTTGCGCATGCCTTGCCTGTGGTGGCGGTATCGCACTCGTTCGCTGCGTGTGTACCACGTCTTCGTACTCCCCGGCAGCAGCCCAAGCACCGACAACGTCCGTCGATGCGCCTCCCCACGACAAGTAGGATTGGATCGGCCTCTCTCTGCTGTTTGATGTCCCCTGTGCAGTCTGCATGTACGTTTCTCGCCCCATGAAACCTCCACAGCCGCCCACGCATAACGACTCCTTTGTGCCCATGCCCGCGAAAGTCGAGTTGTGCAGTCTGCCTCTGTCCGCCTGCTCCGAACGAAGCGTGTAGGAACCATGAGCTGCCATGATGGGCCACGTCATCGGTGGAGGCCCTGCCCCGTGCATATGTCCATGGGGCTGAACGTCTCCAGCCCGAACCTCGTCGGTGTCGTGCATGTATGCACCGGCATCCCCGTACAGTTCGGACGTAAAACTTCGTCCCTCCATCGATCTACCGCCTAGTTAGGAACACAGTGATGACACAGCAGTGAAGCAGATCACAACGACGATGCAGAAAGTAATCAGCAGCGCCACGAGTATGGTCGCTCCCCAAAACACAACGCTCAGAATGCAGCCCAGACCGTTGTTGTTGCAGCCCTGGAAGACGATAACTATCGGGCCTCGCGGTGATGTTGTCGGCCGTCTTCCACCGTCGCAACAGTTGCATTCTTCGGCAGCACTCGGTAGCACTGGAGATGGCACGTGGATAGGATGCACAGATGTCCCCCCACCTTGTGCGTTAATGAGCTGCTGTGTCGGCCGTCCCACGACGTCCCCAACGGGCCTCAACCGTGCATGAGAAGTCGTTGGAGGCCACGCGCTTTCGGCTCGTCGACATAGCAAGCTCCTCGAAGAACTCCCTATCCATGTCGGCCGGATGGCACGCACGAAGTTTGGAGCGTCGACTGCAGACACACCCGCCGCTATGGCCTGGCTTCGTCGACGGAAGGACGACAGCCAATGACCAGGCCCACCTCGATCAGGGAGGGATTGGCAGTGCTCCCGGAAGTCACTCTGTCTTCTGTCACCGCCGATGACCTCGCGTGCCGCTGCATGAAGGCGACGACAAGCGGACTTCCACGGCAATGCACGGCGATGGAGGCTGGAGAAGGCTTGCATGACCGAAGCCCAAGGGGAGGAACCACCCACGTGCGCGGCAACGTCGTCACAGGCGCCTTCACATGCAATCACTCCACCAACGTCGGCTGCCTGATGACGCCAACGGCATGCAAAAACCCCACCTTTGGAATTCGAATTCGAATTCAAATTCCAAAGGGCGGGGCTTTGCCCGCCAAAATGTTAACCGCTGACGCGGGGCCACAGAAGGTGGGCCCCGTCTCACCGTGCGACACCGTGCATGGAACACACTGCTGCTCCAGGACCCTACGAGACGGTTCGGCGGACATCCTGAAGTCCGGCCTGCGGCCGACATCTTGGAAACCTTTGGGATGCCTCCATCCCCAACGTTCGAGAGTCAGCACAAAATTGCGCCGGAAATCCCTCCCGCGGTACTTTTCCACGCCGCAGATCATGTGGAAACACAATTCCGCACTTTTCCACCCCACAAAGCGCGGCGTGTGGGGCCCCGCGGAACACTTCTGCGGAAAACACAAAACTTTTCCACAGACTTTTCCGGGCTATGTGGGCTCCCGGAAACAATTCTGCGGCAAAAGTTTTCCTTGCCGCATTCCTGTGGGGTCCAGGCCTCAGTTGTGAAGTCTACCACTGCTCAAACTCCTCAATGGGGGCATTGGGTTCCTAAAAGCCATACACTTTTGTCAGTGTATGTTCCCAGCACGTGCCGCGCCCCATTGAAAATGAGGTCTGCCACTGCTTTATTCCTGGGCCGTGGTCCCACTGGCAAAGGGGATAGGATAGAAATCCTGAATCTGGCTATTTTTATGCAGAGATACAGAAAAGCAGATCTATCTCGATTTCCTGCTCCTGTCCTCAAACACATCCAGATTCAGGCAGCACGTGCTGGGAACATACACTGACAAATAATATGTTCTTTTTGCTTTTTTGGACTCGGAGGAAATTGTCAAAACAGCTAGTAAATCACTTTCCACATTTTCAATGAATTATGAAAGCCCCGATTGAGTGTCACACCCTTGCGCTAGCTCAACTCAACGGTAGATGTGGGACACGGCCCCGGCAAATGGCTCTGAGGTCCATGGAGGTCCGTTAAAAATAAAATGGCACTCAAAAGAAAAAAAGAAAAAGCGAGGATGCAGAGAAGATGAGCATCCCCCGTCACCTCCCAACCCCGCGAATTCAAGGATCCATTCACAGATCGAGCAACGGTCCAGATCGCCATTAACAGATAGAGCAACGGTCCAGATCTCTAACGGACGGACGGAGGGAGGGAGGGAGGGAACAGAAACAGCCGACAAAATCATCTGCTGCAGTCTACGCACAGATTCCAGCAATTATAAAGCCTGGCCGACATGTTCGTAGAGGATGCAAGCTCTCTCTCTCTCGCGCGCGCACAGATTCCAGCAATTATAAAGCCTGGCCCACATGTTCGTAGACGATGCAAGCTCTCTCTCTCTCGCGTGCGCTCTCGCTCTCTTGCTCGCATGCACACATACACGCTCACACCCACACAGGAACGTTCACTCAATCGCTGGCTGTGTGCAAGTGTACTGGACTTACGGAAAAACTCAGCTGGTTCTGTCTATCATCATCTCCTTCCCCCGCCTTCCCTTGACAGCGTCTTGTTGTTTGCCTGGCAAACTGGACCTAGCGGCCCTGCTCCTCCATCGCCGAGTTGAGCGGCTGGGCTGCAGCAGGACTTGCACGGGGGGATGGGGGAGAACAGCCGGTGCAAATACACAGTTCCGACCGGCTCCTGGTCAAACGGAGCCGATAGGTCGGCAGGCCGGCCCTCTCTGAGCCGGAAGGCGCACCCAGGGCTTAGTTGCTGCGTACACTCATATACGGAGGTGGAGGCTGAGTGTGTGTGTGTGTGTGTGTGTGTGTGTGTGAGAGAGAGAGAGAGAGAATGTTGGGCTATGAAACCGTGCGTTCATTGAATGCGGGTTTTGCGTTCAGAAACTGAACGCTTTGAACACGTGTTCTCAACTTGAACGGGTTTGCGGATATAAAGAAACCGACAATAAACAACGAAAAAAAAAAAAAAAGGGAAAAAAAAAAACCCTGCATCTGTGTGTGTTGTCATATTCGCTGTACACTTTAAAAAAAGCATGACTGTGCCAGACTGTTTCGGGGGACTTTCACCGAGTCTGTGTGTGTGTGTGTGTGTGTGTGTGTGTGTGTGTGTGTGTGTGTGTGTGTGTGTGCGCGTTTGTGCATGTGTGCATCTGTGTGTGTGTGTGCGTGTGTGTGTAGAAGAGCAAGCTCCTGTGTGTGTGAGTTTGTGTACACTAGGGCGCAGTTCACACACGAACACACGCACACACAAAAGCTTTATTTTTTTTTTTGGCCCGCCACGACTTCGTCTGCCTCCTCATCTTCTTCTTCTCCGTCCTCCTCTTCTTATTCCTCCCTGTCCTTCTCCTCCTCCTCCTCCTCCTCCTCCTCCTCTGAGAATGTGCAACGTGGCACTTGCTGTTTTTTTTTTTTTGGACCCGCCATAACTCCCCTCTCCTCCTCCTCCTCTTCTTCTTCTTCCTTGTCCTCCCTGTCCTCCTCCTCCTCCTCTTCTTCCTCGTCCTCCTCTTCCACCACATCTTTCTCCTCCTCCAATCAACGCTGCTCCCCCATCCCCGCTGCTGGCCCCAACGCCACCGCCGCTGCCTATGACTTCGCTAGCGCTGGCCCCAAGGGCGCCGCTGCTGCCCCCTACGCCTTGGCCAATGCTGCTCCCCCGTTTGCCACCGCTGCAGGTTTTTTTTGTTTTCTTTTCTTTGTATTTGTTTTCCAACCAGCCAATCAATCAATCAATCATCAATCAATCAACTACTCAATCCACACACACACACACACACACTTTTCTTTTTTTTTTCAAAACTCTGCGCGCCCCAGAGTGGCTTCTGACATGTGCACCTGGGTGGGGGGCGCGCGTTTCAGTTTTCTCCCACCGTATGACACGTGGAGCTATTGAATGCGTTCAATTGAACATGCGCTCGCTTTGAACGCGTTTGAACATGCACACGCTCGCTTTGAACGCGAAGGCGTGTCATAGATGTTGGGCTCCCCTGGTGCAGTGCAGAATGGGTAGTTCAGATCCGGGGAAATGCAGGGGGTTGGCAACTTGGCAGTCTGCTTCGGACTGCTTGCCTTGTGCTCGCTTTTGGCAGCTTCCGCAGCTGGTGCAGCTCCCTACAGGGCCTACACAGAGTCGATCGCACGTCCTCCGCTCTTGGCCGTGAGTGAAGGAGGGGGTCAACGATCTCTCCAGTCGGACTTAGTCTATGCTTTTCCTTCTTTTCCTCGCCCTGAATGCGCTGGCAGACATAGTTGAGTTGCAGCCGGCGGCAAGGAGGGCCTGGAGGGGATGGGCGGTCTTGTCCGTTTTTCCTCAATGGGCCCAGACTCCCAGAGGGGTCAGTGGGAGGCAGAGACTGAAAGTGGTCCGAGGATGAGCGTCTTGGAGGCCTCATCACGGCCGCTTACAGGACCTGGTGGTGATCTCGGAGAGTAGGACGAATCAGCGGCGCTTTATCCTCGCAAGATGAGGATGGAAATAGAGGGGCGTGATAAGCACGTTGGCAGGCCAACCGCTGAAAAAAGCGGTCATGATTCTAAACAGCAGCCTGGTTTTGCAACGAGCTTCTTTCACTTCGCCCCGATTGTATTACCCATGACGGCACTGTTGGCCCTGTTGGGGCTGTGCGCCCACGGAGAAGGAAGAGAGGAGGAGGAAGAGGAGGAGGAGGAGAGAGGAGGAAGAGGAGGAGGAGGAGGAGAAGAAGAAGAAGAAGAAGAAGGAGGAGGAGGAGGAGGAGGAGGAGGAGGTGCCCCAAGTAGGCTGTTGCGGATGTGATTGCGATGGAGACTGGGGAGTCGGTGGAGACGGCGGTGGAGGAGGTGACTGAGCGAGGAGGTTGGACCGTTGGGGTGCATGTCATGCTTATGTATGCTCCTGGAACGTGCGAGGAAGGAGGGAGGAGAGAGGACGGGGGAGGAAAGCCGTGAGCGGGAAGCACCATGAAAACTGCGTGAGAGAGAGAGAGAGAGAGAGAGAGAGAGAGAGAGAGAGAACACACGTGGCAGCAAATGCCACGTGGCCACGTGGCGTGAGCCACAGCGACCGTTCTCTAACCTCCCTTTATCTCTCTCTCTCTGTGGTTAGGGAACGCACGTGGCAGCGCACGCACGTGGCATGAGCCGTCGCCACGTGCGTTCCCTAACGTCTCTCTCTCTCTCTCTCTCTCTCTCTCTCTCTCTCCCCTCCGCTTCCACTTGTCATGGTGCGCACTTTCTGCTTGCCACGTTCGCTCGCTCCTCAGTCGTCGACGCGGTTGAAGGTCAACCTGCTGCTCGGAAACGGAAAAAGAAAAAAAAACGAAAAACGAAAATATGAATTTTTTTATATTTTATTTTATTTTTTTCCCCAAAATCAACCAAGGCGCTGTGCCTGTTATTTCGTGGTGCAATCTGCTTTCAGTTCGTGCACAGAGTTATTTGGTTTCTGTCAGGGAAAAAAAAAAAAAAAAAAAAAAAAAAAGGCCGGTACTGGTTTCGGCCTGGGACAATTTTTTTGTTCCCCGCCGGTACTTCTACCGGCCTCAGATTGGGTCTCTGGCGTCAGGGCTGAGTCCCTGAGGCCCTGAGGCGAGAGGCCGACGGGTCCTATGCTGGCAAAGTCTGCAAACGACGACATTTTTGCTGGGAAACTCTGTGGGCCCGGTAAAGCTGCGATGAAACATACTGATAGACCGTGCCTGGCGCGGTAGCGCAGCCAAGGGGCGGAAGGGTGACGCGTAAGCGAGGAGGCATTTCGTGGGGGAAGGGGGAGAAAAAAAAAAGGGACAGCAATAAGGACGTTTTGGGCCGTGCCAAGGAAAAGGCAGACACCACAGGACATTTGTTGATGATCCCACCAAATGACTTCGCCCACCACAGAGAGGAGGAGGGAAGGGCTTACAGCCAGGATGGCTGTGTATACACTGATGTCTTTTGTCGTCTAGCTATCGCATTCCATATGGGGAATGTCGTCGACCGCTTAGTACGTCTTAGAGGGGTATACAAGGAGTCGTTGCATGCAAAATAGGGTTGTGGTCGCCAACAGGAGACCGACCGGTCGTTTCCTCACGTAACGTGGCTGCGGTCGGGAGAGGGTGGCGTGGTCATGCGGTGAAGAGCGGGCAGGTGGAGGTCGTTGGAGGGTTTCAGGTATAGGAAAGTTTGATGTTTGATGTGGCTGCACACTGCACAAGCAGTGTGCATCACGGCCCGTAGTTAGTAGGGAAGGGATTTCTGTGGCTGCATTAGCCGTAACGTCTGCCAGATTCGTCAGGCTACGGTAGGGCGCATGTTGTCTGGGGGTGGACGGAGTTGCGGGTAGTATGCAGAACTCTGGGGGTGGACGGAGTTGCGGGTAGTATGCAGGTTTCTGGGGTTGGATGGAGTTGGGGTGGACGGAGTTGCGGGTAGTATGCAGGTTTCTGCCGTTGGATGGAGTTGCGGGTAGATGCATGCAGAAACGAAAAAGCAAAAAAAAAAGCAAAAACCTTCGTCAACCGCACATCTCCACAAACACGTCCAGATTCAGCCTTCGAGGACACTGCACGCTGCTCGTGGGACTTGGCCCCTGCGGTGATTGCTGGCAGCGGCAGCCAGTGACTCGGGCGTAGTTGCATGCAGTAAAGGGTTGCTGAGGGTGAAACCGTGAAAGGGGACCGACCGGTCATGCGGGCAGTGTGGTTGAGGTCGTGGTAGAGGGTCCTGCGGTTGTGCGGTCTTGTTTCTAGTTAGGGAAGAAAGTGTTATCTAGTCGTTCAGTATGCGTACAAAGATCGACGGCGTATACGGCCACCCGGGTCTGTTGCAATGTTAAAGTGACATATCACTTCCCTCTCGAGGTTTTGTTCGGGTTTCGAGTCTGCACGGCTCCTTGCCATCAGATCTGAAAATCTGACGGCCCTAGTGTGACCACGTTGGAAAATACACGAAACATAAACTAAGCCGCCGGTAGTGGGTCACGGCCCCGCGTGCACGCAGGTCCGGCCTGAGGGCACGCTTAGACTGCGATACCAGATCCCCAATTTATGAGAAATTGCGGAGGCCCAATTTGGGGTTTTAGTGGTGGCCCAGGTCACACCGTGTCCCCAATACGGAAAAGACATGGCTGAGGCCGCCACACTATTTTGGGAAATGGGAATTGGGAAGTCACACGATACCAACCGCAATTCTGCAGCTGTTTTTTTTTTTTTTTTGCCTCTGGGATTTGCGGCCGCTTGGCATCAACGGGAAAGGCTTCAG
>BFEA01000365.1:1676912-1691820 GCA_003427395.1 Chara braunii | reverse complement strand
CCCTATGCAGTGATAGTAAGGGACGAGGGGTGCGGCGTTCCCATAACACCGTGCCCCCCCTTTCCCGATTGCAATCCCGCTACTTGATCGAGGGGGAGAGGAGATACTAAAGGGTGGGAAGGGGGAGGGGGGGGGGTTCAACGGTTGTGATGCCTTGTGGCACCTGCCTGAATGAGGGGATGTATTCATGACTACAGACCCTGAAGATGTGATCAGCATGTTATGATATTTAGAGGGGAACTAGGGGATATATTAATGCTACTGCTATAGACTTGCTTGAACAGTTGAGTCTCGTCCGTCCCATGCTGATACGTCTACCGATACGTTTCGTCATTGTCTCCAGTGCATTTAGGTTGGAGGACAGGGTGAATATCCCATCATGAGTAGCGGCAACGAAAGTTGCCGTTACGTTTCTCTACCATCGAAACATCGAGTGGAAGGGATAACCTCTTCTATAAAGGTTATCAGTTGCGAGAGTCGATCCCCTTCGTCACCGCTCACACCGTCCAAGCGTAGAGCGGGGCCTGGCTTTCTTCAAATGCCGTGGAAACGAAGCGACATCGGTGTGCCACCTTTTCTTGCCTCTAATAATGTCGTCCGTCATCTTAGTCTTGACGACATACTGAACAATGCTCTTCCTCTAAATGTACATGGCGAACCCACCGTCAAGCGTGGACACCTTGTTACAGTTCGAACAGTTGACTCGGTTGCGGAACATGATGCCGAAGAAAAGTGTCATAAGTTCGACGAGGCATATTATGCAGACGACGGACCGTCCACTCCTCCGTCGCATGGGGTGTCGCCGATACGAAACGATAGCACTCGCAACCATCCACGACCTCATTCGACAGGAGGGCAAGGCAAGCGAAAATACACATACAGGAACAGGAAAAAAGGATGCAGTGATTCCTCGTCTGCATTCTAGCGTAGATGCAGTCTTGAGGAGTACGATACAGTTTTGAAACAAAAATGCTGCA
Source organism: Chara braunii (assembly GCA_003427395.1). NCBI lineage: Eukaryota > Viridiplantae > Streptophyta > Charophyceae > Charales > Characeae > Chara > Chara braunii. The sequence continues at coordinate 1,690,843 of BFEA01000365.1, read as the reverse complement.
CGAAATTTGGTTGTCTTCGACGGTTGACAGTGCAAGATGTTCAGAAATGTAGACGTGAGTATCGTGCACTTAGAGGTCGGGACAGTCGCAAGTGGTGGATTTCGAAACTAGAAAACTTTATCTCTCTAGTTGATAGGAAACCTTATGTGAAGCCGATAGTGCAAATGCGCCCGATTTGCGTGACCGCCTGGTGTCTCATTTTAGGAGTGGGGCGTAATACGTTGAAAAGGCACACAGACGACCTCGACGATGGAACGATAGATGTCGTTCATGGCCATGAAGGACGCCCTAGGACGAACGCTAGATACGCCATTACAATACACATTTCGTTAAAAATGAACCTTTTGATTGTTCACTTTTTGTAACAAATCCGAAATTCATGTTGGAGCGACATATATAAGAACAGAGGAGCGAAATAAATAAGAATAAATCCTTACAATCATTGCTATATGTTGCTTAGTGGGCAGTGCCGTGGGTGTCACAAGATCAACAACCGCCATCGTGGCATCGAATATCTCCCCAACGGTAGCCTTTTGGAGTGGCCGCTCTGCAACTCGGAATAAAGTCCAGGTTTGTTTGAGTGCTCCCGTCAACCTGCAACTTGTAACAGGGCCTGTGACACCTGCTGACCCTCTCCTCCACCACCCCCTGCCCCATCAGTCTAACCCCCGGAAGTCACATTCTTCCTTTTTGGCTATTTTCGAGGTACCCTAACCCCTTGGAAGTCACATTCTCCCTTTTTGGCTATTTTCGAGGTGAGTGGACCACACCCTAACCCCCTGGAAGGAAGTCACATTCTCCTTTTTTGGCTATTTTCGAGGTGCGTGGACCCCCGCGTCACAAGATCAACAACCGCCATCGTGACATCGAATTTCTCGCCAACGGTAGCCTTTTGGAGCGGCCGCTCTGCAACTCGGAATAAAGTCCACGTTTGTTCGAGTGTTCCCGTCAACCTGCAACTTGTAACAGGGGCTATGACACCTGCTGACCCTCTCCTCCACCACCCCCTGCCCCAGCAGCCTAACCCCCGGAAGTCACATTCTTCCCTTTTGGCTATTTTYGAGGTACCCTAACCCCCTGGAAGTCACATTCTCCCTTTTTGGCTATTTTCGAGGTGAGTGGACCACACCCTAACCCCCTGGAAGGAGGTCACATTCTCCTTTTTTGGCTATTTTCGAGGTGCGTGGACCCCCGCGTCACAAGATCAACAACCGCCATCGTGACATCGAATTTCTCCCCAACGGTACCCTTTTGGAGCGGCCGCTCTGCTACTCGGAATACAGTCCAGGCTTGTTCGAGTGTTCCCGTCAACCTGCAACTTGTAACAGGGGCTATGACACCTGCTGACCCTCTCCTCCACCACCCCCTGCCCCAGCAGCCTAACCCCCGGAAGTCACATTCTTCCCTTTTGGCTATTTTYGAGGTACCCTAACCCCCTGGAAGTCACATTCTCCCTTTTTGGCTATTTTCGAGGTGAGTGGACCACACCCTAACCCCCTGGAAGTCACATTTTCCTTTGTTGGCTATTTTCGAGGTGCGTGGACCCCCCCCCCCCCCCCCCCCCCCCCCCGCCCACCACGTAACAGGGCCTATGACACGTACTGACCCTGCGCATCAACCCGCCCCCTCCCCCCCTTTGGACTGTTTCTACGACGTGAGTGGCATCTGAGAAATGAGCACTTGGGTTTGTCTTCCTGCAATCCGAGCCCACTGAAAATGGAGTGAATCTTAAACTACGAATTCGCGAATTCTTTCGCACACGCTCTAATCGGGTCTGACTCACAAATTCCTGCGAGCAAAGGTAGAGGAGAGAATCTTAAACTACGAATCAATTCCCAAAGTTGAACGCTTTCGCACATTTAATTTAGTCGTTGGAAGAGGTGAGGAGGCGCTGTAAGTGGGATAGTAATGCCTGGCAGCAAAGGTGGAGGACCCTTTGTGCCCAGGTCGGAAATATTCCGTGTATAAGAAGGTGCGATAAAGGTTGCTTCAGAATGTAGAAGCCGTATCTTAAATTACGACTTAATTCGCAGAATGTCATGCTTTCGCACAGTGAGTCGTCAGAAAAGGTGAGGAGGCGATTTAAACCACCACTCCCTCCGACAGCAGGAAATAGCACCCCCCCTGTGAGTCCCGGCGGGTTCTTAGGTTGCGAGGCGCTCGCTTTAAACAACCACTCAATCCGACAGCAGGAAATAAGCCCCCCATGCGAGTTCTGGCGAGTTCTTAGGGAGGGCGTCGACCGGAGGGCGAAACGGCGGGCCTAGTGTCGCAATTTCACAGCTGCAACTTGGGTGATTTTCGCGCTCAGAAGAATTTACTAAAAAATATCAAAAATATTTAAAAACATCAATTTCACCTCCAAACCGCCGCCGCGCCGATTCGGCGCACGCACATTCGAGTTTTGTAATAGTGCCATTTGTGGGACCTCGTCGACAGATGCCTTGATGGTATGAGAAAGCTAGTCAGGGCGGCGACCGGAGCCTGAAACGGGGAGGAGGGGTTCTAAGCGAGTGATCAATTCCCTAGGCCAACGGTAGAGGAGGGAATATTAAACTACGAATTGATTCGCACATGCTTTCGCACAATGAGTCGTCGGAAAACATGAGGAGGCGATTTAAACCACCACTCCCTCCGACAGCTAGCTCCCCGTGTGAGTTCCGGCGGGGGGCTTATGTAGGGTGGCGACTGGAGGTCAAAACGGCGGGCCTAGTATCGCAATTTGACAGCGGCAACTTTGACGGTTTTTCATGCTAGGAAGAGATTACAGAAACTTCTGAAGATTTGAGTGTTCGAAGATCTGGTGGTGGTCCTTCCACGAAAAAAAAAAAAAATATTTAAAAAAATCATTATGACCTCCAAACAACCGCCGCGCCGATTTGGTGCACGTTCGAGTGTTGTCATAGTGCCATTTGCGGCCAACGGGGAAAGAAAAAATATATATATATTTTAAAAAATCATTATGACTTCCAAACAACTGCCGCGCCGATTTGGTGCACGTTCGAGTTTTGTCACAGTGCCATTTGCGGCCAACGGGGAAAGTTCTCCAACCTCAGCGAGTTTTCGCGATCCGAAGAATGGATCACAGACCCCAAAAATTTGAGTTTCGATTGATTTGCTTGTGATCTTTTTAGGGAAAATACTTTGAGAATTGAAGAAAATCATTTACACATATTTTCGCGATTGACAAATTTTGAATTGCATAAGCCAATTGGACTGTCGTCAAGACAAGACAGAAAGGACAATTTTTTTCGCGATTTATCAACAGGGGTCAAGCACACATACATTCTGACACACATACATTCTGGCGATAAGAATGATCACTTTCGCGAATTTGCAAGTATGAACCAATTTCAGTATAGACTAGCACATGTATTCTCGGGATAACAAACTTGGTTAATGAAGTGCGAATATGTTCGCATTTTGAGTCATTCGAGAAAAACAGTCACCCTTGTGTAGACTATCACATGTATTTTGGCGATAACAATTATGGTGATCATTAACCGTACCACTGAAGTGTCCGGAGTCCATAAAATAACGTCACCCATTATTGGAGGTCTTGTCTCATTTCGATAACACAATTGATAGCAAGGGTCATTCCATGACAGACACACAAACATCATGGCGACAACACAACGTCACCCGTTGTTGGTCTAGCATCATTTCGATAACACAATTGATAGCGAAAGTGAAACCATGACAAGCACATTTGTATTCTGGAGATAACAAAATGGGTGATCATTTCGACGAATCACTTCGCAGTTGTCATATGGAAGCAACAGTCAGCATTCAGTGGAGACAAAAGAGTTCACGGCACACGAAGAGGGGACAGGCAGAAGGAGGCTGGTTGGGGGGGGGGGTCTTATACACATCTAGATGTGTATAAGAGATAGGTGTGTCTGAGCGAGCGGAAGAGAGGCGAGCCAAAATACGTGGAAATTGGGGGGGATATGGAGGTTCGGGGCTTTCAGACCATAAAATCGCGCGTAAGTAACAGACAAGCACGAAACAATTTGACGACCAGGAAGAAATCATTGATATCTTTCACCAACGTCTTGCTAAATGAACATGAGTATCGACGAGAAAGAGTGTAAAGAATGTCCACAAGAGCACGAGGCTGCGATATTCACATCATCATCTAAGCATCTACTTAAAAGATACTGCAGCACGAAGCTGGGATATTCACAACGACATCTAAGCGTCTACTTGACATAAGTGTCCACTGCAACCCTCTAGCTGATGTTGGGCGGCAAGGAGAGAGGATAACTTGAAAACAAACAAAGGTAGCACGGAGCTGCCAGCGTCCTAAAAAACACGCTGCACGAGGATACGACATTTATACCAAAAAAACAACAAACAAGAAAGCCAAAGAAAGTCGTACGAGTAAAGCTGTCAGGTTCCTTGAAATAAGGAACTCTTATAAAGCACTGCGGCATGAGGGTGGGATATTGACATCGACATCTAAGCGTGTACTTGATAAAATCGTCCACTGCAATCCTCCACCTGATCAAAACAAAACCACAGCTCCAGGTGGCCGACTGCTAGACTAAGTGGGAATGGATTTGCACTTCTGTTAATCACCCTGCGAAAAATGTGTATTTTTTGAATAGGGGCATTATTCTGAGCCATGGAGTATGTCCACCGCAATCCGCCGCCTAATTTGTGGAATGTCGCTTTGGGCTGTCGGAAACGGTGGCGGATGACCGCGTGCCAGAAAAGAAGCGAAGGCGAGCATGAAAACACCGCAGCTCGACCCGTCCGACTGCTGAGGGACACCATCAAGAACCACCTTGGGATCCTCGAGATCTAGTGTTGACCATTTTTACGAACTGCTTCGTCACAGAGGTATTTCGTGAAGTTGCTAAACACATGGGAAGAAAACCCGCCATCCTCTTGTAGGAGGGAGTCGTAGTACTCCAGCCCTCCTTGGCGCGCGCATAATAGGGTCCAGTGCACTCCATCTTTATGAACAGGAATGATTAGCATTTCCTGCGAAAAAATATTCACATCTTTGGTCCATCTCGCAACCCTATCATGTCGACATCCCTCTGTGACGAGCTTGGTATAGAAAAATGGACTGAAAATATAGACAGAGGAACACCCCAACAACTTAACGTTGCCAACCAAGGCCAAGTAGCACTCCACCTACTCGTCGGAAAGCCATCCCCCCTTGACAAGAGTCTGAAGACTATTTCGGGTCAACCGAATACAACTGCTCCCTTTGCGAATCGACGAAACCACCTCGTGGCCGTTGCTGAAATCTCTGCAGATGTCCTCCAACATTCTCAAGTCTGCAGCGCTAAACTCCTCAGTCGGCCACGGTACACGAAACGATGATGTAGCCGCAGCTGCACAAACACCCACGTACAAGTGTGAGGAGCTGCCAAAACCAGCCTAAACTCCTAGGGAAACTGGTTAAGAACTGTGTGCCCCTTTTCTAAAAAAGTTATTACCCCGACGGCTGAATGCGTCCTTGGCGATGTACTTAAGGTAAGGGTCTTTGTCGACACCCCGTTTGGCATCGTCATCAGACCCATCACACAAAGCAGTAACGCTTTCAATAGACGCAGCCACATGTTTCTGCAAAGCTTCCTCCTTATCTATCCCACAAGCCTGCATAAGCCTCGCAGCTCTCTCCGAAAGGCGAGGCATCAGACCTTTTAAACAACCCTACACTTGACGGGGACTTCCTCGGTAAAGCGGCCAATGACCTCCCTGAATAAGATTTCCCCTGCACGGCTTTTGAAGGCTTCATGGGCAGGGACTTTGACAACCTCACACTTTTAAAACATAGAAAACAACCCACAACCCACAAGGTGTTTTTTAAAAAGTTGTAATAGGTAAACGAGCCCATCATATCAATCTGGATGACCACGGAGCTGAACAGTGACAGATGAGCGAGTGCTACTATTCACAAATCTCACCGTGCTCAGGAGTCCTTCGAGGGAGATCGGCCTCCCGTCGCGCCACTGCGCCAGCGTCCATAGAGCATTCGATATTCTGCACCTCGACCAAGGCTGCGTCGCTGACCACCTCCATCGCACCTTAGTCGCTAACCATCTTGATGTCTTCCCGAAGTACGATTTTCCGACCGGCACTGAGGACAGACGCTGGATCACCTTGTTCTTCACCTGCTGAGTCGCTAACCACGTCGATGTCTTCCATAATTTCGATTTTTCGACGGAACTGAGGACAGACGGTCGATCACCTTGTTCACCACCGGAGCAGGACACCAGAGAATCATGATCGTCGCCTTCCTCATCCCCTAATAGCCGAACATCCACGAAGCGTTCTTCGCTTGCCGCATCGCCAGAAACCCGAGCTTCCACCAAGGGTTCATCGACGTCCTCATCGCCAGAAAGCCGAGCTTCCACTAACGTCGATGAACATCGTTCCTCCCCACGTATTTCGCCTTCCACAAACGTCCATTGACCTCCTTCCACGTCACCCTCTTGCGTCGTCAGAGGCGACCCACTATGCATAATCTCTTCGGTGTCCACGATGTCCATGGTTGTTTCCGATGAGCCGTGGCGTAGCTCCTCTTCGGTTTCCCCGATGCTGATCGTATTTCTCGATGAGCCTTGGCGTAGTTCCTCTTCCCGCTGCACACCATTCAATTCCTGTGAGAGCTGCTCATTCTCCGGAGCTAATGTACTCATGTTCTCAAAGTCGACAAACACACACTCGGAAGCATGACATTGATGCTCGCTAGCCCCGCTCTCCAACTGAAGATGCAGGGGGTTCGACCTCACATTTTCTTCGTCCCCTTGTACTGTAGCGCGAGCAGCATCGCTGGCGGACGGCCTAGAGGGCGACGCCAGTAACTCCGAATCTATTCGGACTTGGCGGCGCTCGCCAGAGCTGAGGGAACTGACGCTCGCACCTTTGCTCCTCCGCAATAGAGGCATCCCGGCAAGGTCCAGCACTTTGCGAGGCAGCGAGTGTTGAGTCTGCTCTTCCCGGTGCACAACATGCGTTTCCTGTGAGAACTCCTCTTCCCCCGGAGCTGCTGTACTCGCGATTTGCAAGTTGACGGACTCACCGTTCGAATCATGACATTGATGCTCCCTAGCCCCAGTCCCCAACACTCCTGTAGTGGGCCCCTCCATCACTTTGCGAGACGACCAGTCTTGAATCTCAACATTGGAGAACTGTAGTGAACACGGGGATACTGTACCCAACCCAAGAAGCGGGGGGTTCGACCCCACATTTTCTTCGGCCGGCAGAACTGTAGCGCGTGCAGCATCGCAGGCGGACTACCTGGAGGCCGACGTCAGTATCTCCGAATGTATTCGGACTTCGCGGCGCTCGCATGAGCTGGGGGAACTGCGGCTCACATCTTCACTCCTTTGCAATGCGGGCAACCCGGAGGTGCGAGGGGGCCAGTGTTGAGTCTCCTCTTCCCGGTGCACAACATGCGTTTCCAGTGAGAGTTCCTCTTCCCCCGGAGCTGTTGCAGTGTCGCTGTGCAAGTCGATGTACGCAACCCCCGAAGCATGACGTTGATGCTCGCTAGGCCCGATCTCTAACACTCCTGTAGCGGGCCCCTCCTGCACTTTGTGAGACGGCCACTTTTGAGTCTCAACGTTTGAGAACGGCAGTGAGCAGGGGACCACTGTGCTCAACCGAAGATGCGAGAGTTTGGACCTCACATTTTGTTCGCTCTCAAGAACCGTAGCTTGAGCAGCACTACTGCTGGACCGCCCGCAGGGCGGCGACATTAACTCCGAATCTATTCGCACTTTGCTACTTCGCAGTGCGGGTATCCCAGTGTTAAGGCCAGATGAAGACGCAGTTCCCGACACGGAATTGTTTTGCCGCTGAGGAGATGCTGTTGTACGCTGCGAATGGGTACTGAGATATGGACTCTCCTCGAGATCGTGAAACAATGTCCTCGCGGAAGTCCTCAGAATCAAGTGCGAATCTACTCGCACTTGATAATGCCTAAGGGTGGACGCGCCTTGCAAATCGGAATGTCGACTCCCATCGCAGTGGCTTTCAGATCCCCTGGACTCGCTCCCGAAGAGCCTACGCTTTCCGCCCGACCCCTTGCCGCCCAACCCTTTTCCGCCCGACCCTTTTCCGCCCGAACCCTTGCCGCCCGACCCTGTTTCAGCAGACCCTTTGATCCTGACAACGTTTCGCCTGACCCCTTTCCGGCATAGCTCTTCTTCCCAGAACCCTCTCCGCCCGACCCCTTCCCCTCTGCGTCGTCAGAACCGTCTCCTGAGCTGTCTCCTCCGCTACCTCCTCCACCGCCTCCCGGATGCTGGCCACCGGCCGGAGGCTGCGACATGCGCCAGTCAATGCCACGAGACGGTGCCGTATCAAGTAAGTAGAAGGGAGCTCGGAACTCCAACATTTTGTTGTCGTACAGCTCGTCGAGCTTCTGCCCTGCATACGCATTGACGTCCTCTACGCTTCTTCCGGGGTTGACAACACTCAAATGCTCCACTAGAGTTTCCTTGGCCTTCCTCCTAAATAGGCCCGCTCCCAGTCTGTTCAGGCCACTCCACTTGCCGTCGGCTTTCTTGATTGCCATAACCCACTTTCCATTCTTTACAGCAGGTTGGAATATCCTGGGTGCCAGACGACATTGTGGCCCCAGACATCCTCTGATGTGAACCGGTGGTGCTTGCCGTAGAAGAACAGCCTTTCATTCTCCCAGGTATCATGGTCCTTAGGGATTTTGTCAACCGGTGCGTATTCGTAGTCTTCGTCTTCTTTCCGTCCTCCTCAAATACACGCTTCAAGCCGCCAGGGGACGTGCTATATCGCCGAGAACCACCTTGATGCTCCCTTTCATCATCGCCATGTGTCGCCAACCGAGGAAGTTCCATGGACTCAAAATCGAAGGTTTCGGAGTCGCTCACCTCCTCCATATCTTCAGCGTCGAAAGCGTCGTCCTCGTCAAACTGCGCCTTGTAGTTCTCGAGGGTCAGTTCTTCTTCCAACATGAAGTAAACGTGCTCCAGCCTTCTCAGGAAACTTGAGACAGACTCCCTGGGGGCACCGTGGTAACCCTTCAGCACACCGAACACCAGGTTTCTTCGTCGATTATATTCCATGTCGGTTTGAGCAGGCGGTCCTGATTGGAAAAGGAACTCCCAAACCTCCATCCTTTTCTTCTCCGGCAATTTCCAGTACAGATCACGTGTGGGCTCCCAGTTCCGTTCGCCGGTGGTCTCGACGAAAGAGCAATGGTTGCGAGGGTCCCCAACTCGAGTCTTCACGAACTCGAGAAGGATCATCCTCGCCTCGTCCTCTAACACAACCACGTTCCGGCCGCTACGCAGGAGCTCCCACACGACAGATGCATGCGCCTTCCCAAAGAAAAAGACCGTTTGCCCAACTCTACAAAAGTTTTCGAGCAGACTAAATAGATGAGCCGGTTTTCGTTCCCTGTCCCCGTAAGCAGCACCCCGAACACTTGTCACACCGCCGTCCTCCCACTGGCTGCGAGTAAACTTGTCCTCGTCTGCCACGTCGAAACAGGCCACAGCCTGTCCAGAAGGGTCGGAATAACTGCCAACTTTTGAGCGGGCCGCCGCCGCGGCTTTGGCCGGACTTTGAGCCTTTGCACGGGGGGGCTTCGATGGGCTACCGGCCGGGAACACTGCGACCGTGTTGTCTGCCAAGTTCTCGCCATTGAAAACCACGTACAGGCGATCATAATCCTCGACCAACATGTTGCCTTCCCGCATTGTAGCCTTCTTCTGTGCATGGCGCACCCACTTCCCTGTCCTCACGTGGTGAACGGTAAGCTTCGCCATTCCTTTCAAGAAACTGAGCTCCCAACGCGACGGGAAGAAGACCACAAGCGACCAGTGCCTAGGAGAGAGGGTATGGAGAAGGTTTTGCAAGAAGGCGAAATCGTCTTCTGCCCAATCTTTTAGGAGTGTCGGATCACACAAATCGAGAACGTACACGTTGCACACGTAATGTCGCACGATCTCGCGGATCTCAGTGAGACGAATGTGAGCTTGGTGAGGCGGATATCCGAAAGGAATAAGGCTGGTCACACGGTTGACCTTCTACCATTTGATGTGCGTCACAGCCCCGCTGACCCTGATAGTGTCTTCGACTTCTTCCTCTGTTTGTCGCAAAATGGAGCGGACAGACTTCTCGAAGGATTTAGGAAACCTCTCATCGTCGTACAATTTCTTCGTATCTTCGAGGGACTCCTTCTCGCACGGAAGACAACGTTTACAAATGCTCACGTAGTCCATCGCGCCGTGGAAATGTTTCCTCAGTTCCGACCACACCTGCTTTGTGAGGCCGTGCGGCCCGAACTTCGCCAGAAGCGCCTCTTCGGTTCGAAAGAAGTCGCTTCCATTGCACCAAACCTCTGCCTCCTGCTCTTGTTCAAGGAACAAGATGTAGTGGAACATGCGAAGCATCATTCGATCCACTTTCCTCATCGCGACCATCTCTTTAATTCCCGGCTTATGTTGTCGTTTCAGTGTCTTGCCTGCCGATTGCACAAACACTCCCTTAAGCACGAGAATGTCCTCGAGGGTCGACAATTGTTCGTTGTCGGTCATGTCAGCGAGAGATTGCCAACAGAACATGTCCGGCTCCTTCACGACGACGAAGAACTTGTCAGACATTTGCGTTTTCTTTGTGTTATGAGGCGGAGGGACCCGGATTAGCCACCCCAACTTTGTCTCACCAGCTGCCCCTCTCGAGCCCACTTCTGGAATGGCTTGAAGGCCCGACGATTTTTCTGGCATGTATTTGCCAGGCTTCGACAACGGCGTCTTTCCGTCTCCGCCCAACAATTTTCCCTTGGCCCACTTGTCGTAAAACTCCATCCCTTTTTGGAAAACCGTATCATCGGCCGTCACAAGCGGCATCCATTGCCTCAATGCATGGCAAATAGCCGCAACTTTTTCCTTATCGGCGAGCGTTGTCGCCTTTTGTGCCATTGTCCAATGAGCGCCGTTGGGACTCTTTGCCAAAAGCATTTTCTGAAACTTGAAAAACGCTTGTTTTTTGGCCTCCTTACCGGATGGGTTTCCTTGAATAGCCACCGGCCTTCCCGCTTTCTCCCACGCGTCCCGCATGTCCAAGAACGCCGACTTTTGCGAACGCTGCAATGACTGCTTGTGTCTTGTATTCTCGGATAGACTGACCTGCACATACCCCCCGAAGTCTTCAACGGAGAACCACACGACTCTCGCCGGCCATGAGTGCATCTTCCACAGTTCGAATATTTCCTCACCCTCTAGTTCCTTCACAGCAGCCATGGTGTGTTGCCCATTTATGGGGTAATAGAAGAACTTGTCCTTGTCCTCTAGCTTGAAGTCATCCTTGTGAACCCTCTGAGCTCTTTCCGTCCTCTCCGTCACCGACCTGTAGATGGGAGCCACAACCAAAGCGTTTTTCGTCCATATCTTTCCCTTCTCCTCGCGGAACTGCGTTAGCATTGCGTTCTTAATGTTGTCCACACTTTCCGTTTTGAGACTGCAGTGATTATAATAGTCTTCCCACAACGGAATATCGCAGACCTTCCTCGGGTCGATCACCAGTTGAATTGGGTCCTCCTTCTCCACAATTTTACCGTCATCGTTTCGCTCATATTCGAGCCAAAACGCCGCCGCTTCGTCGTAAACCTTACCAACAGACCCTTCACCACCACTCGTCCCCTCACCACCCTTCCTCTTTCGAGCTTTCTTCGGGCGATCACCTTCTTCAGCTGCGTGTTTCCTTTTAGATTTCTCAGACGGTTCCCCCGCGGCGGCAATGCCTTCACCCACATCTTCCAGGGCTTGCCCTTCGACGATGGTCAAACCGCCGTCCCTCTTCGTTTTCTTACTTGCTGTTGCAGGTTCTTTCTTCGACTGCCTCTTTTTGGCTCCTTCTTCTTGTCCGCCACGCATCCTTGCCGGCCTTTTTCCCAAGACACGTTCATCCTCGCCAGTCATTAGCTCCTCCTCTCCTCTCATCCTCTTCATGTGTCTGGTTTGTTCCTCCACCTCCTCTCGTACCGCCTTCTGTCGCTCGCGCTTCTTCTCTGAAGAAGTCGGCTCCCCTCCAGAGGATTCTCTTCTTCTCGTCTCATCTCGAAGCGAGAACTTGTCACCCTGGCAGCGCAACGTGAGGACTTTCGGTGTCACGACCCGATGAGTCCCTGCATCTGGAGAAGCCAAGGAAGGCACAGTACCATCAGACGTGGACCTAGAAGAAATCGGGCCTAACTTCAGATGACTTCTGCCCGCCTGTCCCACGTCATGACCCTCAGTGCCGTGAATGATACTCCCTTGGGCCGCTTTCGTTAGAGGGGTTTCTTGAGCCAAGCCGGACGACCCCTCAGGGGCTGGTAGAAGCCGGAAAACATATTCCCGCGGAAGAACGGGACGCTCTTTGTCAACCTTCAGCGCGAGATCGAGATACTCGACTGGATGTGGAAGAGGCCTGCTTTTGCTATCGTAAAGCCCTTGGAAGTGACGGCAGCGAAGCATGTTCGAGCCGTATCCGGCGAAATTCTTGATTGAAACCATCGCACCCTTGACACCTTTGAGAGGTAGTCTGCAAATGTCGTAGAATACGTTCGTTTGCAGCTTCAGCAAGCCTCCAGCCTGTTTCTGGAACGAAAGGATGGTACCCACAGGAAGAACGTGTTCTGCTCCCTTAGCGTCTGGAAAGGCAGCTGACCGCAAGAAAAGAGCTGGCCCAACAAGGCTCCCCTCTACAACGAAGTCCAAAAACCACTTATCCTTGAAATGAACATATTTAGGACCATCGGGGGCAGACCCACCAGCGCTTGTCGATGTTTTCTTCGGGGACGTCATTTTACCAAGTGCGAACTAACTCGGACTTGTGGAAACGAAGGACCAAAACGACATACCAGATGAGTGTTTGAAATGCACGCGAACTCACAACAGAGTGAGTTGGGAGGAAAGATAACAATCCCTTTGGCATAAATGCGAACCTAACTCGGAGTAGTGGAAATGAAAACCTCTACAACACGTACCACATGGTTGACGACAAGTGCGAATTAATTCGGAGTTCTCGGGGAGAAGACAACAATTCCAATTCGCAATTCTAGAAATGACAAAATCACTTTGAAGAACCTAATTCGGAGTTGTGGAAATGTAGAAATCACGTTGAACTTCAAGAAAGAGTCGCCTTATCGGAAATGTGGAAATGTAAAAATCTACCACACGTGTTGCATGAGTATCGACAAGTGCGAACTAACTCGCAGTTCGGGACAAAAGATAACGCTTCCAACTCGCAGTCCTGGAAAGGAAGAAAGAGGCGGCTTATCTTGGGGCAAGTGCGAACTAACTCGGAGTTGTGGAAATCAAGACCTAGTGGAAATGAAGACGTGGTGGACAATACGGGTGTCGACAAGTGCGAACTAGCTCCGAGTTCTGGATACGGATGGCAACAACTCCTCCAGCATTGTAGCTCATAAAGTGCGAACTAACTCGCAGTTCTAGAAAGTGCGAACCTGCGTTGCACGGCGAACGTGTTCGGGGGCCTTCTCGTTCGGGCGAACACGTTCTCCCGTTCGCTCGAACGGGTCGAGAACACGTTCACGAGAACGCGTTCTCAAGACCCGCGAACGGGTTCTGCCCGGGCCGGTACCGATCGCCGGCGGGGGTTCGGAGGGCCTGAGGGCCGATGGTTGTTCGTGTGGGGGGGGCGCGGGCGCGAGAACCGGGTCCAGGCAGACGAGTAGGGGGGGAAGGGTCAGTTTCGAATTCGATCCATTCGAAACTGGCCGCCCCGCGCTCCAGCTGCTGCTATGTACGGCGCCCATCTCTGTCAGGTGAGTCCCCGTGGCCCCTCGTCGTCGTCGTCCTTCTCCTCCTCGTCCTCCTCCTCGTCCTCCTCCACCTCCTCCTCCTCATCAACTCCGACCGTCGTCCCGCGGCTGCCACGTCAGCACGGTCGACATTCTTCTCCTTCTTCTTCGTCTTCTT
>BFEA01000365.1:1658248-1675599 GCA_003427395.1 Chara braunii | reverse complement strand
CACACACACACACACACACACACACACACACACACACACACACGGGGGCTCTACAGAGCCTTATATGCATGTTGGAGCAGTGGGGGGGTTTCTGGGACACAGGCCTATGCCCCCCCCCCCCCCCCAACCCCCCCCCCCAAAAAAATAAAATAAAAAATAAAATAAAATACGTTCACGTTCGCCATTTTTTTCAAGGCCCGAACACGTTCGGGCGAACGCGAACGGTGTGCAACGCAGGTGCGAACTAACTCGCAGTTCAAGAAAGTGGCGTCGTGGAAATAAAGACCCTAAACATGTACCGCTGGGCGTAAACAAAGTCCGACTTAACTCGGAGTTATGGAAACTACTCGAACACTTTAGGTCGCAAAGTGCGAACTAACTTGCAGTTGTTACTCTTCCAGCACTATAGGTCGCAAACTGCGAACTAACTCGAAGTTGTGGATCAGTCAGGACCTCACTGGCATAGATGAACTAGAACTGTGAATTAATTCGGCCTTCCTGAAGCGGCACAAACTAGTATATATATATATATATATATATATATATATCGTCATATATATATATATACATCGGTGACCTCACAAGGGCCAGGTAGACGAAAACCGGGAATTGATAGGAGTTCAACAAAACCCAGGTATTGATTCGGTGTTCAACGTGAGCACTGACGAGTATCATGGCAACTTTATACAGATGTTTATATATATATATATACAGAAACAATATCATGGCAGCTTTATAGCGTGCAGGTTCAGTTATGGGGAAAGGAAATCGAGCTATGAAGCGCGGATCGGCTATGGCGGACGGAGGTGGAGGGKGAAGGAAAGATATCAGAACGCGCGCGGTGGCGATAGCGCGACGATATCACAACGCGCGCGGTGGCGATAGCGCGACTTGACCTGTGGACCTGCCAAATGGGTTAGAGATGCGGCACTGCGGCGTCATAGCATGCGGGTTTGGACGTTGGTACTGATTAGGAAAGCTGAAATGGCATCTCAGCTTCGTCATTCGTCGAGGGAACGAGCACCGTCGGAGTGGTCGGGAGGTACCACGATCGAACAAGCTATGGCGGACGGGAATTGAGCTGCGTGGAGCGAACTGGCTATGGCGAAAGGAAATCGAGCTACGAAGAACGAACCGGCGGACGAAAATCGAGCTGCGTGGAGCGAACCAGCTATGGCGGATGGAAATCGAGCTCCGTGGAGCGAAGAAGGAGGTGGTGGGTGATGACAAGATATGAGTACACGCGCGGTAGCGATAGCGCGACTTGCCCTGCTGAGCTGCCAAACAATTAAAGGGATAAAATGAGGGCGGCAACGCCTTTTATATTTTTCTGCCCACGAGGGTGCTGAGTGGGCGTGTCGATTCGGCATTTGTTCGCATATCGCACGCAAGGGCCTACAGACGCCAGGGCCTATAAGACGCACAGGTTGGGCCTCGCAAGGTCAGAGGTACCGGAAATTGACCGTCGTCGATCTACATAAATCAACGGCGCAGATTAAGAAAGCTTCTGGCATGCCAGAGACGCCAAGCCTATAAAACGGCGGGCGTGAAAGGGTCTGAGGAACGCAAAATTGACCGTCGTCGATCTATATAAATCAACGGTGCAGATTAACGAAGACACTGGTCTGTCAGAGGCCCAAAATTCTCCGCCAACCCCGGCGTGCATTGATATGACAGGTTCAGAAAATCCGGGGTACTGCGGTCACTTTCGCTGTTCTAATATCGACCGTCGATCGTCACGATCCGACCGACAACGTGGTGCTTCGTCACCCCCCCCGAGGTCAGACCCAGTAATCGCAGCGCAACAGTTCGCTGTGCGCCGAAGCTAGGCGCGACGTTTCATTGAGCGCCGACGGACAAATCCGAACGGTCATGAAAAGAAAGCGTTTGTCATTCGTTGCACGCCGAGGTCAAGACAGGAAGTCTATAAATTCGAGACTGCCGTTATTTTGACATTTTGCTAGTGTCAACGGCAGTGAATATCCAACGTCCGCAATCACTCCAGCGCTCTCCATGGCCAACTTTCTCCTTCGCTGTGCCATATCTCTCCATCGCTCCTGTGCCATCTCTCTCCATCGCTCCTGCACGATCTCTTCTCCATCGCGTACCTCTCCATCGTTGCGCCATCTCTCTCTATCGTTGCGCCATTTCTCTCTCCATCGCTGCTTCATCTCTTACCCATCGCTCCGCCATCTTTTCCCATTGCTGCGCAGTCTCTTCTCCATCGCCGCGCCATTTTTCGCCATCTCTCTCCATCGCTGCTTCATCTCCCTCCATCTCTCGCCATCTCTCTCCATCTTTTCCCATTGCTACGTGATCTCTTCTTCTGCGCCATCTCTGTATCCATCGCTCCTGCAGATATTTTCTCCATCTCTTCTCTCTGCGCCATCTCTCTCTCCATCGCTCCTTCTCTCTGCGCGATCTCTTCTCCATCGCTGCGCGATCCCTCTCCATCGCTGCGCCACCTCAATCTCCATTGCTGCTTCATCTCTTACCCATCGCCGCGCCATCTTTCGCCTTCTTTCTCCATCTTTTCCCATTGCTACGCGATCTCTTCTCTATCGCCGCGCCATCTTTCGCCATCTCTCTCCATCGCTCCTACACGATCTCTTCTCCATCGCGGACCTCTCCATCGTTCCACCATCTTTCTCCATCGCTGCGCCATCTCTCTCTCCATCGCTGCTTCATCTCTTACCCATCGTGCCGCCATCTTTTCCGATTGCTGCGCGATCTCTTCTCCATCGCCGCGCCATCTTTCGCCATTCTCCATCGCTGCTTCATCTCCTTTAATCTTTCGCCATCTCTCTCCATCTTTTCCCATTCCTACGCGATCTCTTTTCCTGCGCCATCTCTCTCTCCATCGCTCCTGCAAATCTTTTCTCCATCTCCTCTCTCTGCGCCATCTCTCTCTCCATCGCTCCTTCTCTCTGCGCCATCTCTCTCCATCAGTCCTGTGCGTTCTCTCTGCGCCATGTCCATCTCCATCGCGCCTGTGCGATCTCTTCTCCATCGCTGCACGATCTCTCTCCATCGCTCCGCCATCTCTCTCTCCATCGCTGCTTCATCTCTTACCCATCATTGCGCCATCTTTCCCCATCGCTGTGCCATTGCTGCTTCATCTCTTACCCATCGCTGCGGCATCGCTGATCATCGATCGTTGCACCATTGTTGAGCAGCGAACGGTCGCCGTCGTCAGGTAACGCGATGGATTTAACTTTGATTAAACTGATTTTGAACTGATCCCTGCTGTATTATATCTAAATAAACATTACTTGGGCGTTAAATGATGTGGTTAATCTTGAATTACATGATGTTGTTTAAGGTAGATCGTCAATTAGATATGTATATGCTTGCAGTTGTGAGACACGCGGCGGATCTCTGTCTATCGCTGCGCTGTCGGTAACCATCGTTGACCATCGCTGCGCCATCGCTGCCCATCGCTAAGCTTCGCTGCCTATCGCTGCGCGCCGCTGACCATCGCTCGCTCCATCGGTGCCCATCGATGCGGCCCATCTTTCTCCATCGATGCGGCCATCCTTCGCCATCTTTCTCCATCGCTGCCCATCCATGCGGCCCATCTTTCTCCATCGGAGCCCCCCCCTGCGCCATCGCTGCCCACCATCTCCATCGGTGTGCATCGGTTCTCCATCGGTGTGCATCCCTGCGCCATCGCTGGCCATCGTCCAGCGATGGTCAGGCGCACCAATCCAGCTCATCTTTCTCCATCGGCACCCATCCCTCTTGCTCCTCCATCTTTCTCCACCGCTGCCCATCGATGAGGCCCATCTTTCTCTATCGATGCGGCCATCTTTCGCCATCTCTTTCCATCGCTGCCCATCGATGCGGCCCATCTTTCTCCATCGCTGCCTTTCGATGCGGCCCATCTTTCTCCATCGCTGCCCATCGATGCGGCCCATCTTTCTCCATCGATGCGGCCCATGTTTTGCCATCGCTGCCCATCTTTCTCCATCGGTGTGCGTCGTTTCGCATCGCTGCGCGTCGCTGCCCATCGCTCTCTCCGTTACTGCTCCTCTATCTTTCTCGATCGGTGTGCCATCGCTGACCATCGTTGCGCCTGCTCTCTCCATCGCTTCGCCATCGCTGACCATTGGTGCGCCTGGCCATCCCTCTCTCTGTGGGTGACCATCGATGCGGCTCATCTTTCTCCACCGGTGCCCATCGATGAGGCGCATCTTTCCCCATCGATGCGGCCGTCTTTTGCCATCTTTCTCCATCGCTGCCCATCGATGCGGCCCATCGTTCTCCATCGCTGCCCATCTATGCGGCCCATCTTTCTCCATCAGTGCCCATCGATCCGGCCCATCTTTGTCCATCAGTGCCCGTCGATGCGGGCCATCTTTCTCCATCAATGCAACCCATCTTTTGCCATCGCTGCCCATCTTTCACCATCGGTGTGCATCGCTTCCCATCGCTGCACATCGCTGCCCATCGCTCTCTCCGTCACTCCTCCTCACTCTTTCTCCATCGGTGCGTCATCGCTGACCATCGCTGCGCCTGCTCTCTCCGTTGGTGTGCGTATGCACAAGAATAAATCATGTCGTTGAACAACTAATTGTGTAATCTTGAATAAGTAAGCTATTGATTACGATTCAGGATCGGTACACTGATATGGCAACCGGATATGCTACGAACGAGACAATTGTCACATAAGCTTGCAGATGTGAGATTCGCCGATTGGAGTTGTCTACGTACAACAATGCTTGTCAGATATGCCTACAACGTACGAGAATCGTAAATCATGTCGTTTCAAGAATTAATTTATGGTTAATCTTCAATAAGTAAATTCTTGTGCACCATTCCGGATCGGTACACTGATATTGTATTCGGGCGAAGAAGGTAGATAAATGTCTGTTATGCTTGCAGATATGAGATTCGTGGATCGGAGTTGCCTACGCACAAGTATGCTCTGTCGGATATGCCTGCAGTTTCGAAACCCAAATAACTGTTGTGAACAACTCCGAATAAACTCGCACTTCTTCCTGACCCAAAACAATCAAGTCCTTTTCCATGTGTATATTTATTCGCTCCTGCTCCAGCCAAGTCTTACTGTACGTTTCATAAGTCCGAATCAACTCGCACTTGTACTATCAGTTTCGAAATCGAAATTATCGTTTCAAGTGCGAATTGATTCGCTTCTTACCTAACCAGGCCTCTAAACAAGTCCGAATAAACTCGCATTTTTTCTTGGCCCAAAAAGATGATGCCCTTTCTATGTGTGAATTTATTCGCTCTTGATCCAACCAGCTCTTACTGTTCGGTGAATAAGTCCGAACAACTCGCGCTTCTTCTCGGCCCAAAAGAACATAGTCATTTCCTTTGTCAGAATGTATTCGCTCTTAAACTGACCAGGAAGCTGATTTTTGTACTAAATGGTGAATAAGTCCGAATCAACTCGCACTTGTACTTTTGCAGAAATGCTGTCGCTAATACATAATGATGTGCGAATCGTTTAGCCGCTGAATGTATGATCTCTGGAATCAAACAGGAACCGAATTTCTTACTGTACAGGTAATAAGTGCGAATCAACTCGCTCTTGTGCTTTATGTTTCAAAATCGAAATACTCGAATAAACTCCCGATTCGAGAATTTACTTACAGGTGAACATGTCCGAATTAACTCGCACTTGTGCTTTTAGTCTCAAAATTGAAATTCTCGAATAAACTCGCGCTTCTTCTCTGCCCAATGTACTTTCAGTCAGTTTCGTCTATGTGCGAATGTATTCGCTCTTGAACCAACCAGGAACTTAATTTCTTAGTGTAGGGTGAAACCAACCAGGAACCTAATTCCTTAGTGTTGGGTGAATAAGTCTGAATCAACTCGCACTTGGTACTCTCTCCGAAATGCTCTCCTTGCTACTTATTCACGTGCGAATGTATTATCTGCTAAACCAACTAGGAATCAACTCGCACTTGTACTCTCGTCGAAATGCTCTCCATGCTACATATTCATGTGCGAATCTATTAATTGGTATATCGCTGAAATGCTGTCCATGTTACATATTCACTTGCGAATGTATTCGCTGCTAAACGACTAGGAATCAACTCGCACTTGTACTCTCCTCGAAGTGCTCTCTATGCTACATATTTATGTGCGAATCTATTAGCTGTTATACCAAACAGGCACCTAATTTCTGACTGTATGGTTAATAAGTGCGAATCAACTCACACTTGTACTATCCGTTCTAAAATCGAAATGCTTATTTCAGGTGCGAATTTATCCGCACTGTACCCTCTCTGACACATATTCAAAGAGGACCAAATGTCGATTGGCTGCTGAACGAACGAGAAATCGAATGTATTCACTCTTGTACCAACCAGGAACCCACCTCATATCTTACTTCATAATGAACAAGTCCGAATCGATTCTTACTTGTATTGCCGCCACTGTGATCTCCATGGTACATAGTTTTTATGATAAATATTAGAAATGCGAGTTTACTCCCTCTTGTCTCTTTCCCTGACCTCGTTATACGTTGACGTGATTTTCTTGTTGTACAGTTTTCGTGTGAACCGTCTTGTCAAATGGGTGTCCAAACCGTCCTCTATGTCACGCCACCGCCACCGTCACGACAAAGCGGAGAAGACAATGTTCGAGAACGTTGCTCCTGTGACAGCAGCCCGGAAGCTCCTTGTGAACGGCCTTGTGATTTGAAAAGGGGGTTCACGTTGTTGACCCCGCCAAATCATTCAGGATCCTCTTCGACGTCAAGTCGTCATCGTGTTGTTCGCCTTACTGATGTTCCTGACTCTACAACGCTAACCCTTGTTCCTGACTCTACAGCGCTAACCCCCGACAGTGAGGGTAATCGGGATATGCAGACGATTCCCGGTGAATTGATGTTCGTTGACACAGATTTCTGTGATGTGTCCGAAACGACTGGGTCAGATGTCGTGCGGACATTGGCTCGACTGTGTGAAAGCATTGAAGCTACCCAACCACCAGCATTTGACTATAGTCGCTCGTTCGTGGATACAGACTTTTTCGGTACGCCCGGGAGAAACGGGTCTGATGGAGAACAGTGCGGTACGTCCGATAGGATCCGGTCTGACGGTGCCGAGATAGGTAAGAGAATTGCATGTGAAGCTAGAAACAATGACTCTCCCCCTGTTTTGTTGAGCTCGCAGGTCCACCACGTACATGCTCCATCGATGACAGCCACGGGTGCAACGGTTAATTGGCAGATTGATTTTGTAGACACAGATTTCTACAGTTTATCGGAGTCCTCAAAATCTGATTTGACGATGACCGCTCCCACGGACAGATCTGATTTTATGGATGCAACGCAGCGGTCCTCGACTACGACTCTTCCTGGAACTCCCGAAGCAGTTCGTCAGGTTTTGTCTCATCCCCTACCTGGAGAAAGGAGAAGATATAATCGAAAAAATAGGACGGGTAGAAAGTCCGAACATTCGAAAAGGGCCAAATGTCGATTGAATGAAACTAAGATTGCGCTCGTCCCTACGCACAAATGTTGTAAGAACAAGTGTCTTAGACTCTTGACAATTGACGATATCAAACCAGTGCGTGAAGCTTATTATGAAATGTCCCTCAAAAGGAGGATCGAGTGGTGGATGCAAACCCTTGACAATTTCACGATCCTCGACGGTGGTCTGGAAAGAGTCGAACCAGTGCAGTGCAAGCGCCATGTGTGCATCGCCGGTTGGTGTAAAATAATAGGGATATGTCGAAACACGTACCGTCGTTATAGCAAGTGCAAGTCAGACGGGGTCGTCCGTGGCCGGCATGGTCGATGGGGGTTGTTGAACCCGAGACCAGAGTATGTGACCATGCTGGCTCGTATGACAAGGTTCGTGGAAGAACATGGAGATGCTATGCCTAACGAAATGGTTATAAGGGGGACCTCACAGAGACCTAAAGTTAGGCTCCCTGCTTATTTTACGAAGCTTCTTGTCTACGAGTCCATCAAGGCGGACTTGGAAGCAGGGGGTCAGTCCGTTGTTTCGGAGCAAGTCTTCTACTCCATATGGAGGAGGTACTTGTGGCATGCCGACCTTGCCAAGTCCAACTCGTTCACAAAGTGTGCCGAGTGCGTCCGCCTTAGACAGGCCAGAGATAACGCCCTTCGCCTTCATGACCGGAAGGATTTCGATGAACAGCACCGTAAACACCAGCTAGACCAGGTCGCTCACCGTGCGGATTACGCTGACTGGAAACTCCGTTCCATTTTGAACCCCGCGGAATACCTCTGTCTCATAGTGGATCGAATGGATCAGAAAAAGACAACCATTCCTCACATCGGCATGTATAATTACTCCAAGGATCATCGACACGACATGATGATAAAAACGAACCTGACCGCAGTTGTAGCTCACGGCAGGAAACCTTCCATTTATGTTTACACGTGTTTGCCTTTCTATGCGCACGGCTCCGATGGTACCATAACGTGCGTTATGCGGACTCTATGTGAGTTGCAGGCGTCGGGACAGAAATTGCCCCCCCCACCTCCGAATCCAGGCGGACAACTGCTGGAGGGAAAACAAAAACCAGTACCTTATGTGCTTGGCCTCACTTCTGGTCAAATTCGGGATTTTTAACAATGTCGAAGTGGGGTTCATGCTCGTTGGTCACACGCATACGAACATAGACGCGACTTTTAGTGTTTTCTCGAAAAAGCTGAGGGTCAACGATGCTTACACAATGAAGCAGTTGTTCTCGCTTATCGAGTTGTCGCACAAGATACCGCCGAATTGCACGGAGCTCGATCAGATTGCCGATTGGCGGCGTGTAGTGGATCGATACGTCGACAAAAGCATTGTCGGCGTGTCGAAACCGCATCTCTTCAAATTCTTCATGCGGGACGGTAGTCCCGTCATGGTGTACAAAAAGTACTGCACCGATGCGGAATGGAAGCCGAATGGCACACCGGTTCACTGGTTCCCGGTTGTCCATGAAGAGTATGCAGGCCCTACCTCCCCTCCACAACCACGTGTTATTCCGCATGTCGTTAAAGAGGATTTTCGGATGACCCGTGACAGTGTCCAAAAATTTATGGACGTCCTCGAACAACATAGACAAATAAGGCAGACATATAGGAAGGAAGAGGTCGACAAGCGGGAGGATGCTTTGTCTTACTGGAAAACCATCTTCATCGAGGCGGACCATATGATGCAAGAGCAAGAGAAGGATCTGGAAGAGGGTAAGGAAGAAGAGGTCCTCAAGGCGGAGGAGCCCGAGATATATCCTCACACCTTCTGGCCACAATCGGTCAAAACAGAGGTTCTCGAGGCGGACGAGCGCGAAATCGACCCTCCTTCGCCAGAGGCTTCGGTTATATATGTAGGACCGAGGGCGGGCCGACCAAAAGTTGACTTCGACCCTCGGCGGCATATAAACATAGGTGATTTTGTGATTGTTAGGCCACCCGACGAGGAATTGTCTCAAGGTGTCCTATTCTGCGTAGGGAGAGCACAGTCCGAGGTTGTCCACGACCGTTCCTCTCCAAATTATGGTCTTTTATGTATACAGTATTGGGTGCCCACAGGTCACTCGTCCGATCTACGCGAACGGTACTCCGGTGCCTGGACGAAGAGGTGGAAACTTTCCACATCAGACAAGGAACAATGGCAGCGCGCCGAAACCGTGGCTTACTCTTGGAGAAGACCCTTCGCAAAGGAACGGATGAAAGCAAATTCGTTACAGGCCTTACGATACCGTCATCCGTCTGCGAAAAAGCACTTGTGGCCCTGGGGGACGGCTGTCTTTCCGATCCGTCCGACGTGCCCCTCTAGTTAACTGCGAACTAATTCCGATTTCTTGTCCTGCAGGATGGATGAGGACGATGCACCATTGTGTGACGTCTTCGAGAAAGCACTTGTGGCCCTTGGGGACGACTGTGTTTCCGATCCGTCCGACGTGCCCCTTTAGTTAACTGCGGACTAATTCCTATTTCTTGTCCTGCAGGATGGATGAGGACGATGCACCATCGTGCGACGTTGTATACGAGACAACGTCCTACGAGATCTCGTCGTACGCGAGCGAGTATTCCTTTTTGATCGAGAATGTGGACAGGGATCTTATCATCATGAACACCAATATTTGGACACGAGGTCTGGTCAGTCTTGAAACCGATTATCTGCATATCGAAGCTGGGGTCGGCCTCGACAGATACATTGAACCCGAAACACGTATTATTAATGGACAAACTACAATAGTTCGCGATAAAGGATCAAATATGTGGTACCTCTACTGGAAATTAGAAGAAGTCAAACTTTGGGAAGTTCCATCCAGTCAGGAGGAAAACCTCGACGTCGAGGATATGGTAGATGCTTGGGACTCACTGCGCTTGGAGCAAGACTGGGATTGTATGGACGACCAGCATGCTAAACTTTGCGCATGGTACTGCATCGGGAGGCCGCAGTTGCGTCACCGTGTGATCATAGACTACCATGGGCGAGCTCGTCTGTTCAACCGTGGCACCCCTGTGCTAACTCTTTTCACCGCGACCAAGCTTTATGGTAAGCAAATGAGAGTTTTCTTCCTTGCGAGGGAAGACTTTCGCGAGCCCACGTCCACGGGTGCTCTGAAGCGCTTCCGTGATCGATTTGAAATAGATCCTTCGCTCGGAACCGAAATGAATCTTAGGGTTGACTGCCTGGTGCATGCCCAACTTCACTTCCTTTTCGGATTATCTGAGGAGATATTCTTCATGCTGGAACACAAGGACAATTACAATGACTGCATTATACGAAAAGTTTCGCATCACCGTACAGAAGTCCAAACAGTGGAATTCGTAGGTGGTAGGCGGAGACAGATCTACGACTGTCCTTACTGTGACGATGGACACCAGTCGCCGTGACATGCTGTGTGAGCCTTCCTTATTTGGAGGTTTCCACAACTCCGAGTTAGTTCGCACTTTGCTGATGTTTACTCGTCTTTGTTTTCTGATTCCGCCTAGCTAGTCTGCTATTTCGCTTCTCCTGTCCTTCGCACAATGGACAGTACGGACACCCTGTAACGAAGTGGGAGTATACTCGCAGTTGTGATTCCAGCTAGACTCACTGTGCGTCATCGCTTACATGCTACCCCGTTTTTCCTCACATAATGCAGAATGAACTCCAACTAGACCTCGGCCCTTCCAAGCACTTCCTGCTCGACTCAAGTCACATCGTTATTGTCATGTGCAGTGCTCACCCTCATTTCCTTTACTTGATATGTCCCTTTCCACATACTGCCCMCCCCCCCCCCCTTGAATGTGTCGCGGACCTCACGTAATCGCATCATTCGCATCATCTCTAACATGACATTATCGCTTCGACACGTAATGCAGGATGAACTCAAACCAAACTTCTACTGTTTGCACTTCGCGTCACCCAAGCGAGCCGAGTACCTGTTCCTCTACATGCAACGTCTCGCCGTCTCCCGATCAGGATCTCATTATTTTGAACAGAAACATATGAGAGAACCATCTCGTGAGCATTGACCCTCAATATTTGCACATTGAAAGCGGTGCTGCGCCGGACAGGGAAATCTCTATGCGGTTAACCTATGACAACGACGGACGAATTGTGGTCGCCTCCGATAACGGGTCGAACTTCTGGTACCTGTACTCGCTCTAGACTAATGTCGAGGTAGATCCGGACGGCGGCGAGGATGATGATAAGGAGCCTGAGGACGTTGTTACTCCAACGGAAATGATTGTCGCTTGGGACAGCCTTTGTGCCATCCAGCGATGGTCAACCCAAGACAGGAGCCACGTAAAGCTATGTGCATGGTTTTGCCTAGGAAAACCCGAGTTGCAGACCCCAGTCATCATTGACTACTATGGTCGAATTCGGGTTTTCAATCGGAATACTACCGTTACGACGCTTTTTACGGCCGTCAAGGTCGACGATCGAAAAATGAAAGCTCATTTCGGTGTAAGGGAGGAGTACAGAGGTGTCACCCTCAGTCCCGCGGAAGCGTTTCACAGCCCGACTCTTGCTGGTGCTCTAGGGCGATTCAGAACTCGGCTATCCTTAAATGCCGCTCTTAGGAAGGAGCTCAAGTGAAGGGTGGACTGTTTGGTACACAGTCAGATTCACTACCTTTTCGATAATTGCGATGAAATATCATGGATAGTCGAATATAGGGATTACAACATGGATGTTGTTTTCCACAAAACGACTACCACCGGTTGGGTACGAGGAAGGTGGAATTGCTCCGCTGCACTTTTAAAAAAGTATATGATTGTCCTTACTCTGAAGACGGGCATCCCTCGTAGGTGTGTCCTTGCACAATCGCAGTTGTTATTCCTGATAGACCACGTGGGTGTCATCGCTGACATGCAGTTGCCGTTCCTAGTAGACTCGAATATCGAATCTATTCTCAGTTATCACACCCCTAGTAGGCCGTTCCTGCTAGGCTCGAAGCGCAAATTTATTCTCAGTTATCAGACCCCGATGAGTTTTCTAATTCTCAGTTATCAGACCCCGATGAGTAGCAGACCCGGGTTGGCCCTTCCTGCTAGACTAGGAATGCGAATCTATTCTCAGTTGTCACAGCCCGACTAGGCTGTTCTGTCGCTTCTTTATGAACTAGCATAAGTGGGAGTATACTCGCAGTTATCATTCGTGCCAGACACCGTAGTCGTCATCGCTAACATGCTACGTCGGGTTTCCTCACGTGATGCAGGATGAACTCCAACTAGACCTCGGCCCGCGCAAGCGCTTCCTGCTCGTCTCGCGGCGACGTCTCTCAAGACCGGATTCCAGATCTCGGTCTCTTCATTTTGGACAAGAACATATGGGAGTATGAGCGAGTGAACTGTTCACGCCGATATCTGAACATCGAATCGGATGTTGCGCCTGATGGACAAGTTGCTGCGATATTTACAATGGGCACCACCATTGATGACCTTGTGGTCGACCGAGATATGGGTTGGAACTTCTGGTACCTCTACTCCTTGGAAGACGAAATTGATGTGGAGCCAATCGGCGAGGAAGGAGATCTAGAACCTGCCACTCCCGAAGAGATGACGGACGCGTGGCGCGTCCTCTGTGCAAAGCAGAGATGGTCAACAACCGATAGGAGGCACGTAAAGCTATGTGCCTGGTTTTGTCTGGGACAACCGGTTGTGCCTGCACCGGTCATCATGGATTATTACGGTCGCATTCGGGTATTGAACCGTAACACTACAGTCGTGACGCTATTCACGGCCGTCAAGGTTGACGGTCGAAATATTAAAGCGCTTTTCATTACCAGGGAGGAGTTCCAAGGAGTCAGCCTTAATCCCGTGCAAGCGTTTCGCAGCCCCACGGTCGAGGGTGCGCTCGGACGCTTCAGAGATCCGTTATCGCACGATGCGCCGTTAAGGAAGGAGCTGAACTTCAGAGTCGACTGTTTGGTGCACTCTCAGTTGCACTACTTTTTTGATATCTGTGACAAGATATCCTGGAAAGTGGAACATAGGGACCACAACTTAGACGCTATTTTCCGAGAGGAGAAGCACTGTTTGTCGGGTACGAAGGCAGTTACGTTTGTCGACGGCCGACAGCGTAATGTATACGACTGTCCGTACTGTCGCAACGGACATCGTGAATATCAGTAAGAGTAGTTGTCCATACTATGCTTGTAATCCCACCGAAATAAGTTGCGGATCAAACGACGGTTACAAAACTCGGGCTCTATTGCGAAGTGCGAATCTATTCCGACTTTTGAAGCAGCGGTTTGCGAAGTGCGAATGTACTCCCAGTTATCGAGCCCTGCCGTACATCGGACAAGATCGTGCACATGTTTTCATGCACTCGCTTTTTTTTCAATGCACTTGGAGAATTGCAACTGACGCGCTTCATTGTGTTTCTCTGCTGATGCAGAATGGATGCCAATACTTCGTCGCAGAGTAGGGACTCCTCAGCGCCAAACACCGATCTAATCATTTTGTCAAAAAATATTTGGGAAGACATTGGGCGTTCGAGTGTGGACCGTGACTACCTGCACATCGAAAGCGATGTTGCCCCTGACGGGGAAATACCCTCGTGGCAAAGTGCGGAAGGCGGACCCCTTCACATTTGCCGTGATCCGGGGTCGAACTTTTGGTACCTGTACACTCTGATGAAGGACGTACGGGCATACCCTATCGGGTTGGAGTCACTTTTGAAGAGGGTACCCATCGAAGAGGAACCAGTTGTAACTTCTAAGATGGAGGAAGCATGACACGTTCTTTGTGAAAAAGAAAAGTGGACGCCGGAGGACAAAGTCCATCAAAAACATTGTGCTTGGTTTTGCCTCGGAAAACCAACGATGTCGGCGCCGATAATCATGCACTACTTCGGTCGAGCGAGGGTGTGTAATCGTGGCACCACCGTCGCAACGCTCTTCACTGCCGCGAAGGTGGACGGTCGGAGAATAAGAGCTTTTGTCCTCGCAAGGGAGGAATTTCATAGTGTTAACCTCACTTCATTTCAAGCGTTTCACACATCCGGGCTTACTGGTTCCCTCGCGCGGCTCAAAAATAGGATAGCCATAGATCCTGCACTCAAGGATGAGCTTGATTTGAGGATCGATTGTTTGGTACACCAGCAATTTCACTACCTCTTTGATCGCTGCGACATATTAAATTTCACAGTCGAACACAGGGACAACGAATTGCGAACTGTTTACCATTGTCTGGATTATTCATTGTCCGGACCTCACGATGTCACACTGGGCAATGGGAAGTCGAGATATGTGTGCGGCTGCCCTTACTGCGATGCCAGACATCTACATCTTCACGAGCGGCATTCTGCATTTGTAGCTTAGTGTTTTCTTTAGTGCGAATAGACTCGCACTATGCTTACATCCCATTTATTTTTATGTTTGCCCCTTTGCTTATGTCTCGTTCAATATACACCATCCCTTTGCTTATCGCTCATATAGGATTCTAAACATTGCATGCCAAACCCTCTATCCAAGTACGAGTTCATCAGTCGGTCTCAACATCGCCGTTTACCGACCTCTCTCTGCATGACAAGGTGGAATGTTTGACACCCGCAAGGGCGGTGTTCTCTCTTCTGATGCAGGATGTCCTCAGGAAGTGTCAGTGGCACGATCATTGTCAGAGACCTCGGCTACTGCGAAAGTCTGTGAAGTGCAGTTGTTACCGCAGCTGAGAACATGTATGGTGTAGAGTGGTTTGGCAACATTGCGTTTTTCAGATTCCGCTACCTTCCGGTCCTCGAAGACGTTCACGCTCGTGTCCAGCCGTCTCTTTCGCCCCCGCCTACCCCAACTTTTCAGTACATTGTCAGGGCCACGCTACGAGACAGGCCCGTCTTCAAACTTGATTTCTACATTGCGTTGGAAGGGGAGTTAAGAAGCTGTCTGTATTATTCGTACGCAACCAGACATCTTTCGATACAATCCCAGAAGGTTGTGAGTCTGCCATTACGTTTTTCGTAACGATCTTCATCATGCATATCGCCTCCTGCTTGGATGGAGAGTTCTTCCTTGTATCCGGTGTGAGAGAAGATGATGACAGTCCCCCGTCCTGGGGAGACCGTGAGCCGTTCGAAATCTGTCGCTGGAGCAGTTTGAATCAAAATTTAAGAGATACACTCATGCGCGACTCGCCGAATATCGAAGCAGATCTTGAGGCCCAAATTCCCGAACCAAGTCTTTTTAATCGAGTTCAACATAGACGAGCGCAACGACGACGATTGCGGGAGGCTACTCGAAGACTGCACATGCTGCTGATATGAAGATCGTACTAACTCTTCGTCTTAGCATATTCGGATTCTATATGCGAATAGACTCGTATTTGTCACCTCACGCCTTTTGCAGTGAGTCTAGGCCTACGCTGATTCGTCTCAGGCTTGGATGAGCTTCTGTGTGCGACTTGTGTAGGCAGGTGAACATCGTGTCAGGTTTGGATGAACTTTTGTCTAATTTAGGATTTCGGCACGAACCACCGTTTGTGTAGGTCTTCGGCATGAATCAGCGTTCGTGTAGGACTTTGGTTTGACCTGTTTTCACCATGTTCGTATTTGAGGTAGGGTATGTTTCAAGTGTACATCTTCGGCTTGAATCAACTTTCGTGTAGGACTTTCCGGCTTGTGGCGACGAGGGCGTGTCATACACAGTACGAAAGCGTCTTCTGTAGATGAGGGCATGCCATGTAGACTATACGGCGTGGACTTGAACGATTTTTTGAAAGCCTACATGTACCTTAGAACGTGTCCTTCAATGATTTTTGAAGTACTCCATGTACTTTGTGATTTTTGGAAAGCTTCCGTGTACTTTGCAATTTTGCATTGAATGAGTTTTGGAAACGCCTTTGTACTTTGCTATTTGCCATTGAATGATTTTTTTGCATCGAATGATTTTTGGTAACTCTCCGTGTGTTGTACAACTTCACCTTTAGAAAAACACTAGTCAAGTTGAACGCGATGGCGAGGGTTAATATATGAATGGATATGTGTCTTCTCCACATAAAGCCAATGGTGTGCGCACCTGCTTCTCCATCTAATGCAAGTTCGTTCGCACTTCTAGTGTGATCCCCAAACAACTCCCTTGTACTTTGCATAAACTTGACCTCTTAAAAAACAACACGCGACCTTCAATTGTTTCCCTCTCTCCATTTCTTCCGACTCTCACAATAGTGCCCTTGCAAATGTTTTGATCTCTCATCTTCATTTGATGGAATGCATGCACCTTTTTAATATAAAGATGCTCATGTCAAGGAGGGGATCGAACGCACCGCCAACTTGACCTTTTAAAAAACAACACGCGACCTTCAATTGTTTCCCTCTCTCTATTTCTTCCAACTCTCACAATAGTGCCCTTGCAAATGTTTCGATCTCTTATCTTCATTTGATGGAATGCATGCACATTTTTTATATAAAGATGCTCATGTCAAGGAGGGGATCGAACGCACCGTCGCTAAGCACCTGCACATCACAAAGCAAGAGCACATCCCAATTTGACCATCGTCGGGTTCTTGCGTTGACAACTCCCACATGATGACTACACTGAAACCGCCGCAGGATGACCGGTCCGTCTCTCCGATGTGGATCTAACAGTAGATTGCGTCAAATCTGCTCTCAAAGATCCACACTGGGGATGGGGGCCGGGATCCGACCACAACTCGCTTGTAAGGCATCATATGATGAGCCGATATAACCGACATTCAGAACTGCTTGGTGAGCATTTAGTGCTACGCCAATAAGTTCCAAACACGGTCGCAAAGTCCCCTAAGAGTGTTCATTGTCGGTTCCTCACGTTGTGAGGAAACCCGGGGAGGGGCGCCCGCTTGTCGCTGAAACCAAGGGCAACGGCGCCTGTCACTCGCCGCGCCCGCGTCCGAGGTCCTCAGCGACCAGCAGGGATCGAGTTTGCGGTTGGCTGTCACGCACCGC
>BFEA01000365.1:1614559-1636392 GCA_003427395.1 Chara braunii | reverse complement strand
AGAGAATCATCGGATGATGAATAGATAAATAATCCGGGGTCAAAATCAATCGCGAATATTTAAGTAAAAAAAAAATCAAATATTAAATAATCGTTGGTTCCTTCGCCCTTTTATTATTTTAGTTATATTTCTTTTTATTTCTTAATTTTATATCATAATTAACGAAATTAAAAGGATTCTCATCAAAAATGTTTTTCGACGGAACTCAGTAAAACATCAAAATCTCTTGTTCCTTTCTCTTTTCATTGCTTTTGATCCCCTTTTCTTGTTTTTAATTCTAATGCCGGAATCACCAAATAATGAGGGTGATTCCATTTAAAATAAAATATCAAGGAAAAGTTATAAATCAAAGAATATCCGTTTTTCTCTTCTCTTCTTTTGCTTTTAATTCTTTTTTCCTATTTTTAATTCTAATATTAAAATTAATGAAATGTGAGGCTCCATTCTCGCGTCAGTTGGACAGCGTAAAAAGGCCTTGTCAAAGCCTATTCTCAAATTACCGTCCCGTAGCCAGTCGTTTCGGGAAAAGGCTTGGAGCGGGCGAAAATGAGATAGACAATAAGGTAGYCGTCAGGGCAGCAAAGCGGTAGTTCTTCTCTACAATTTCGAGGCCTAGTCTCAATGGTCGACACACCCAAAACTAGGGGTGCTGTGAGTTCCTTTAATCTCGGCCTCCTGGTCAGTCCAGTGTACCGTCAAAACACAGACTTATCCCTGAGCCTAAGTCCCAAAACTGCCGTTTTCAGGCGGCGGACTACTTGCGGCCGCCTGACAACGTCATGGACTCCCACATGATGAGTACAGTAAACAGCGGCAGGACGACAGGTCCCCCTAGCCGGAATGGATCTAATGGTGGATTGCGTCAAATTTGCTCTCAAAGATCCACACCGGATAGAAGGTCTTGCAATCAGCCACTGCTTGCTTGTAAGCATCATATGATGTGTCCATACAATCGACACTCAAAACTGCTTGGTGAGCATCTTGTGCTACGCCAATAAGTTCTGAACAGGACCGCAAGGTCCCATAAGAATGCCACATCACAAAGGAAAAGCACATCCCAATTGGAACATCGTCGGGTTCTTGCGTTGACAACTCCCACATGATGACTACACTGAAACCGCCGTAGGATGACCGTCCGTCTTTGCGATATGGATCTCAAGGTGGATTGCATCAAATCTGCTCTCAAAGATCCATACCGTGGATGGGGGCCGGGATCCGACCACAGTTCGCTTGTAAGGCATCATATGATGAGCCGATATAACCGGCATTCAGAACTGCTTGGTGAGCATCTAGTGCTACGCTTATAAGTTCCAAACACGGTCGCAAAGTCCCCTAAGAGTGTTCATTATCGGTTCCTCACGTCATGGACTCCCACGTGATGAGTACAGTAAACAGCGGCAGGACGGCAGGTCCCCCTAGCCGGAATGGATCTAACGGTGGATTGCGTCAAATCTGCTCTCAAAGATCCACAACGGATAGATGGTCCTGCAATCAGCCACTGCTTGCTTGTAAGCATCATATGATGTGTCCATACAATCGACACCCAAAACTGCTTGGTGAGCATCTAGTGCTACGCCAATAAGTTCTGAACACGAACGCAAGGTCCCATAAGAATGCTTTTAGCACTGGAGACCTCTGACCGCCGACTGATTGGCACTTCGTGAAGGTGGTCATTTCAACTGATGCCGAAGGCTCGTGATCACTTCCGTAGCTTGTATGCGTGCCGATGAGTGATCTCTCTCTCTCTCTCTCTCTCTCTCTGTCTCTCTCTCTCTGTCTCTCTCTCGTGCGGTGGTGGTCGTGTTCAAAAAGACGCCAGTCATCGGAGTTTCGGCGGACGTCCTTGGGGAACATGGTTATTTTCTTTCCCTGTGAGCTGGGTGTATGCATTTGCTGAATTTTTCCGTTGTGGCCTGCAGGGCGTTTCCCGATCACGATGGCAATCTCGGAGGGGATGACCCCGGGTCTTTGGCGTGAGCGCATGGCATACCCTTTCCCCCCATGCTTGCTGCGTGTCTCCGGCAGTGGAGACTCCACTGTTATTGACGGTGCGACAAGAGACCACTTCGAGTGTGATCCTTGGATGACGGTCGTCCCATTCACTAATGCTCACCTGGACTCGTGGAAAGAGCATCACTGGGACAAAATGCTCAGCGAGTGTCCATGGGCGGACGACTACAAGTTCGCTAACATGTGCGAGTTTGGGAGTTTCATTCCCGTGCCTAGAGCTGTGCTCGGTACAGTTCGGTGCCCTCGCTTGAGTGCAAAGCTTAATATTTCTCGTTTTCACAATGTGTTGGCCTGCAACGTCGTGACTGCTTCACCGCGCACATGGTCCCGTGCGCTAAAACACGAGTTGCTTGCCTGTGCACGACATTCCGAGTTCCTCGATGAGTACCCGTTGCGCTCTCCAAAGTTGTTTCCTCGAGCAGTTTCCTACTGCTGCGTTAGATTGTATCTCGGAATGTTTTACTTATCTAGGGTCCTTTGCGTCATGTGTTCGAATCGGAATAGGACCTTGACTGACGTTGTGGTCTACGTGTCCCGGAATGAGTTGGACCTCGGTAGAGACGGAATGGGTTTGGTCACTAAAGAATTTGAAGGGACATGGGATTTGGTAATCGGGAGTAAGGTGGACGATGTGGACGCATGGCGTGAGGTTGAAGCTCAAGCGTCCTCTATACGGGATGCTATAGGCAGTTCTCAGGCCGGAAGGACCGGCTTCGTTCGCATGAAGTATATTTCTATGTTCGCGGAAGATGCTACAGTCGACGCGGCGCAGTGTCTTACGTTCGGGTCGCCTGTTAGAACTTTGAATGACCGCATGTACACACCGGCCTGTTGTGATCAGTAGAAGTGAAAGTTCTGAACGGATGTTATGTATAATGTCCACGCAAAAAAATGACGATATTTTTATAGAAAGAAGAACAGGCCGATTTCCTTATCCATTACACACATAAGCTAATGGCGTGCGCACCTATCCCTCCATCTAAGTGCGAGTTCACTCGCACTTGCTGTGTGCACCCCGAGCATTCCACTTCAGTGATGTGACCACCTAGCTCGTCATCTAACTGCGAGTTCACTCGCACTTGTGCTCTGAACCCCGAACAATCCGCATAAGTGAATGTCATGAATCTATGTCGCGAATTCGTCCATGCAAAGATTTCATGACATCTCCACCTGCCTCTCCATCAGAGTGAGTTCACTCCCACGTAAGTGAAAGTTCACTCGCACTTTACTTAAGTGAAGAGCTTGTCGATATACAGTACGGGGCATGACGATAGATTGTTGGCCGCAACAGGGGACTTATCATTGGCCATCTTTATTTACGACGGTCTACACATCCGTTTGTGTCGTTTATGTGTGCGTGATGTGTAGGGAGCGTAATGTCATCGAGACCTTCGACAAGCATCAACTTGAGTCCCGAGAAGCACATGCGCTTAGCAAGACCGTTTTCACCTTGTGCGAGATCAGTGCGGCATCATGACGGTCAAACGTGGATCGACGAAGCAACCCAGGAGGACTTCGAAGAGGACCCATGGTTGACCGTCGTCTCGTACATGAACCGGCATCTCGACAAATGGAACGATAATGATTGGAAGGCGATGGAGCGTGCCTGCCCTTGGGCAAGCCATTACAAGTTTGCCAACATGTTGGAGTTCAGGAGCCTCATTGAACTGCCTGATGATGTCCTCCACCACAACAACCAGGTCGATAAGAGTAAACCGATCCGCTACCGTAGCACGTGGAGCAGACGCATCGCTTGCGAGTACATCACATCTTCGCCCCGAACTTGGGGAAGTTCTCAGAAGCAAGAGTTGGTGGACTGCGCTCGTCATTGCTCATTCTTGGAACACTACCCACCCCGTTGCCCAGGGACTTCTCCACAAGCTCTATCATATTGTTGTGTGCGGTTGACTCATGACGGTTCTCCTTTCCCCAAAGTGCTATGTGTCGCTTCTTCAAACAAAAGTAGGAAACTCGTGGATGCAGTTGTGCTTGTGTCCCGGAACGAGATCGTGTATCAGGGATCCAAGTTCAAGGCGGTCATGTCTCGTCCCGATATAGATGGGCAGTCAGATCTGGTTAGAGCAGGTCAGGTCAGAGTTTTCTTATCATTGTGGAAAGAGGTGAAAGAGAAGGTGTCCGAAATACGAGACTATATAGGGAACTCCTTAGCATGACCCGCAGGGTTTGTTAGGATGAAATACATGTCCGTGTTCTCGGAGAATGCAACAGTCGACAAGCCGCAGATCCATGTGTATGGATCATCTATGAATGCAATGTATGGCTTCCGTTCACGACGGTCACCTCGTCCGCCGGAAACCCCGTATGTCACAAAATACGGACGTGTGGTCAGACCTTGTGTTTAAGGGAAAACATGTTGAAATACAATCTTGTGGAAGATGATGTGTAGAAATCGTGGATATGAAGTAGTAGATAGAGGTGCGAGAGGCAATAGTTGCAATAGGTGCGAGAGGCAACCCCTGTCTATGATTGACATATTTTTTGTTTTGAATGTTTTTCCGGAAACAACCCCTGTCTACTTTGCAATGTGTCGTTCAGTAATTTTTTTCATTGAACATTTCTCGCCACTCTGCGTGCGGTGTTTCCATCTACGAAGGTGCAATGTTAGGAAAAGACTATGCAAGTTGCGAGTGTTTAAATTTCATCTCCACGTTGCAGTGACAAGAATAAATGTTCTGAATGGATGTTATGTATCTTTCCCTACAAAGAAATGACACGCCGATGACCTTGCAAGTGTTTCGATCTCTGATGTTCATGCCATGGGATGCATGGATGTCTTACAGTCCTATACATGCTGATGTCAAGGAGAAGATCGATGTTTGCGATGACAAGAGTGAATGTTAGAAATCTATGTTATTGATTTGTCCATGCAAATAATAAGTCAGCATCTGTATTATATTACCGCGCAGATGGTGTGCATTCATGTTGTCCATCTGAATGAGAGTTCACTCCGACTTCTGGTGTGTACCCCGAGCAATCCGCTAGTTGTCCATGCAAATGTCCAAGAACTGATAACCTGCGGGATTCGGAGTTCAATTTTGTTTCCCGAGTGCAAAACTCTGCTCGAAACATATCCAAATCCAACAGGAAGTCCCACAACAGACCATCAAACCTTGCCCCGGTGGCGGACTTCAGCATCCAAGGTTGCCCAAAAACTGCTAATTTGCAGCAAGCAAATCCACACCCAGCATCAAGGTTCCCTTAGAGTGCGTAGACAACCAACGACTGTTTGACACTTGTTGAAGGTGCTCAGTCACCAAACCGATATCTGCAAATTGATTCGCTGTTCAACTAGTATCTGCCAATGCCTTTCCGGGTTGAAGCAAGGAGCTCTCTCTCTCTCTCTCTCTCTCGACGCGGAATCAGATCTCGCATCAAGATCCTCTAAGAGTGCTAATGGCAATCCACATAGACAACCAATGACTCTTTCACACTTCTTCAAGCTGCTCGATCGCCAAACAGATCAGGAACCAGCATCAAGGCCCCCTAACAGTGTTATTGGCAATCGGCATCGAGAGCGAACGACTGTTTGCCACTTCCTTAGGGTGCTCTGTCGAACACCACTAACTCCCGAATCATTCGGTCTTCAACTACTATCTGTCAACCGAAGAAGGAGGTCCTTCCGGGAAGATAAATGGTGGATATATTTGTTGCAGGGGTACTGACGAGTTGCGGGTTCAACTTGTCAAAGTCGTGCACCAGGCTGGGTGTTCCGCCCGACCACAGTTGACAGGTTCAGTCCATCAACTTGCAAGGTGTCGCCGGACCCCTGACCTTTTATGGAAAACAGGCACCACATAGCCAACACGATGTCCTTTTGAATTGTGTACTGTCCGTCACAACTACACCAAGTTAGGACAACATTGTTAAGGTGTCATACAAAGAGCCCCTGCCCTTTTTTACACTATGTTAATTCGCATTTAATAACGACTATGCATATACGAAGGGCTCAGAACGCCCCACCGCAACATTTGTCATGTCAACACCTCGTATACTGACCATTTATCCTCACTTAAAGTGTCGCATGATGCCCTATTGGGTCATGTAATGAGTGTTTATTCGCAGTAGAAATAGTTCACTTTTTGACAAAAAGTTCATTTTTAACGAAATGTGTATTTTATGTGGTCGGCATTTGAAGATATCATTCTGAACGAATCCGATCCGATGCCAGATCAGACAGAGACGGGCCCGCTTTTTAAGATTAGGAATCGCATCCGCCTTCCTTCTGTGTATGCTACGAAGAGCGATGTTCATCGGAGCATCGAAATAAGACTTCAGAAAATCGACATTGCTTGCTCGTCGTACCAGGTCTTTTGCAAAATGTGGCGAGATTTTTTCTGGCAGGTTCGTCTGGCTCGAGCTACCGATCACGCAAGGTGCAAAGAATGTATTAGTTGGGCCATTCGCATCGAGGGGGCCCTCCCGGGGCCAAGGCGCCAACTTGTTGCGCAACATAAATACCATTTGGCTCTTCAAAGAGCCCATCGCAAACTCTATAGCGTTTGTTCGGCGGAGTCGCAGTTCAAGCGGAGAGAGAGCTTATGCATCATAATAGACGGGATGGATCAGGCTAAAACAACGATTCCCCATGCCGCGCGCAGACGGTTATCGAAAGAGATGACGAACAACAATATGATGAAAAGAAACCTCACCGGTCTGATTGCACATGGAAGAAATCCCTCGCTCTTCGTTCACACCTGGTTCCCGTATTTGTCACACGGTTCGAACTTCGTTGTCACATCCATTGTAAGAGTGCTCAGAGAGGTGCAGGCGCGCGATGGGGAGCTCCCCCCGTTGTTGAGTGTGCAAGCGGATAACTGCGGAGGTCAGAACAAGAATAGATACGTGTTCGCTTTCCTTGCATTGTTAGTCAAGTTCCGTATATTCGAGGAGGTCCAAATAAGATTCATGATTGTGGGCCACACCCACACTGACATCGATGCAAAATTTAGTTTGTTCGCCAAGAAACTCGGCTACTGTGACTCTTACACCATGACTGAACTGTTCTCTGTGCTACAACGTTCTTGCGAGGAGCTCGTAGATTGCACGCATGTTACGAACATGGTAGACTAGAAAACTGCTATGTCACCTTACCTTGATCCAAGGATATCCGGTCACTCTACTCCACACCTTTTCCGCTTTTACATGGACGGGGAAAACCCTGCGATGGTGTACAAAGAGTACTACAACAAAAAAAGGTGGGAGCCTAAGACAGGGTCTGTGTACTGGTTCAAGAGGAACAAGGACAACAGTTGGGGAGGACCGGAATGGGGGTTCCAGCTTTGCCGTGAGTCGCCCAATCTAAACTCTGGCGATTTCGTAAGCGGTAAGGCGGGTTTAAGAGTGCTGAATAAATCTTGGGAAGACAAGATTCACGAATGGGAAACCCAATCCTTAGAGGACCGAGAACTGAAAACAGGCAGATTGCAATACTGGACAGATCGCCTGCGCGAGTTTAATAGCATTGAAGTCGAAGAGACGGGGATAGTTCCTCTTTCGACGGCATTCTGGCGGAGCCCGAGGGCTGACAAATCTGCCTCCAAGCCCGTGGCTGCTAACAACCTTCCATCGCCCACAAGAAAACCATGCTTTGTGGGTCACAAGAAAGATGCTCCAAAACCTGAATTCAACCCTTGCGTGGCGGTCGACGTCGAGTGTTTCGTCGTGCTCAGGCCTCCGGACGACTACGTCGCGCAGGGGTGCACGTTCTAGGTGGGGCGTGTCCAGAAGAAGGACGAAG
Organism: Chara braunii; assembly: GCA_003427395.1. Taxonomy (NCBI): domain Eukaryota; kingdom Viridiplantae; phylum Streptophyta; class Charophyceae; order Charales; family Characeae; genus Chara; species Chara braunii. The sequence goes on along the minus strand of BFEA01000365.1, from coordinate 1,628,624 downwards.
GTCGCGTCCTTGTTCAGTATTGGAGGCCTTGTGGCCGCGAGCGTAGTATGCGCGAGTTGTATGCAGACGCATGGAATAAGAATTGGACGGTGGAGACAGAGTCTGAGCCTGGATGGCAAGATCTGAAAAGCGTTGCTTGGGCATGGGCAAGCAGCAAACGCTCGACGGTCGGGATGAGAAAAAGAAAGAGGGATGCCAAATCATGCCATAAAGGCACATCAATCCCTCGTCGCTGCCGAAATAGTTGTTTGTTCTGACATGCACAATCGCGTTGTTGAAGCATCTTCGTCTTTCGTGTACCTGTCAAGACAAGAAGATGAGGGCTTGTAGTCATCATCTTTATGAAAAGTGGGAGTGTTGTATCTTCATGGTGCTACACGCACAACGATGTATGGTTGTCGTATAAATAATTGCGTGTGCTAATATCTATCGTTTCAAGGAGTTTGTGAAAGACGTAGCATGTCGTCATCGAGTGTACACGTTCGCTTGCTGTCTGCTGACATGTGCCGTTTGCCACTATTGTCGGCAGACATCTCGGTAGTGTAGTTCGTCGCCGCGCGATTTTCCAAGTATGGACGAGAAGCACATTAAAAGCAACATTGCGCACGCATGGGGAACACCCATACGTTATGACGAATTAATTCCGCATCGATACACGCAGCAAATGATTGCAGTTGGTATCCGCACCAGCGACGAGACAAATTTTAGTCCGACATTCGACTTGTGGTCTCCGCAATTGCAACGCAAGATCTCGAGGATGGCCAGGACATGTGATCCGGAAGGCCACTTTTGGAAACTCGGTTCATCAAGGTGGAACAAAAGTTTTTACAGATGCGGTTCGATATATGACCACTATACAACATGCAATCATGAAAAAATACTATGCATTGCGTTTGAAGCACGTCATAGGATGACGTATTGTTGTATGAGCATCCAGCGCCGCAAGACAAGGCACGATGAAATGCATGACATGGACTGCTCCGTATACGACTTGGAGAACGCCCTGTCGAGGCACGCCCGTCATTTCTGTAGTGTCATTCGAGATGCGATGATACAGTTTATACGGCAAAGGACATCCATCGTCAGAACAATTGCTGTAAAGGTGCTACACACATTGGACGACGATGGAACCACCATATACTTGAAGAAGACCAAAACAAAAACGATTGTCGATGTGAAACACTTGTTTGGACGCATGAATGGGACACACCGACAAATGCCATTAAAGATGACGGACAACACGACCCGAAGCGTGAAAAAGAGAATAACGATACCCCGTGTGCTAGGATATCACGAGGAGTTGGACAAGGATGAAGTAGCATGACACATTTTCTACGTTCATCGCAAGCATGCTTACAGCAGTGTATCTGTTGTACACAGAAGCCGCTTCACGTGGTCTTTTAAAGTGGCTGGATGGATAGCGGCGACAACAAGCGTAAGCGACGATTGGACAAGAACACGAAAATGAGGATTGTCGAGGCACTTCGAGTCAATCCATGGTTGAGCGTGCTGCCATGGCGAGGAAGAGTTGGGAACTGGAGCGAAAGCGATTGGGATATTGCAATGATAGAATGTCCATGGGCGCACGACTTCAGATTCGCTAACGAGATGGAATGGGGACGACTCATCGAAATATGTCCTGCCTCCCTCCAGACAGCGTATATACCAAACTACGCGAACATTCACTGGATGTACGACCACCAAGATACTTATGACCCACTTGTATCTATTTCACGCCAAGAATCGAACAACGACTGTTGCGAGGAGGACAGAGCAATCTCATGCAAGTTCGTAAGAACATCACCTCGCACATGGCCGATGCGATTCTGACACGAGCTGCAAAGGTGTGGAAGATTGTGCAACAGAATCACAACTTATCCCGTGCAAAACGAAGCGGGGACAACCGCTTAGCGCATATCTTATTGCTCTGTGAGGATTTTCTTAAACGATGTTGATTTATGTAGAGTCAATTGTGTAGCATGCAATGGCAAGAGAGGGAGATTAATAGAGGCAAGATGCGAAGCAATGTGGAGTGAGGAGGAATGCGACAATTCAGTATTTAATGTGAAAGAGTCGGTGGACAAAGTAGAGGATAAAATATGCACCGTAAGCGATGCATTCCGCGTCGCTCTCGCTGGCAGGCACAGTTTCGTGAATATGACATATATATCGTCATTTGATAGGGACGACGATGACAAGCCCGAGGGTTTGAAAACAATCACATTCGGCTCACCCCTGCATGGTTTGTATAGTTACGAAGGAGAACGTGTTAAGCGCAATGGTTCGGAATAGCAATTTCTCGTATCATAGATAGTTTACCACAGACAGGCATGTACCATCACTGGTAGTTGGGAATTGAAAAAAGGTGATTTGATCAGGGAAAAAAAAAAGGCAGAGTCACATGCCTCTGTAGTTGTACGGTACTTGTATTTTAAAGCATGTGAGAACAGGGCAAGAGGAGCTTGTGAATGTACTATACGGGACGTGACGACAGAGTGCTAGCTTCATCACGGGAGTTATCATTTGTGAAGTTTATTTACGAGTGTCAGCACGTCTGTATGTTTCGCTCATGTGTGTGTGATATGTAGGCTGCATAATGTCGTCGAGAGCGTCGACAAGCATCAGTGGGAGTCCCGAGAGGCAAATGCCCTTAGCAAAACTGTTTCCTCCTTGTGCGAAATCGGTGCGGCGTTATAACGGTCATACTTGGCTCCACGAAGCAACAAGAGAGAAATTTAAAGAGGACCCATGGATGACACTCGTCCCGTACATGAACCAACGTCTTGACGAATGGACCGATGGTCATTGGAACGCGATGGAGTTGGGCTGCCCTTGGGCAAGCCGTTACAAGTTCGCCAATATGCTAGAGTTCGGGAACCTCATCACAATGCCTGATTCCGTCCTCAAGCCCATTTTCCTCACCCGTCTGCGTAAATCATTCCGCTGCATTAACCGCTCTAGCGGTCACCTCGACTGTGAATACGTCACTTCTTCGCCACGAACTTGGGGAAGTACGCTGAAACAAGAATTGATGAACTGAGCTCGTCACAGTTCATTCTTGGAGCAATACCCACTCCGTTGCCCAGGGATTTATCCACGAGCTGTGTCATACTGTTGCGTGCAGCTGACTATTGTCGGATAGGCTATCGCAAGAGTGCTATGTGTGGCTTCTTCAAACAAAAGCAGGAAAGTCGTAGATGCAGTTGTGTGTGTATCACGGAACGAGCTATTTGTTCAGGAGCGAGAGGGGTGGTGGGTGCCCTATCGCCGCGGTCCAGCAGGACGGTCAGATTTGGTGATAGCAGGTCAAGTCAGTAATCCGGAATTGTCGCAGCAGCTGGAAGAGAAAGCGTGCGACATACGAGAATGTATCGGGAATTCCTTAGCACGACGAGGAAGGTTTGTTAGAATGAAATACATATCCGTATTTTCGGTGAATGCAACAGTCGAGGAACCGCAGATCCACGTATATGGATCGTCTATGAATGCTATGTATGGCTTCGGTTCACGACCTTGTCCGCGGGAAACCCCGTACGTCACAAGATCCGGACGGGTTGCCAGACCTCCTGCTTAAGGGAAAAGTAGTGACAATGTAGTCGTAGCAGATACACTGATTGTTATTTTTGTAATCCGACAATGATATCGCCGTTGTACAACACATTGATAGGTCGAACTTCATTGTTGTGCCCTATCGCTGCGCTCGAAATGAGCGGTCTGATGTAGTCACAGCACGTTAGGTCTGAGGTTATTCATTGTGGTATGAGGTGAAAGGAAAAGTGACCGACATAATAGACTGTGTAGGGAATTCCTCAGCACGATGAAGAGGTTTTGTTAGGATGAAAGATAGCGATCGTTAACATTAACTTCTGTGTTGAACAATTCATGTATTTGGGGTTGTGTATCCGTACTTTTATATTAATTTTTAGCATGTTGCGCGACCAGGGATTTTGAAATATCAACAATGTTTCAAACTTTCATACTCGAGGTTAATTAGGACAAGTGGATGCATTTAAAATAGTTGCTTTTCTTTTGGTCTCGATCCTTGATGTATGATAAAATTAAAGTCATTTATTTAAGAAATGTTGTTGTGACTTGAAATTTTCATGTTTTCAAAGATATAACAAATGTACGTGATCGATCTTGCAGCTGTGCAACTCATCGTCATTTTCACAAGAGAAAAAATCACGGGGGTGCATCATTTATAACAATGGCGAGCATCACTCACATTTCAGTGCCTGCAGGGGCAGCAATTACAACAACCGGTGGAGCATTTCCATACGAATACAAGTCAATAGTCAAATATGAACTTCGTGGATGCAAGCTTTCTGTAGTTGTGGTCAGGTTCACAAAAATTGACGTATACGACGTGCGAATTTATGAAAGACAGGGACAATAGGGAGAAGGGCGAGATTTCACACAATGTCATGAAACAGCTGTGCAAGTCCACGAAGAAAAAAAAACAACATTGTTGCGTGAGGGCAATACACTTGGAGGCTGGTCAGCTTTCACAACGGAGTTTGAAAGCACGACTGTTCCACCTATCCCCGAACGCATGTTAGATGGCTCACATGATGCGAGAATGTGGATTCCCATCATCGACGCAGTTAATAGGATAAATGGATAATGGCAGTGAAAAAGGGGATTTACACGGACAGTCAAGAAAAAGAAAACAAAGTGTGATGAGACGGCGGCGGATCGAAGTTGGGAGACATGATGTTGATGCAGGATGAGTTATGGATATTTATGTATAAGCAAGGAAATATTGTCGAATAAATGCATTACTGACCATGAATTCACGTGAATGGAAACCAAACTTTATTAACTATTGCACTTTTATAAATCATTTAACAACAATTATTTAGTAGTATGTAAAAAAAATTGAAAAGAGAAAAAAAAAATTATTAGATTGCAGTATATTTTTTGTCATAGCTAAATCGAAAAAATGAGAAAACAGGCTTTATACAAATTGAAATGCAAAAACACATGAATTATACTGAAATTAGGAAGGAAGTTGTGTGGAAATTGAACGATTCCTACATAAACTATAAAAAATTGTTGTAAAATTATAAAGTTTGCACTGAAATATAACTATAGTCGCTCATAAAAGGTGGTTCCTTCGAAAAATCGAGAGAAAAGTAGTGGCTTGTTGACCAAAAAATTTCATGGTATCCCCTAAATTTGAAAGTTTTTATACATGAAAAACACGATAAATCGCTTCAAAAAGGGACTTTCAATTTCGCGCAAAAAAAAAAAAATGTTCGTTTTGACGAAATCGTAGTTCTGGGACTAGTACTCGCATGCTTCGCTGCAAGTCTTTGATTCTGCTGCTTGTGCAGATAGAGGTTAACTCGGGTGTGGCAGCCTCTTGAGACGCTTATCAGACCGTCTATAAAAATTTCTGGTTGGGGACTCGGATCTGAATCTAGCTGTGATCGTCGTCCTGTCTGCGACGTTAAATAATTCCTGAGGAGATGGGTGCTCTCCTAAAATTCCTCCTGATCAGCCAGATCAACCGAGTGTAAGGCTTGCGGCGTATGAGGGTAAATAAGAGTGTTGTGGCTGCCTTGCTCGACGATAACCTGAGGCAAAGGGGTGGGACCGGATTGCACACCTTTAGACACGCTGCTCAATCAGATGCTCAGGGCGTTGACACAAAGTGACGACTCAAGAAGAATGAAGGGGGAGGGTGGGTTCCAGCAATAGTTTTTCGTCGTTGGACTTACCGTTTCTGTTTCCATTCAACGTGCATTCCCACTCGCTGACTTATTTTTAATTTTGATTATTTAGCTATTTACAGATCTGCTAACAACTGACTGACAACTGCAGATAGGTAGTTTATCCTTGCTGCATTGCAAATCTGTTACAGAATAATATAAAATTAGAAGTTGAGTTGCCAGCAGGATCTGACACTGATTATTTGGTTACCGCTTGGGCTGTTCTCTCAATTCCGATTGTAAAAATAAAATAAATAATAGTTTACACAATTGTATGTCCCATTGAGGTAAGATCCAGTGTGGGTCCTAGTTCAGACTTCATGCACTCTAGCCCATGAGTGGTTCAGATAGTAGTGAGGAGGGGGAACAGCTAGTTAGAGACGGTAGGATAACCTTGAGAACTGCACGCAACTTACCGTTAACCTTCATTAGCTTAGGCATAGGGGAGGAACGGAGGCAACGTAGGGAAGCCAGAGAACGACAGGCAACGCGAAGGGCAGTAGACGCAGCCGCTAGTGTGGCACTTGCACGGGAGGTAGCTTAAGCCAGAGCCCGTGCAACCGCAAAGGTTGCAATGTCTACCTTAGCCACTGTCGCGAGTCAGGCCACCGCGTCAGGGCAGAGCCAGGAATGTCCTCAGAGTTCTGTTAGCCCGCCTGCTGGACAGCAGATCGTCCAGCAGCAACCACTCTCACTGGAGGATCTTGAGATCCAAGAAGCGGACGCTCTTTTCACGCGGTTAGAGAAGGAGTTGAGAGATGCAGCGGAGAGAAGTCAAAGAGCTATAGATAGAAAAACCAGACTAGACAGTAGAGCCAAGGAGTTGGGTGAGCTAGAGGGACTTGATGATTCACAATGGGATCCTGCCGTGAAGTCGATGCGTCACTTGCTATTGTGCGTTGCAGAAGCGCAAGCATCACGGCAGGATGTGCTGAATGATGTGGTGGCAGGCCAACAACAGATACTGGATGCCTTGCGGGGGCTTCGTATGAGGCCTCAACAACCCTGACCCTTTGTTTCTCCCCGTCATCGATGTCGCTACCACCTGCGGGGCGGTTCTTTTCTCCAATGTTTGGCATGCCTCCCCCAAGCAGTGTACCGGTAGTTAGTGGTCAGGTTCAGAGAGTTTCGGTCGTACCATCGACGACAGTGGTGATTGCAGTACCATTGTCCGGACCGCAGGTTAGCATTCAGCAGCCTGGGCCTGGGGTGACACAGCCCCAACAGGTTCCTGTAGTCCAGCATATGCCGTGGGTCCCAAAGATTCCCATGTTGAGTCCCAAGCCTTTCTCAGGCGACAAGAAGAAGGAGCAGGACATCGACGTGTGGGTGAGGACGATGCCTACATATGTAAGGCACAAGCTCACAAGGAAGGAAGAGGAAGTCATAAACGCTGCATCCTTTTTAGAGGGATCAGCGGCAAAGTGGTTAGGTAGATTAGTGCAGCAAGCAGGCTACAATCAGGACTTCGATGACTCGGCTCAGTCTCAGACATTGGAAGACTTCGTGCGAACTGTACACAACAGGTGGCGAGACCCACAAGGGGCTCAAAAGGCGACAGACGCGATTAACAACCTGACAGCGAAACGCTACAGGAACGTTCGCGAAGTTACAGACCTCGTCGAGAAGCTGATCGTAGTGCCTGAAGTGCAGTATAATCCCCTGGTACTCCTCACAGATTATCTGAGATGTCTGCCGACAGACGTCCGGAACAAGCTGGTAGACGAGGCCTATATAGACCAGCATGACTTTGCCTCTTTTAGCAAGAAGGCCTTAGACTTAGAGGCTAAGTTGGGATCCGCACAACAAACGCTAGCAGATAGTAGGAAGAAGAAACTGCCCCAAGACTGGAAAAAAAAAGGTCAACTCATGTTCGTTGACCATGATGGTCAAACGACTGAGATTGACGACTTTCCAGATCTTGGGGAGGACACAGAGCATGACGGGGTTAGTGAGACTTCGGATGAGGGAGTCGTGGCCCCGATCAAGGAAAAGGCTAAGGGGACCGGGAAGAAGAAGGTAGGCCGGTCCACGGGTCAAGGCGACCAAGGTACCCCTGCATGGGTCAAACTTGGTTTGGACTATGTGGTGTGGAGGGATCGAGTTGCGAGAGGCACGTATATGAACTGTGACAACTATGGCCACACAAATAGAATGTTTAGAGGCAAAAAGGTTACTGCGAAGGTGGCAAACCCAACAGTGGTGGGCCTATTTTCGAACCCTGGGAGTACTTATGCGGGTAGCTCACAGGGAAACACCTCAGGCCAGTAGGAGTTTTAGCCGCTCTTACTCGTGCCGAAGTGGGTACGTTACCTTCTCCCCTTCGGGCGACGGCCCAGGCTATTGACCCAGATATCGCCCCGCAGACACATTCAGACCCACCGATGCTCTGTTCGAGAGATGTGTCTGAGTCCTTAGGAGAGTTAGAGGYGGAATGGTYAGGGACARACCCTCGAGACTCTTGGGCGATGATYAGTAGAGGTCCTAGGGGTGAACATTTCGTGGTAGAAGTAGATGTAGGTGGCCGTAAAGTTGGCGCCTTCGTAGACATAGGCTCTACACGGAATTTCATCAGTCGTGCTTGTGTGGAGAGACTGCGCTTAGAGGACCAAGTGCAGAGGCTTAGCAAGTCTGTAGCTTCCACGCTAGCCAACAAGCACCAAATGGTTGTGAAAGACTACGTCAAGGACTTAGTCTGCACTTTCTCCTACCTAGGAGGGGAGATAAGACATAAAATCTCATTCCTAGTTAGCGATGAGCTGCCATTTGATATGCTACTAGGCATGTACTATCTCGAGGCTGCGCAACCACAATTTGATTGGGATAGGAAGGTGTTGTTGCACAGGTTGTCAAACAGTCGGACCGTTCGACTGCAAAAGCATAATGCTAGCAGAATAGTGGAAAACTACGGCTGCATGTGCGCTACCTCTTTCTATAACTACTATAAGCAGAATCGGGAGGAGGGCATGTATCTAGTCTTTGTCTCTGAGAAAGGGGAGGCCGTTAAAACACCCCCAGAGATAGAAGTAATCGTCGCACAGTATCCAGACCTTTTTGAGGAGCCCAGTGGCGTGGTAGATAGGGAGGTTGTCCACGCTATAGAAATCATCCCAGGTAATAAGGTACCTAGAGAACGAATGTATAGGATGTCTCCTGCGGAGTTAGATGAGCTCCGCCGCCAGCTTAAAGAGTTCATAGAGAAGGGATGGATTCGGCCTAGTACTTCTCCTTATGGCGCACCAGTTCTATTTGTGCCAAGGAAGGGGGGTACCCTTAGGATGTGCATTGATTATAGGGGCCTCAATTCCATCACTGTAAAGAACGCGGAGCCCCTACCCCGCATCGACGACCTTTTGGATAAAGAGCAGGGATGCCGGTACTTCACAAAGATCGATCTGAAGTCCGGATACCATCAAATTGTCATTAGACCTGAGGATCAACACAAAACCGCATTCCAAACCAGGTACGGTTTGTACGAGTTTGTGGTGATACCCTTCGGCCTATGCAATGCTCCTAGTACATTCCAACACGCGATGAATAGGATCTTTCATGATTACTTGGATAAGTTTATTGTTGTGTACCTCGACGATATACTTATATTTAGTTAGACTGTATAGGAGCACGCTGACCATATACAGACAGTGTTGGAACTCCTAAAACAGCACCAATATAAGATCAATCTAGAGAAATGCGAGTTTGGTCACACCAGAATCTTGTATTTGGGTCATGAAATCTCCTCGGAAGAGTTGAGGCCGGATGATGCCAAAGTGGCCAGCATACGTGACTGGCCCAGACCTCGAACTGTAACTGAGGTCAGATCGTTCTTGGGGATGACGGGCTATTATCGTCCGTTTGTTAAGAATTATAGCACTATAGCTTCCCAATTAACAGATCTAACTCGACTTGACACCCCTTGGGAATGGACTGAGGAGTGTGAGGCAGCCTTCAAGCGATTGAAGTATGCTCTCACGCATTACGAAGTTCTAAAACTTCCCGATCCTGACAAGCCTTTCATTGTGACCACCGACGCCAGTCAATATGGCATCGGCGCGGTCCTTGTGCAAAAGGAAGGGAACAAGTTGAGGCCGGTCGAGTATATGAGTAAAAAGATGCCATCTCAGAAGCTAGCGAGATCCACGTATGAGCGTGAGCTCTACGCCCTGTATAGAGCGCTCGTCCATTGGAGGCACTATCTCCTAGGCAGATTCTTCTATGTGAGATCTGACCATGAGACTCTGCGCTGGATCCCATCAAGGGTTGTACTCTAAACGCAGCCTGTACTCTCTGACGCTCTCATGCGTTGGATTCAAGTGATAGACATGTATGACTATCAACTTGATCCCATCAAGGGAGAGTACAATAAAGTGGCTGACGCATTGTCACGAAGGGCAGATTACTTGGGTGCGTTGGTGACTGAGTTTGACATATCTAGTGACTTGACTCGATCGTTGGTGGAAGCCTATACTCAAGACCCAGTAATGTCTGAGATCATACGTAGAATCAAAGGCAAGGATAAGAAAACCTTGGATGAATTTACAATGGTAGACGACTTGCTGTTTCTTGATAAGGCAGGGAATAAAAGATTGTTTGTCCCTAATAATGAGTCTTTGCATAGTTTGTTTTTAGGAGAGTCTCACGATGCAACCGGTCATTTCGGTTATAAGAAGACATCAGCAAACTTAGTGCACAAGTTTTGGTGGCCCTCTATGATGGAGGACGCCAAGAAGTATGTAGAAACCTGCCAGGTTTGTCAACGCGACAAACCAAAGACTCAGGCTTCGCTTGGGCTCATCAAGCCTTTGCCGATTCCTGAGGGACCAGGACAGAGTGTCTCTATGGACTTCATGGACAGCCTCGTGACCAACAGGTCAGGGAAAAGGCACGTCTTTGTTATAGCTGACCGACTGACTAAGTATGCTAGATTGATTGCCATGCCTGATACCGCTAAGACCGACTTAGTCATCAAACTCTTTATGGACAACTGGGTCAGGGATTTTGGACTTCCAAAGTCTATAGTAAGTGATAGGGACGTCAGATTCACCAGTGAACTGTGGCAAAGCACTGCCCAACAGATGGGTACCAGACTGCAAATGACATCAGGGAATCACCCTGAGTCAAATGGACAGGCGGAACAGATGAATAGAGAAGTACAGCTTTTGCTAAGACACTACATCAAGCCAAGTCAAGACGACTGGGACGAGAAACTACCTCTCGTTGCCAGCCTGTACAACAATGCATCTTGGTTGGAAGCCACGTTCCGCACTGGATTTCCTACTACCAGATCAGCAGAATATTGCAGCACCTGGAAGCATTGAATATGCTATCAACTACGAGAAAATGCTGCAGCAGGCCACCGAGCACATACAGAAAGCACAAGAGGCCATGATTGCCTCTGAAAACAAGCACCGGCGACCTGCTAACTTTCGGATAGGGGAACAGGTCTGGGTAAAGGCATCTGAGTTAGGACAGGAACTCGGTATTTCTAGAAAACTGATGCCACAGTATTTTGGTCCCTGGGAGGTCTTAGATATTATCGGGGATAAGGAAGGTGGACCCTCTTACGTGATTCGTGACCCACCTCACCTGCGCACGCACCTAGTCTTTCACGCATCCAAACTGGCACCTTTTGCAGAAACTGCACAGTTTCCATCCAGACGGTCAATGCTGCCCCCAACCATGGACGGAGAGGTCGACATCGACCAGATTGTGGAACATTGCATCATGCGTGTTCCTCGACCATCAGGCAGGGGCCGACCTCCTAAGCCGAGAATGCAGTATCGTGTGAGTTTTAGACATCATCTGGACCCCAAAGAAGACCGGTGGTTCACACGAGAAGAACTCATGAGAACAGCACCTCAAGTTATTGCAGGCTATGAAAGAGCACGCAAGGGAAAGATGGCTGCAGAATAAGAGACTTCTCAGAGGACTAACGAAGTAAAGGAGGAGGGAATGCGAGGATCTGAGTCCTCGATAGGCCTACGGGGCCCTGTTTGCAGCATAGCCCGCCCTAAGTGAAGGCGGGCCTAACACTTCACAAAAGGCCCTTATCTGTCAATTTCATATTTGGGGTGCAGACAGTTACCACGCGCCAGTTGGTTGAAAGAAACTCAGGCCGTGCCTTCAAGACATTTCCACAGCCTTCTGGGCATTTCCAAAGAATGCAGACCCTGGATGAGATTCGCAGCCTCATACAGATACAGTTGGGGCCCAACCTTGCGAGGCACAGGGCCTACGTCGGGGTCTGCGCCCTACTGGGCCTTCCGGAAGTATCTGGACGAGGCCCAGCGGGCCAGCAATCTGGGTATAGGAAAGAGGCAGGGCCAGGCCGGGTATTCGGGCATTGGGCAAGTGCGGCAGCACTGCTGAATCGCGCGCTGGCTGCATAAGCGCTGCGCTGCGCTAGTAAGCCCGGGACGCACGTGCGGTAGTGCAGGCAGGGCGCTGCTGAGGGGAGCGCCATAGCTGGCTTTCATAGCAAGCTGGCCTGGACGTGAGGGGGCGCTGTATGGGGAGGAAGAAGACGAGGGATAAGGAGAGAGAAGGGGGTTGATGATGATGTTGGAGTACGTACCTGGTATTGGCGGTGGTGATCATCTTCAAATACTTTGGACGCTGCTGACGTCAACGAGTTGCATTGTCTACGTAGTGTAGGAGTAGTTGAGTAGGCGGCATCTGGGCGCTGAGCGCCAGAGGAGAGGGAACCTGGATACTCTTGTGATGTTTGCATGGACGAGCTTTCATTGACATTTGGTCCGGTGTCACGACTCTCAATTGGTGTATTATTGGTGTATTGCTGCTTTTCAGACTCAATGTGACTTCATGCTCTTTATGTGGAAATGTGATTTGGTTTCTGTCATCTCGCTATCGCTCAAATCTCTTGCATCTTGCTGTACTACTGAAAATTCGTTTGTGGCGAGGCCGTGGAATTTACAACTGACTTTTTAAGTTCATTGTGCGGCATTCTCATTTGCAACATGATTTTCCTTTGCAACATGATTTTCCTCTAGAAATGTTTGCGGGCATCCATTCTGACCGGGTTCATTCCGTAATTCTTCTTTCCTATCAACATAAAGCAGTGGAATACTGCTCAAAACCGTACCTGCTCACTGGGATGCCGCTTGGAAAATGTCGCGTCAACCTGTGTCATTTGCAAACATGATTTTCCTCTAGAAATGTTTGCCGGCATCCATTCTGACCGGGTTCATTCCTCAATTCTTCCTTCCTATCAACATAAAGCAGTGGAATACTGCTCAAAACCGTATCTGCTCACTGGGATGCCGCTTGGAAAATGTCGCGTCAACCTGTGTCGCGCGCTGCCACTTCTGAGAGGTGCCTTGTCACTGGATGTGCGTCGCGGCACTATGGAGAATGCCATGTTATCCTATGTTCCTCGCTGGTTCTTCAGGAGGGTGCCACGTCAACACCTATGTGCGCGCTGCCTGTTCAGTAGGCAGCATGCCATGTCAGCGAGAAACACCTCCAGAGGAGTAAATAGCAATGGCGCTATGAATGAAGCCTGCCATATCAGCAAGCCACTACCAGTGCCAGCAAGTGCCTTCTCTCCTCCCCTGTCCACGTCAGCAACCTCTCAGCAGTCCCTAACCCTGTGCCACATCAGCAACCTTCTGGCTCAAATATGCTTCAATTGGGGCTGAGTGGGGTGTGTGGAGGTCAGCTTAGCCCTGGTACCTGCAAGCACTGTTCGGTCAGGTCACCCCCAGACTGGAGGGTGACGATTCTCAGTGGTAGACACTGAAGTAGGATAGCGGGATGCCCTTTTTGCTTGGATTTAAACCCCTCGTCACGTGGTTGGCAATGCCAGGTTTGTGCTATACGCCTGTCACGGGCAGAAATGCAAACTTGCGCCTCCACTTGACAGGAGTAGATCGCAAAGATTTAAATCCAAAAGGGCATTTCACAAGCTTTTGAAAAATTTCCTTTGATATTTCAGAGGGGTCTTGCCATCTCCCCATATCTTTTGGGGGGTATTTTAGCATATACGAGAGCTTTCAGGGGTACAAATTTTCCTAAGAGGGAAGTACGTTCATGTCACATCATGGCCTGAGTTCAAAAAGGCGGTTGTAACTCAGGCCAGCACTGGAGTCGGGGCGGTAGTGTGTAATAGGCACTTTGTTGCATCGGTACCGGTCCGTTCCCAGGTACCCGACCGTCCCACATCTTTCCGGAGCCTGTGCCACCCGTTTTAGGCAGAGCACGGGACTTTTTACCGGCCTTTACCGTCGCTGGAGACGGCCGAGCCCGTTCCTTCGTGCTCCTACCGTTCCATCATCGCTACCGGCTTGCCTTGAGCCGGGTGAGTGCTGCCTCTGAGCCACGTGTCGAAAGGCACA
>BFEA01000365.1:1595171-1612671 GCA_003427395.1 Chara braunii | reverse complement strand
CCCGAATCGGGCCCAGGTGAGGTGAAGGCTCAAGTACCTTTGGCCGTACTGGGCCGGTAACGCCCGCAATGCAAAAATGGCGGGAAGTCATTTTCGGACCTGCGGCACATTTGCACTTTCTTGGATGTATGTTGCTCGAATCGGGCCCAGGTGAGGTGAAGGCCCGAGTACCTCTGGCCCCGTACTGGGTAATGCCCGCTATGCAAAAATGGCGGGAAGTCATTTTCGGACCTGCGTCACACTTACACTTTCTTGGATGTATCTTTCTTGAATCGGGCGCAGGTGAGGTGAAGGAAGTGGGGACGCGAGTATGCTATGCCCTCTCGAATGTACCGAACCCGACTATCGCCCACGTACAACTGGGTTGGCTTGCGGCTGGAAATCAAGCTGAGGCGGCCTCAGGCCCGGTCTGAGACCCTACCGGCCTCAGACCGGGGTGCAAGAATGACAGAAAAGTTTGTGGGGGACCTCCGACGCAACAAGTCCATTTTGGGGAGAAATCGCTACAAAGGTTTCACCGCGGGGGGCATCTATAACTTTTCTCGAACACATTGATACATCATACAGGCGAAAAATGCACCGATTTCAAGAAATTGAACATATGCAGGAATTCATTGGAAAAGACGATTCTTCATTACCAGAAGAGATCATATTCATGTTAATATCCCACTTCGGGCCTCCGCGGTCGAGATTCAAGATACTCCCTCTGAATTCAACTGCAACGCTGAGCGCCTTCTGTGGGTGTCTACTCGCACTCTGTGCGTCACACACGAACACATGGAGCAAGCGAACGAGCAAGCGAGCTAGCAAACAAAAGGGGGGGGGAGAGAGAGAGAGAGAGAGAGAGAGAGAGAGAGAGAGCTAGGTAGCCTGCCTTGTTGTTTGCTACGGCCGTCTACTTCATCTTTACGCAACAGTTCTCGCACTCGGGTTGGGGTCTTCCCCACCGGAAGTGCTACATGCCAGCCTATTCTTTTCCAGGTTTAGAAATTACAGGACGTGGAAACTCGCTCGCCCGCCAGACATTAAACACGTACTATATATAATTATAATGATGGTTGACTGACCAGTTCCACAACTGGCTGTGTAGGCTTCCTATTGAGCTCCATCAGCAAAGTGCTCTTGGACACACGTCCGCTCGCCTGTGTCGGTGATGTCGCCAGTTCTTAGCAGACCGCGTGCCCCTGACAATGCAGCTGCGGACCGATAGATAGATTCATCCACTTAGCTCCATGTTGGGCTCCTCCCGGTCGCTCGTTCTGCTTCTCTCCAAGTAGCTTGCTGATGTAGAACGACCGCCCGGCGCCCTGTTGTTGACGCCTGGTTTAATCAGCTTAGAGCATCCTCACATTACGACTTTCTTCTGAACTGTGCATCTGGCTGCATTTGCAGCCAGATGCTCCAGAAACGCTTTAGTGCGCGTATGCCCTTAGCACTTCTTCCAGAGGAGACGAAAATCCACGCTGGCGACGGTGATCGAGCCCCCCCTTACTCTTGCCTCGAAATTGATATAGAGCTTCACCGACTCAGTGCCACACGGCGAATAGATGAAGGTTAAGAACTTCTCGGTGAGCTCAAAGTTGCCTTCCGTGGGAGGAGGCAGTTTGCGCTGCAATCTGACTGTCTCTGGAATACCTGGGAAGTAGTACGAGGCTGCCAGTGAACCCTCGCCGCCTTTTGAGTTCCCGCGGAATGTCACACTCTCCAGAGTAAACACGAACCCAGCAGGATAGGTCAGGCCGATGGACAGTTGGCAGTTTTTCCGCCGGTCGGCTGCACTTTCTGGGCTGAACGCCGTGTACTTGTCGAAAACTACAGTGAACGTCGTTGCGTCAGAGGAGACTACGCCCCCCGAACTTCCAGGCGGACAGCCAGAGCCAGAATAGGTGAAGCTGTCGATCTTTACCATACCAGATGGCGGACTTTGAGCAAGTCCAGGAACAGCAAGCTGGAGAAGCCCCAGCAACAGCAAGACGACCATCGCCGCCATCGTAGACGTGGACTGGGAAAGGCTGTGCCTGTGCCTGATCATCTTCGTCTTCGCCTTTCGCCTCACCTTGCTCTTGTCTCCAAGCGCCCAGCAACAGATGAGCGCAACAGATGAGTTTTTCCGGCGATGGCAGCAAATAACACCCTCCCCCCCAATTCGCCGCTCCCAAAGCTGTTCGCCTGGAGCCGGCCCCTGAGCTCCCTCTCCTCGGCTGAAATGCCGTGGAAAAAGAGAGAGCGGACGCCACTTCTCGCAGCTCCTGCCTGCGATCCCCAAAGACCACCACGATCACTAAACACATCGCAGCGCACTGTACACAAGAGTGCCCCCGCCAATGCGCCTTTATACGCAGCCGGAGGGGAAGTGTGCCTGTGTCCCCCGAGAGCACAGCGCATCAAGATCACAAAAAAGCATGCAAACGCTGTATAGTGAGCTGCTGGTCCGACAGACTCCTTGTGAGGAGGGTGTGCTCTGTAGGGGGAGGAACGCAGCCTAAAGGCGTACCCTATGGCAGCGTGGAGAGCACATGCCCATCAGATAAAGGGAGTCGCTGCACTACTCTCCACATGCACAAAAGACAAAAAATATGGCAATGAATCTTTTCCATATTCGACCGAAGGATTCATTTTCGTTTTTCACATTTCGAGAGTAGTGCAGCGAGGCCCAAATTTAGCGGGAGAGAAACCCGAAAGCGGGCCCAATTGCATGTGTCGGGTGTCAAAAAGAACAAAACGAGGACGGTTGGGCCTCGCTCCACAACAGTTAGGGGCTCGCCACACCACTATCGAATCACGTTTTTTTTGGATAGGTGTCAGAAAAATTCGATAGTGTGGACTTCGATAGAAAACCCCCCTAAGAAACAGAGGGGCGGCCGCGGCGGCGGTCCGGTAGCGCTAAAAATAGCGCTAATCGTTAGCGCTAATCCTGCGCCTCGGCGCAGTTTTTACGCTAGCTATGATTAGAGCTAGGGTTAGTGATACCGTCCGCCTCCCCCGCTCGCCTTACTCGTTCGTGGCATGCATGTCAGAGAGATGGCTACCACTCAGTTACTATCTATCTCTTTCTCCTTGACATCTGCTTTCGGCGAAGGTCCAACAGGCGTCCGGGTATTATCAGGACCCTTTGACCCGGGCTATGCCCTCCTCCCAGTCGAAGTAACGCTGGACAGGTAAATCTCTCCACACTTCTTGATTGAGGGGGATGGT
Source organism: Chara braunii (assembly GCA_003427395.1). Classification (NCBI taxonomy): domain Eukaryota; kingdom Viridiplantae; phylum Streptophyta; class Charophyceae; order Charales; family Characeae; genus Chara; species Chara braunii. The sequence goes on along the minus strand of BFEA01000365.1, from coordinate 1,609,476 downwards.
GATTACCCTTTATTTATCTGAGGCTTCCTTATTAATAAAGTTATGAGAGTATTTGTTTGAATGTTTGTTTATTAATTCAGAGTGAGTTCTTGCTAACGAGTGAATTCGGCGGATTGCTGTCTCGGATAGGTATTAGATCGGAAGCTCGATTGAAAAGTTACGATGGGGGAAATTCCAACATCGTCTGCTCCACTATCCGGTTCTGAGAAAGAACGAATTCAAAATCTAATCAACAGTTGCTATTGTGAAGGAATTTTTCCAAAAAACCTTCGTCCGCAGATAGTAGAATCTGGGAAGGACTATGGCCGTGTGCTGGTCAACCCAGAGGTATATCGCATTCAGCGTAAATGGCTGATGGAAAACGCAGTGACGATTGCCTTCGGTGGTGACTCTAGCTCGTTACCCGCAACGGTTAAGGAACGGTTAGTGTGTATTCATGAGAATGGCTGGGCCAAGAACGGCAACGTAGAGGCCCCACCAAAACGAGGCATTTTTCGTAATGAAGGTTTTAATTTGGTAACCTACGTGGCGTCGGCGAAAGAAATCACCACATGGCTCCTTAGAAAGAAGGAGAACACGGTCATTTTGGATGGAAAATCGTACACGCTCACGATCAGACCATGGATGTCGGAGGCTGAGCTGTATGATTGGAGAGAATCCATGCGGTATAAATTTTTTTGGATTCGTTGCCTCCAGGTCCCTATTGGGGTCTTACCTCACCTTGAAGGGGCTATTGAAGCACTGTATGGGAAAATACTGAAGTCCTACCCGGTTTTCAAAGATAAAAAAACACCTTCCCTGCTGAATATTCGTTTTGATGTGGAGTCTTCCGCACGTACCCACTACAAAAGGTACTTGGTGGTGGATATGGAGGAAGGAGGTTTTGTGGAGGTGGAAGTGATTTGTCCTGCTACGCCATGGTGTGAACGTTGTCGTAGATACTTTCACGATGAATCTGATGATGAGTGCCCTTACAAAAAGAAGTATCTCAAGAAGGCACCGGCCGTCCCACCGAAGGGAAAAGGGAAAACCCCGGTTAACCTGGATCCGCAACCCAAGAAGGGGACTGGGAAAGAAACCAAAACCTGGCGGAGGAAGGAAGGGGGGCCAGGTACGGCGCCCCATGAACCTGTGAAACAGAACCCCCAACCTGGCATGGGTCAGGGAACGGGCAACGCTCTAGGGAAGGAAGAAATTCACCAGGCTCAGGGGAAAAGCAGATCCCCCTCGTATAGGGATGTTCTGAACCCCCCCCCCCCGCCGGGTAACAGAAATCAGAACGCTCATAATCCCCAGCCTCTGACAGGGAGGACTGAGGCAACGATGGTAGAAGCCATTCAGCAGGGTGCTGGCGGACAATCTTCAGGTATTCCCCCAGCAGTTGTAGATAACAGCAATTCTCAGCTGACAGAAAAAGGCACTATACCTGCTTCAGAGAAATCAACAGAAAACAAGTCGCAGAAGGGGGACTCGGATACAGAAATGGAGGAGAGGAAGGGGGGAACGGAAGATGAGCAGGACGAAGAGGAGGAAGAAGAGGAGGAATTCGATGAAGAGGAAGAAGATGAGGAGGAGGAAAGACTATTAGAGAATAACTCCCCCCCCCCCCCCCCCCCCCCCCCCCCCTCCCCTGTGCCCTCGCCAGAAACAGGTAAGGCAGCAGACACTCTAACCCGGTGGGAATCATCGGGGGAACAATGGCACCTGCCTGACCTGTTTGACGGTAAGAATTCGTGCTTGAGCACAGCGGAACCAGCTAACCCCATCAAATGCCCTCCGGAGGATGAAAATGAAGATCCGGATCAGGAATTCTTTTCCCCAGCGGAAAATCATGAGCGGGTTCCTACTGCAAACTCAACAGAGGAAAAAAAGAAATCCTCTGTGTAGTATAAGAAGAAGAGCTCTGTGTCCGCTCGGGGACAGGAGAGTCGTCATAAGAAAAAGACTACCCTTCGGGTTGACGGCAACCTAGCAGGTGATGTATTATCTCCTGCCAAGCGCTCACGCATTGATTTGAATAAAAGGGCGCCACGGATACAGGAGGAGGGAAGCCCAGGAGAGGAAATTGTGAGAAGCTCTGCAAAGAAAAGAGGGCGCCCCGATGGTTTAAATGCGGTCAAACGCTCTCTCTCTCCTGCAGCCCCTACAAAAACGCTCTCTAGAACAGACAAAGCCTTGGGCTGCCTCCCCCTCTATCTAGTTCCGCTGGTCTGTACCCCGTCCACTTCGGGAGCCCAGATCTTGACGTTCTCCTCGGAGGAAGGTAAGTTAAAGCTACCTACTATTCCAATTTATTGCCCCCCTTCGAGTTAGGATGTCACCAGGATGTTTAAAAAGCATTTCCTATTTGATTTAGCTGAAACAGGGATTATGCCTGAACCTAAGATGGCCAGGCACCTGGTGGAAGCACCGGGGGAAGGCAAAGTTGCACTTTTTTTGGCCTTTTTGGCCCTCGACTTTCAGCAGGGTAAAGATGCATCGTCAGCCCCCCCTCATTTCCATTGGGTAGAGATTTCCCACTTCGCCTCGCCGCACTCGGAAATGCTCCAAAGCATAACCCTGGCCAACTTATTGACGGCCAAGGTGGTAGCTGAGTGGTTAATTCACTCAGACAACCTACGGTTGACCCAGTCAGCGTCTTTCAGGGAACAGATCTACAAAACACAGGCTGAAATCGCAAAAAGGGCTGCATCTACGTCTAAGACCCAGTCCATTCCAGCAGTAACAGAGTTAGACTCAAACAACAGCCGAATCCAACTCAACAACGGCAAGGACTCACTTTATGGTCCTCCCCAACAAAATTAGAATATTGAATTGGAATGTAAGAGGTTTAGGTGACTCTAACAATACCTTTAAAAAAAATCGATTGTCGTCTTGGATCCACTCCAAAAATGCTCATTTGATCTGTCTACAGGAAACCAAACTTGATGCGGAAAAAATTGTGGAAGCCCAAAGATGGTGGTTGGGCCCGCAAGTTTGGGCTCCTGCAGATGGGTCGAAGGGAGCAGTTGCTGTACTTATCAATAAAGATTTGGATGTGGTAGTCCTTGATAGTTGTGTGGATAATGAGGGTCGGTGGGCTTGGGTAAAAATAGCAGTTGAAGAAGAGGACTGGGCAATAATGTCAGTTTATGCGCCAGTCGAATACCCTGCCCGCATCGATTTCTTTGCGAACTTACCAAAATACATCCCTGACACGGAAAACTTGATCTTGGCAGGGGACTGGAATACAGTCCTCGTTCCAGGTCTCGACTCCCCACGTCCGGGGCCTCTAAGAACGGATGCTCAGTTACTCTCTGAACTGGTTAATTCTCAGAGCCTTTTCGATACATATCGGACGCTGAACCCTGATTCAGCGGGTTATACTTGGCATGGTCCTAGACCTTCTCCTCGTGCTCCTCAACCCAAAAAAAGACTGGATGTCATTTATGCGCGGGGTTCCCCTTGGGATCGCTGTATTGGGGCGGAACTGATGTATGGATCGATGTCCGACCACAATCCGGTGGTCATGGACATCATAGCGAAAGATGTAATCGAAAAGTTTAAACCCCCGTTCAGATTAAATGTTAAAATTTTGAGAGATCCGGTGATCCCGTCATGGGTGTCTACACAGGTAAAAGACTGGGACAAGGCTAGAGACCTCTTCTGCAGTATAGAGGAGTGAGCAGACACGGGGATTGCTATTATTCAGGCTGCTATGGAGGAATTCTCCAGGATGAAAGCAGCAGCCCGCTCATGGAAAGAGAAATGTCTGTTGGCCACTATCGAAGAAGCAGAGAATTCAATGGGGGAAGACCCCTTCATAGAGTATTATTGGTCAACTAAGAGAACAGCGGCACGCTTGGAATTAGAGCACCTGGAGATTCAACGTCAGTCTGATTGGTTAGACTGGCTAAAGGTGAGAGGGGTTATTGGCTACGACCGATGACTAAACTTACCTTCCGGTCGCTGATCCTCTGTCAAGCAAAACCCCTAATGAGGGAATTGAGTCATCCTTTTGCTCTGACGGCCCCTCTTGCCACAGACACCACCCAAATATGTTTCTATGCAATGCAATATTTTAAGGACATAGTGACCACCAGACGTCCATATGACTCCTTTGACACAGACTTATCGGAGTTCTCTGATTTTTGGAATAGGTCTCATAAGAAGGTTCCCTCGACCCAAAGAGACCTCCTCGAGAGTCCCATCACTGAGAAAGAGGCCTATTTGGCAGCCAAACAGATGGCTTTGGGCAAATGTCCGGGCCCGGATGGCTTGCCAATCAAATTGTTTCTATGTGCATGGGAAGCTTTCGCCCCCTTTTTGTGTGAAATCTACAATACGGTTCTTTCAACAGGCACCCTCCCAAAAGGGGTTGTCCGTGGGATGATCTCTCTTCTATACAAAAAAGGGGACAAAAGAGAGGTTCGCAACTGGTGTCCGATCTCCATTCTTAATGTCACTAACAAACTGTTAGGGAAGATCCTGGCCATTAGGCTTGCGGAAATTCTCCCCTCGCTGGTGGGGGTAGAACAGGGAGCCTTCGTTAAGGGGAGGTCTATATTTGAAAATATTTTAACAACGATTCAGGCTCTGGAAATAATTGGGAAAGAGAATAGGAACCTTGCCATCCTTATGCTTGACATGGAAAAAGCTTACGACAAGGTAGGCTGGGCGTTTGTGAACACATCGCTATTGAGGTTGGGCTTCGGACCTAAGTTTTGTACCTGGACTAAAGCTCTCTATGCGAATGCAACAGCTGCAGTGGCGGTAAATGGTAAGCTCTCCGAAGAATTCACCCTGACGCGTTCCTTGAGACAGGGTTGCCCCCTGGCCCCATTAATGTTTGTCTTACAATTAGATGTATTGCTTGATAATATAAGATTTAATAATATTATAGAAGGCCTGAGGTCACCCCCTTCTCTGCATTGGAAGGTGGGGGCTATCGCTGATGACTTAACCGTGGCCTGCATGAATACTCCAGATTGTATGCTTGAACTACGCAAGATTATAGATAAGTATTGTGAGCTATCGGAAGCCTCAATAAATTGGGATAAATCGATTTTTTTCCTCCCCCGTCAATTGGAGTTGTGTGTGGAGTGGGGGTTGCGTCGTGTTCCTGATTCTTCTTCTGATAGATTTCTGGGAGTTCAGATTTCTCTATCAGACTGCTTTTCGACGCAGGATAATCTATTGGTGGACAAAGCGGTTACCAGAATGGCAAAATGGGAACGGAGGCACACCCTCTCCCTCTTCGGTCGTGCTTTAGTTCTGTCTACTGCTGCCTTTTCAACCCTCTGGTTCCCCCTGGCGGTTTGCTTGCTAGGGGAGGAAGCCTACAGGAAAATCAAGAGAGTTGTTGCACGCTACCTTTGGAAGCCTTCAGCAACTGAGGAGCAAGGCTTTATTTCCAAAGTGGCCTGGGAAGCAATAGCCAGACCACGGTCCGAGGAGGGTTGGGGGTATTGGACCCCCTCAAACAAAACCTTGCTTTGCTGTCCAAGTGGCCAGTTCAAGCAATGGTTGGAGGATTCTTCAAGAGTGTGGTTGTGTCTTATGTTGCCTTCCTACTCTCAGCGTCGTCCTCAATCAAGAATCTGGCGTAAGATCCTCTTTGCTTGGAATAAGCTCAAACCCTTAGAGTGGAACCGGCCTCAGACGAAAATGGAATGCCTAAATCAACCTTTATTTGACAACCCTCACATTCTTCAGCAGGAAGGTAAGCCTTTTGCTGTGAAAGGGGGTGACTTAAATTTTGGTAATGCATGGATCAAGAAAGGCGTCCTTCAAGTTAAAGACATTTGGGACCCAGGTACTTCTGACTGGTTGGATGAAGAAGCCCTGAGAAGGAAACTTCCCAGGGTGCAGAACCTGTCACGAAATTATCAGACCTTGTTGGAAGCAATACCGCAGGGGTGGGCTTACCTGTTCCAGGCAGACACAGAGAACGTGCAGAATACTTGTGTCAGATCTCCGACTCATACTAATGAGGTATGGAGAGTTCTGGATTCTGCTGCGGAGCATGGTATTAAGGTACAGTCATGGTCTCTCCCTTCGATCTTCCAGACAATGGGACAGCTACGAGAATCCGGAGAACACACGGTGCCGAAAACCTCTGACTTAGAGGAGGTTCGTGTTTTCTTACAGGAGGATGGGAGGGGAAAAGCCACAGCTTCTCTGGGGAGAGCTGCAAGTTCGTATCGAGTGGACCCCCTTTTATTTGGATGGAAGGGACTCAGACCCAACGGTGCTTTTACCCCCCTGTATCAGTACAGCTCTAAAGTAGGCGTTGAACTTCAGAATGCTCAATCAAAAGTTAAGTCAGCTTCACTGGCCCTTAAAAGGGCAGCACAACAACAACTATCAGGAATCTCATAGCAAAATTTGAGACTCCTCTGGATTGCCTTGAAGAAACTTCCTTCTCAGAAGCAGGCGGCAACTAGCGCATATATGTACTTATTCTTATTTTCCCGCCAACAATTTTCTACTTGAATGCGCAAAAAGGGTGGCAGTGATTGCTCGCTCGCTTGAATTTTGACAAGGGTTCTCATAAGACAAGTAGCGACTATGTTCGAATCGTGTTTGAAATACGAAAACCACGTATAGACATAAATACTAGGGTCTCTACCGTGCGCAACGACACCCGTCAGATTTGACTTCATCATCATCTCGTGCCTAAGTGCTTTTGAGTAGTTCGTGTGGCCAATATGAGGGATAGTTGTCTTCTTTTGATCCATGCCGTCAATGATGAGACACAAATGCTCGTTCGGACGGACCATCGAATCAGTCTTCGCTCGGCTATAGTCCAGTCTGTGTTCAACTAGCCACCTTTGGTGAGCTTTCATCTCCTCCTGAGCTCGTTTTCGATCTCGAGGAAGAGCAGCGTATTGTATACGCTCTTTGAGTGTATGACAGACGATACACTTTGTAAATGTATTCGAGTGTGCGAGTGAAACATGATAAAAGTGTTTCTGCCACAATTTATAAAAGTTGGACTCAGACACGACTTCGAGGCCGACACCTACAAAGTCTAATTTGATGGACTCATAAATTGAACGCTTTGTAAAAGAAGCTGGCAGTCGAAGTTTCGACCTTAAACCCCGTCTTGATGCGCTACCTTATTTGGCATGCTATCCGCATGGCAGTCTATGAATGTTTTCATTCTGGTGAGCATGGCGGCTGTTTTTTCCGTTGGCTGGTGTCCACCCCTCAACCCGTGCTCGCAACGCACAAAGTCGTTATCGAAGCGTTTTTTTTAGTTATAAAATGTACTACGGGAAACACCAAGCACATTGCAGTACGCCTTGACACACATTGAATGTTCCAACTCCACAGGACGGACACATTTTTGTCCGCCCTCATTCAACGTAAAATCTTTAAGGCTTTTCATCCACCACTCTGCTCGCTCGTCCGGGCTTTTACTGTATAGTCCGACCCTCACCTTCCGGACTTCCACGGGCGACACGTTATAACAACAGCGAGCCTTGCAACATGCCATGCCACGTACCATGAGCAGTTTCTTTTCTTACAGCATGTCTTTCGCCCTTTTGTACTGTTCTTTCCTCCTAGCGTTTCTATTAGCCATGCTATATGGTTTCCCCTATCCCGACAGAGGTGCTGACAAATTCTGCAGTATTACCATTCTCTCCGCATCAGCCCTGCCAGAGGACTCTGATGTGGACTGGCTCCCAATAGGGAGCACATCACGATATCGCACTTGCGTTGGACTTGCCCGTGTTGTGGACAGTTGCTCTGAAGAGTAGTCCGTGCCTACCAACTATGTACCAATGTAGCTAGCCTGACGTAACGACATACTGGAAGAGGATTGTTGTCCGGATGAATAATTAGTACCCACCAACTTCCCACTCTCATCATCAGAGGTTACGAACGAGCAGCCATCGGCACGCTGCTGCCGCCTGCGGAAGTTGAGTTATCACGTTTGGATGCTATTGCCACACCCCCAGGCAAATGGATGCAACCCCCAAAGCTCTCACGGAAAGTGAGACTTCGTTTCCTGGAGAACCCAGAAGTGGACTGTTGGAATGGTGAACTGTCGAAAGAGCTCGTAGAGCCCAAATCAAGGTCTTCCATGCGTAAATTAAAGTCGCTGACTTGTTCATCTTCCATAGCCCGGTTCATGCGTATGTTCCTTGGACCCTCCTCTGTGCCGTTATGTAGCCTTCGGTGATAGTAGGTGAACGGGTAAATCGAAAAAGTGTCGAACTCTTGCAAGACAGGGCAGCGAACTGTGAGTACGAGCACCAAGAAGACCTTGCTTCTCTGACCACGACACCACTCCTCGCCCAACGCTCTCCCCCACAAACCTCACCCAGGGCCCCAACTCCCGAAGTTTGCATTGCAACATGGCGACCCCTTGCCACTACGGCGGGACCCTCTGCAGCTCATTCGCATGAGATGTAAGGCGCAGATTTGCAGGCGGTTGGCGCCCTTCACACAAAGGCACAACGGAGTACAAAGTGCGATCTGATCCGAACCTGAACGTATCGACGATCGCATTCTGTCGAAATCGCATTCCGTCGATTATGGTTTGCTACAACTGCAAGTGACGTGAAGGCGCGACCTCGGCGGATGTGATGAATGGTACAATGTTGATGGTTCCTGCAAGTGCGCCGAGATCCGAAGTTCGCAGCGATAGATGAGAAGAGAAAGTGGTTTGCCGCAACTGCGAAAATTGTACCTTTGGTCAATCGTCTTCACGTCTCCGAACTTCTGTAGCGCAGGCGCATTGATAGGAAGGCGCAGTTCAGGGCAAGTTCAGGCAAACTTCCGCAGTGCAGCCTTGTGACTCTCTGGCTCACACAACTTGAAGGCGGATCCTGCAAGTGCGCCGGGATCTGAAGCCGTGAGAGACAGATGGTGGGAGATGGCGCGCGATGGTTCTGGCACGGGAACCTCAAATCTTCTTCGCTCCTGTAGGAAAACAAAACAACCGCTCGAAGACCCTTGACCATACCCCACAGACCCCCTGTCTGCAAAACGGAAAGGCGCGCGACAGTGTTGGCAATGCTCGCCTCTGCAGTTCAAGCAGCGAGTGTGCGCTAAAGGCTTCGGGCAGATATCGAATCTTCTGAATATTTGAAAAGCCAGCACTTTCCTCTAACTTCGCCCTGATCTGGTTTTCCGAGATCCAAGATTTCCAACGTCCAGAAATTGCAGTACACTTTACAAGACATGTAAGAACGCGATTCTTGGACCCTAGGAAACCGTTGCAAATGTCGAAGGGTAGTGGAGAAGGCAATGCAGGCGCAGGGCAACGCTAACTTCTGCAAAACACTGTAGGCGACATGAAGGCGCGGTGTCCGAGGATGTGACGAACGGTACGATGTGGATGGGCCCTCCAAGTGCGCCGACATCCAAACTCCGTAGGTAGAGGCAAGTTCAGAAGAATGGTTTACTGTCAAAGTTCGCCGGAATCCGAATTTGCCATAGCGAACCACCCTCTAACTCGAACTGTGCCCGCCGCCAGCAGAACGTATTCCCGCCGGAATGGCAGGAACCACGCTGTTGGAACCGGCCACAACATGAACGGAACAGTGCTGAGACGAAAACGGAGTGGCGAGAGGACGCCCTCGAGTCCAGGTAGTAGATGAGGACGGGGTCAGAGACAACGAAAACTTCCGTACGACGTGAGCAGGACCCGAGTCGCTCACAGTTCAAGTAAGTTTGCCGGCATCCGAACTTCGATGGAGTTGTACGGTATTTTTTCCACGCAAGCGATGTTCTGGATATCGAAGGCGACTGAAATTGCAGTATAGAGTCGAGGAGGGGTCATAGTCCGTGTCCGAAAACAGGCCGGCTAAAATGCGGATCCCGTCGAAGTACGACAGGCTTGACAGGAAGTGTGTGGTCTGCAGAAGACGAAGGAGTTGTGCACGAGGGATGATGACGCACGTTCGTGGGGAAATCGGGGCTGTATGAATGCGCTTTTCTGAAGCAAAGGCCTATGATCCGCACTTCGGCAAACGGCCGACGAATGGAGGCCACAGAGGCCCAGCCTCAGAATTGTTCGGGGCGTCGGCAGCATTGTCGTGACATTGCGGAGTGGTGGATCCTCGAAGCGAAGGACGTCGCTGACAGCGAAGCTTGAAGTCCGCCGGGATCCGAAGTAGTGAAAATCATAAAACCTTTAAGGAGAGGGTGTTCTTAAAGGAGTATTTTTCACGACGTATAGTTTCCGAGTTGCTGTGTCAATTGTCTTGGAAAGCACAGGGGTCGGGCTTTCGGAACGGGCTTGGCATTGACAACCAAACACTCATCACGGTGGGGTGCATCACGGTTTTTCGACGGACAGAGCTTCCCGACGCTCGCCATTACCGAAGCAAATAACCACAAATATTACATAAGCAAATAACCACACATAGCACATGTTGAACGCTCATAGTTAAGGAACGCAGAGCGGTGGCTATGACGCTAGACGGTCGAGACAAGCAAGCCGTGCCACATTGAACCAGCGCAAACTGAAAATACAGCCATTAGAGAACGACGCGGCTCCATTGGAAACTTTCGAAAGGGCAAGTCCACCCAGATCCGAACTTGTTTAAAACAGTGACTGAAGGCACCGGAGTCCGTGGACCGTTCACCGGCGGACCAAGGCAACAACCAGCGGGCACGTGTCGACCCTGCGCAGTGACAACGGTGAGCTGGCCAGGGTGCCAACACCTCGGTGATTCGATGAAGCAGTCGAGCAGCGGAACGGAATGTCCGCCGTGATCCGAAATACGATATGTTGACGGTGGCTCGCGAGAGGGAGGCAGCAAGCATCTTAAAGTTTTAGGCGGTACTACGGTCAGGGCAAGCCCGATAGGATCCGAATTTGTTAGCGGCAGGAATGGAAGGCTCCAGCGAACGATTTGTCGACGGCAAACCGCAACACGGACCCAGAATCCCTCACCAAGTATAACCAACCAGGCGCAACCACGGCAGTCGGTTGCGCTGTGCGCGGGACGGCCTGAGGGAGCAATCATCGTAGTTCGCCGGTATCCGAACTTTTTATTGTCGTGTCATTCGATTGCAACCCTGTTAAGGGATGCCAGCCGCTGTTCGAGGACACGAAAATCGTCAAGCCGGATACCGTCGGACGAAGACAACAACCAACGGGCACCTGTGCAACGAAACACACACGTGTCGCACCATCGACTGCAAGCAATGACAGTCGAGCCCTGACAACGGTGCGACCGGACCGTCACCTGAGGTATGTGAGGGACATTGTTTATGTACCGCCGTCGTGAACCTTGGAAAAGAAATCAACGACCATGAAACCCGCAGGAAACCTGCGCCCATTGCGAACTGATATGAGAGTCGTTCGCTTGCGAACAGGGCTAGTCCGCTGGGATCCGAACTTAACCAAAACAGTGACCCAATCCCAACAGCGGGCGTTCCGGTTTTCACAGCGTACTGTTTCATGAAAAACGAAAACCATTCCGTAGAATTCGTGAAGCCGTTAGCCACGGAGCACCACATGTCCGCTGTTGCGTTTCGTCAATGTTATCGATAATGTTAGATCCCACAGACTAGCCCTACTTCGCGAAAACAAATCCCCGCGCAACAGGACGACCTTCCCTCTAGCGCGCTCCGCGCGAGATAATGCAATGTTATAAGTCCGCCGGCATCCGGACTTTACTGTTATCAGGAAAAACGAGTGCGTCCATGCACGTGGATGCCAGCTGCCTATCGAAGACCACGTAATCTATGGAACAGATAGAGGCGGACTTAGGCAATAGCCAACGTCCATGTGAGCAAGCAAAGGCACACGTGTCGCATAGCCGACATTGTTATCAAGAAGTTCGGATCCCGGCAGACTAGCCCTATTCCGCGGAAAACAAATCCCCGCACAGCAGCAGATTACGTGGCGCGCGCTAGAGGGAAGGTTCTGCTGCTGCGCGGGGATTTGTTTTTCGTGGAACAGGGCTAGTCCGCCGGGATCCGAAGTTCTTGATAACATTGTCGGCTATGCGACACGTGCGCCTTCACGGTTCGCTGGACTTGGGCAATAGCCAGCGTCCACGTGAGCAAGCAAAGGCACACGTGTCGCATTGTCATCAATGTTATCAACAAGTTCCGATCTCGGCGGACTAGCCCTATTTCGCAGAAAACAAGTCCCAGCGCAGCAGCAAAGCCTTCCCTCTAGCGCCCACCATGCGAGATTACGTGGCGCGGGCTAGAGGGAAGGCTCTGCTGCTGCGCAGGCATTTGTTTTCCACGGAATAGGGCTAGTCCGCCGGGATCCGAACTTCTTGATAACATTGTTGGCTATGCGACACGTGTACCTTCACGGTTTGCTGGACTTAGGCAATAGCCAACGTCCACGTGAGCAAGCAATGGCACACGTGTCACATTGTCATCAATGTTCTCAACAAGTTCGGACCTCGGCGGACTAGCCCTATTCCACAGATAACAAATCCTTTCGCAACAGCAGGGGCTTCCCTCTAGCGCGCGCCACGCGAGATTATGGGGCACACGCTGGAGGGAAGGCTTCGCTGCTGCGCGGGGATTTGTTTTCCGCAGGATAGGGCTAGTCCGTCGGGATCCGAACTTGTTGATAACATTGATGACAATGCGACATGTGTGCCTTCACGGTTTCAGCAAAAGCGAGTGCGTCCATGCACGTGGATGTCAGCTGGCCATCGAAGACCACGTAATTTGTAGAACGGATACCGGCGAACTTAGGCAGTAGCCAACGTCCACGTGAGAAAGCAAAGGCACACGTGTCGCACCCTCGGTGTCGCTACGAGCTCAGGGCTTTCCCGTCCACGCGCCTGACGACCTCGCGCCACGTGGACATCGGCTTCAAAATAAATACACGTTAGCAGTCGTGCTCCGCGCAGGGAATGGCGCTTCGGTCGACGCCACTCAGTGAGAGCAACATCCCAAGACCTTCGTATCCCGAACCCCCAACCACGCGACTGGCGAAATCTCGCGACTTGGCAATCGCCTCCCGCCTCGCGCTCTTCGAAAACAGTTGGCAATAACAATCTGAACGGGAGTGCCCCGAGGCTGAACTCGAACCACTGAGATGAACCCTCCTCACGTGCAGTGTCCTCGGCACATATTGCCAAGAACATCGCACTGCCCGTGGTGATCACGTGGGTTCCAGAACATCGCGGGGTGTTTTGCCATTCGCAACGTGGGCAGCCAATCAAGCCCATGAATGTGGAGTTTGATTGGCTGCTCGCGTCGCGAACGGCCAAAAAAAACACAAGATGGCGCAAAATGCCATCAACATCTCACTGCCTGTGGTCATCACGTGGGTTTCAGAACTTCACGGGGTTGTTTGCAGCTCGTGGCGTGGGCAGCCAATCAAACTCCACGTCCGTGGGCAACGTGTGTTTCCCCCGGAAGTTACATGACGTGTCTTTCTTGCTTTCTTCGTCGATGACGGCAAATGGCAACGTCGAAAGCCATGCGCAACAACATGACGAACGATGTCATGTTGGCGTGATAGCCCTCGCGCGTGGAAGCCCGATCGCACCCCACGACAGTGAGCTTCACCACACGTTGCTGCGCACAAGCACGATCGTCCAACCCTGACATTGGTCGGCGTTGCTGGCCTCTCCACGCTAAACTATTTTCTTCTTGCCGCTCGTTGAGAGGAAGACAATGGTTGCTCTCGTGGTGAGTGCGAGACGAGTGGACACGACAGCGGCGGCACATAGCGCGAACAGAGGGAAACACAGCAAGAGGAGCGAAGAAAAAACAAAAGGACGGCGATGGCGAGTCGATAGGGAGGGGAAAACCTGACGCTTATTGGAGCGAGGTCAGGCGTTGAGAGAGCTTCGCGGAGGGGTGGTGTCGTGCGCGTGCATCGCGGTGCGCGTCACCGCATGCTGTGTTTGGTGGGTTCTCGATTGCGACTGTGCCTTACCTGCAGTGCGGAATCGCTGTAGCTGACGTCGACGGAGCACAGGAGTGAGCTGAAGACGGCGATGGCGCAGCACAACGCCCGTGGCGCGGAGCGGAAGATATGTCAGGGAAAGGGAGAGCACACCGGAACGGAAGCGGCAGCGAAGCTGACGAAGATGACCGTGCAGCGCAGGTTGTGGCGGAGGACGACGATGGATCGGGGCAGCGCATCTCGAGTGGAGCACCAAAATGACGCAGTGGCCTCCTCGGCGTTCTGCGGGATGACGTTCAAACTGCGTGTCGTGACACCGGATGAAAACTGAACCGCAAGATGACCGAATCGGACGGCAATGTCAGGGCGCTCCTTTTCGATGGGCACTGCACCAAACCGCCCCACCCGTCCACTGTCGCTGAGCCCCCCAACAACATTCCTGCAGTCGTTCTCCCCTTTTCGGGAAGGCCC
>BFEA01000365.1:1557996-1584086 GCA_003427395.1 Chara braunii | reverse complement strand
CCCCCCCCTCCCCAAATATATATTTATTTTTTTATTTTTTTTTTGCTTGAGGGGGTGGGGCCGGGGTTGGGCCGCCTATGGCAATTCCCGATTCCCCAACCCCCCTCCCCACTGGCTGCCACGCGTCCGCAAAGTCGCGCGTCCGCGCGGACTCGGTCGCGGACTAAGCCGCAGCCGCGCCTGTCCGCCGCCGAGGGGGATTCGTAGCAGGGAACGATTAGGGGCCGAGGGAGGGTTCCACCCATCCAAGACGCTTGAACTCCTGTACCCTATCCAACTTGAAGGCTAGTTGTCGCTGCTTTAAGGAATAGCAGTACGGTCGACAATGGATCGGGGTGCGATCCCCGGTATCAATCGCATGTTGTATCAAGTGCATCAGCCCTATGTCGTGGTCCTCGAGGTAAGCTCGTATTACAGCCATAAGGAGGCGTTTAGTCTCGTCGGGTACATGGGCAGATAATTGAACGCCGATGGTTCCACCAGGAAGAGAAATCGTCGATGTAACGGTTGGGACCTTAGCGGTTACCTCCGGCGAAGCGCCGAATAAGGAGTTGTCGTTTTTTACCGAGAGTACGGTTCCTATGAGTTGATTGCCCGCCAGGCTTGTCAGTTCCTTTTGTGTTTCGCTTTCCCTGTCGAGTTTGACTTCGACCGAGGGTTCTACCAAAAAGGCCTGTAAGAGTTCCCTCGGACCCCATCTGTGTTCCGGAGACTTGGGTTGAAAGGACACCCCTTCTTCCAGAAGCAAGGCGGCCTTTGCATTAGAAAGTAGGGGTCGCAGAGGTTTAAAGGACAGATCGCATAGCCCCCTAAGTTCAGTAGATCTCTCTGGAAGAGGGTCCGTTAGGGGATACAGAGACGCGAAGGGTTCTGAAAGATCGACTATTCGTGATACCCTCAACAAGGGTTCTCTTCTCAGGGTGGAGGAGAACATTTGGGACCAGCTAGGCTCGCTCCGGACAATCTTAGTGGGTTACCGCCGTCGAGCTTGGTCTTGAATTCTGATCATATATCGGTAGGGTTCGTCCGAGTCCTCGGTTTCTATAGTGGATCTTTCTTCGCCCATCGGCAATCATCGAATCATGTTGATCCTCCGAACCTCAGTTGAAATGCGAGGGGCTGGTTGTGAGCGTACACGTACGACCATCCTCATTGGTATCGTTTAAGGCTTGGGGTGGGCCAATGTGAGCACCACCTTAGAGTTGTCAAAATGCATTCGTGCTCCTACCGCCGCCTGCCATGGGATTCCTAGCAGCACATCATACGCTTGCACATCCAATACAATCGCGTCACACAGACAATGCACCCGTCCGACCCGTATAGGATCATTCGTAATTCACCCTTTGCAATAAATGTTGTCTTCCCTAGAGGACACATACAGTTCATCCGGACGGAGGGGCTGCACCTGTCCTTCCTAACCCAAGCGCTTTGTTAAACCCCAAGAAATGGCTTTTGTCGACGATCCAGAATCGAGGATGGCGGCCGAGGGACTTCCCCAGACCTCGCAGTCACACTCAACACTCTTTCAGGTTATCAGGTAGGCTCGAAGGAACACCTCGGGATTCTTCGATGGTGGATCTGCAACTTGGATCATCCCGACCCGGTTTGCCTCATGGGTTCTCGAGATTGAGGGTTGTGCCTCGTCTGCCGCCGGCTGATCGTTTATAACTAACTTTTTGCCCCTTCGGCTTTCCTCGAACCGACGTCGGTTCTTTAGGCATCGGTCAATCAAATTTTTTATTGGCCGCCTCTGAAATGGTCAGAAGGTAGGGGATAGCGTAGGGATCCGTAGGCCGAGGACTTTCATGGTATCCAATACATCAATTTGGCCATCCTTGTACTCGGGACCAGGTATCGTGAGATCTTCGAACCCGGGCCTCCAAGGTCCGAGATCGCTTTCCTCGGTAATCTGTTAGACATGACGTATTATTCCAATGGTCTCCGGTTCGTGCATGGCCCCCGCCATGTATTCGTCGAGTCCGATCTCGGTGGCCTCAGGGGCCACCATTTCAGTCGTCCGAGTATCGATAACAACCGCCACCCTCTCCTGTCCTACGGCGGTCGGGGCTGCTAACGGGATTTGGGAAGGTCCAACGGACCCCACTTGAGCCCGGGGTTTCCGACAATCTTATGTGAGGTCGCCCAGCTGGTTACAGTTGTAACATCGCATGGGCTGAGTGACCACTGCCAAGGCAGGACATGGCATAGAGGACCCAACAACCATGACCACTTGTTGTCTTTGGGCCGCCGCCGCCCTTTATCGTTGTAACCCCTGGACAAACTCAGACAAGGGTGCTACAACCGTAATGAGTTGTGCAACTACTTCCTTCACTGATAGTTCTTCTGCGTCCCGACCTCGTTGCATCTGGATAGGGCGCCTAGAGGCCGCGGAAGAGGATGGTGCTCTTCGGTCCGGATTTCTCTTAGTCCGTCCTAATCCGAAACGGTCTTCGAACATTCGCACCATAGCGGAGTAGCTATTGCGTCGGACGTCAGATGGGTCATCTTTGTCTAATTCTGAAACCAAGCCTACATTGTAGTTCTCTTTTTCATACTTGATAGCATATTGAATTAGCTCAGTCAAGGTGTGTTCAATTGGATTGCATTTCTTACGGATCCTTTTCCGCAAATAGGAATCAGATAATCCCCTAACGTAATTTGTTTGCACCATCTTCTCGTCAACCCCGGAGCGTTCAGCCAGGTAGGTGAAGCGATCCGCGTACCTAGCAAGGGCCTTACGGAGCTGCTGAGTGTATTCTTTCATGAAGTGCAGACACTGCCCCGGCGCGATGTGATCAAAGCCCTTAAGGAGTTTTTCTAGAAGGTGGGCCAATGGGTATAGAGGTTTTGTCCATACCATTCAAATGTGGTTCCTGCTAACCTTCCCAGAATCCATTCTCTAACCAATTGGTCCATCCAAGCCTGACCCTTTAGAGCAGCCAGCCAGGTGCAAGGGTCAATTTCATCTTCGGAGAAGATTGGAACATCCGACGAAGGAGCAACGAAGTACAAGGGGTAGTTGCCCATTCCCGCATGATTGTCCACCCCTTGCCCTGGTTCGACCATGACGCGAGGCTGGTTTTGAACCAGCCCCTTTGCTTGGCTCTGATTGTTGTTCACGGGGCGGCGGCGCTTGGGTGCCATCCTATCCTGAGATAACCAATATTTTTCCAAGAACAATAAAGTTATCCACAAAGTTTACAGTTGTCCCTAGGAACCCTCGAAGCCGAAACAAATCAGCTCTGATACCAAGCACACACCCCGCGCTGCGTTCCGTACTTGGAACGCCAATCAGAGTAGTTGGGGTGTGGCCGACGATTATTGGTCGTGCGGTCGAATCACCCCGACGAAACATGGGATTCTTATTTCCGTCCGAGGGTTGCCTTGTTAGGGGTTCAATCCGTCGCCGAGTGCAAGGAACGAAGGAACAAATCGTTCCAGAGTGACGAAAACTCAAAAAGGAAAAGCAGACGGAATTGAAAAAGGTGGGCGAGGAAGCGGAGTTTTTCCGCTCCAGGCTGCGCTTGGTTCGCGTGGCCTTTCGGACCGTCGAACCGAAATCGAGGTTCAGACCTCGGTGTTCGACTCGTCGAGCCCGCACAGATGGCCTTGCTCGGATCGCCTGAGGTCAGGCGGGCCGAGGGAACCTACGTTCAAAAGTTGGTCAGTACCGCGCCCGCCTATGTGACACCCGCAGCCTAGGTCACGGGCATTTTGGCCACTGCGGCCGAGAAACTCGGCTGCGGCCGCGGCTGATGAGGCCCAATTCGCGGCCTGTTTTTTTCTTTTTGACCCCTAAAAAAATATAAAAATATATATATATATGGAGGTGTAGGGCTTGGAAAACCCTACACTCCTATATTTGTTTTTTAAGAATCAGACTTTGTTTAAGATTTTTAAAAAATCAAAAACTAAATCGATTTAAACAAAATTAAAAATATATATATATATATAAAAAAGCGAAATTTCTTTTTTGCCATTTTTTAACATGAGATATATGGTCCCTGAGTTGACCTGTATTTTGTTTTGAAATGAATTTCTGTTTTTTGCAAGGAAATGAGGTGTTTAACAAAAAACCGGTTTGATTGATTGATTGATTCGTTGATTCATTGATTCATTGATTCATTGATTCATTAATTGATTGATTGATTGATTCATTGATTCATTGATTCATTGATTCAATGATTCATTGATTGACTGATTGATCTGATTTGATTGATTGATTGATTGAGTGTGACTGTGTGTGTGTGGGTGTGGGTGTGAGTGTGTGTATGTGTGTGTGTGTGTGTGTGTGTGTGTGTGTGTGTGTGTACGTGTGTGTGTGTGTGAGTGTGTGTGTGTGTGTGTGATGTGTGATGTGTGTGTGTGTGTGGGTGGGTGTATGTGTGTGTGGGTGTATGTGTGTGTGAACGAGCGCGCGTGCGTGTGTGTGTGCGCTCTTGCGCAGCTCTTCCCACACGCAGCTGCACAAGATCGCAAGCGCGCGCGCGCGCGTGCGAGAGAGCGAGAGAGAGAGAGAGAGAGAGAGAGAGAGAGAGAGAGAGAGAGAGACGTGTTTGCGCACATGTGCCAAGGAAGGGACGGAGGACCCCTCGTCCACCACTCAATCAATCAATCAACCAATCAATTGATCAACTCTCAATCAATCAATCAATCAATAAATCAATCAATTAATCAATCAATCAATCAATGAATTAATCGATCAATAAATCAACGATTTTTTTTTTTTTTCTATTTTTTAAATTAATTTTGGTACTCATTAAAAACCACCCCCCCAAAAAAATATATTTTTTCAATTTTCTACTGCGCAGTCCTATAGAAGAGGACATGTGCAGGCCGCGCCCGCGCGCCGATTCCCTGCTCGCGCCCTTGTTTCTGTTTGGGGCGGCCACGAAAACACTCGGTCGCGCGCTAGAGGCCGACCTCCTCGGCCGCCGGCGAGGCCGCAGGATCCGAGGCCCGGCGTGTCACGTACGCGCCCGAGTTGCGGGAGAGTTTTGGGAATCAACCTGCACCTTTGTATCCTAGGAGTAGTCTTCACCGAGAACACGAGTCCCCCTGACGATACCAGCGGCAATTAAACCGAGGCAGCCGCGTGGTGTGGGTCGCGGACCAGGGCAACAAAGTTAGATCGGTGTAGGGCAATACCAGGGGAGGGAAAGAGAACCGATTGATCAACACAAATCCACTCCCTCCGATATGGCAGGCTCTGGCGGGGTTATACAAGTGAACTTGCTCGGTTCGTCGCAGAGCGGTCTGCACGCCTGCGTATTAGTACACGTCATCTGTGATAGGGAAGGTCGGCAGTATGGCGCGATGGACCGATACGGAGGGTGAGCACCTATGAAACACTTGCGGACGCGTCCGCGGGCGTGATCCTAGATGGCGGCCGCATATGTGGCCGTGTCCGCGGCCGACCTGGTCCGCGCCGCGGGCCCGTTTTTACCGGATTTTTTCTTAATTAAATATTAGGCAAAAAAAAAAAAAAAAAGGTTGTAGGGAATTTAAAGCCCTACAACCCCTTTTTTTTTTTTGATAAAAGATCATGCTCAAGAATTAAAAGAAATAAAAAACTGAAAAGGTTGAGAAGAGAAAATCAAAAATAAATTTAAATTTTTTTTTGGGGGGGGGGGATTTTTTAACGGCAGTTCGTTGTATTCATCACTTTAACATATTTTTAAATTTTTTTTTTGTTGTGTAATAAGGAACTAATCAAGGAATGGAAAAAAATATATATAGTTTTTTTTTTTATCATTCCTCCATTGCTGCTTCGAGAGTGTGTGTGTGTGTGTGTGTGTGTGTGTGTGTGTGTGTGTGTGTGTGTGTGTGTGTGCGCGCGCGTGCGCGCATATGTGTGTTGGGGGGTTTGTGTAAAAACACAGCTGTCCCATAGTATGGGACATTAGACATAGTCGTTTTGTCCTATTGTTAGGTACAGGATTGACACAACAAGATGTAAGTTTTAGGAGCATGTTAGGACTTAGCGTTAGTGGATTAGTAGAGGTTAGGGGAGGGTATAAGAACCCAACCATAGGGGGGGTGCAGGCCCTTAAGCGTGTTTTTCGCCGCCTAGCACCCATAGCAGCTCATCAGAGGGGTTAACTTACTAAGGGCTCCTTTTAGCAAGCGGGGAGGGGGAGGTTAGGCTTTCAAGGATTACATGTCATAGCATAGGCAATGGGGGAGAAAATGTTATCGGAGACATACCTGAGCGGTCATGGTCGGTTTTGGTGGAGGTCAGTCGCCGCCATCGCACAAAGGTGGTCGGACGACGAAGTATTAGGCGGCTTACAGTGTAAGCACGACGCCCGAGGAACTATGGTGTGCCAGATTGATATACGTACCTGGATCATTCGCGAGCTGTCTTTCTCGAGCGAGGTAGCAATAGGAAGAGAGATGGTAGTGGGAGGCAGAAGCAAATACACAATTATTGGTGTGATGCGGTGCGTGAGGTCCAGTACATATAGTAGTGTTGGTCTATGTGTGTGTCTGTTGCATCATGGGGTATGGTTTGCGTGTGTATGCCATGGGTGTGGAGCGTGCTTAATCATGCCGAGGGCTGGGATTAGGGAGTATGTGGCATAAGTGAGGGGAAGGTGTAGTGGCTGCATATCGGGGGAGGCTTACGAGGGAGGATGTATGTACGAAGTAGACGTGAATTATGGTAGAAGGGGTAAAAAAATAGGTCAAGAAGGGAGGTTTATTTTAACTCGTAGCATAAAAGAGGGGGTGTGTGTCAGCCATTGTGACTTGTGACTGCGTGGGTTAGTATGGTGTTGGCGTTACGGAATACGGAAAGGCGGCAGTTTCTTAGTGTCGTTTTTGGTTGGTTGTCTTGTAGTGTAGAGCTTTGGGGTTTTTTGTCATCTAGGGAGGCGGACTGGCTATGGTGGGAGAAGGAAATGGCGTATCTGGTTGCTATGTCTAGCATGGATGTTTTTGTTTTATTATGTGTTCGTGGTGTCGTTTCGAGATGGTATGCTTGTATGAGGGGGGAAGGGAGGGAAGGGACTTCGAGGGCATCTAGAAGACGTTATTCGTAGGATAGTGGCGGGTTTTGTCTGCTAGCTGTGTCTTATGACTGCGTGGGCTTGTATGGCGTTAGCGTTCTGGAGTACAGTGGGGAGACGTATTTGCATTTAGCGTTTTTCTTGCTTGTTCTAGTGGTGCAGTGTTGTGAGATTTTTATCGTCATTTAGTGGGGAGGGCTGGCTATGGCGTTGGTATGGTATGTGGTAACTGGTTTGTCTGTCCCGCGTGCGTGTTTGTTTTCTTGTGTGTCAGTAGTGTCGTTTTCGGGATAGTGTGCAGTAGTGTCGTTTTTCGGCCGTAGTTTTTTCAAGGAGAATGAGGATGGTGGTTTTTTCGTTTTCTGAAATTCTTCTTTCGTTTTATTTTCACGTTTTTCTATTTTTCGTTTTTCCTTTTTCCGGATTATTAAGTAGACTCATAGCTGGTACTTGTGGTTTTGTTCCGTGGTATAAATGTGTGTGGTTTCTCCTTTTTTTTACTGTATAGATGCGTTGCTATAGTTATGAGGCAGCGGTTATTCTTTCAGTAACCTGTAACTGAGGTTGCGGGGGGGCGGGGTAATTTTTTTATGATTTACTTTTTACAGGTGGGATCTGAGCTTATGTTGTTTTCTATATTTTTAGTAGGTTAAACCAGGGGGTTTATTATTTGTCGTTTAGTTTTAATTAGTTTTTTAATAGTTCTTTTTAATTTTAAATTTTAATTTTTATTTTTTGTAATATTAACTTTTATATTATTTTATTTTATTTTTATTTTTATTTATTTATTTATTTATTTATTTATTTATTTATTTATTTATTTATTTATTTATTTATTTATTTATTTATTTATTTATTTATTTATTTATTTATTTATTTATTTATTTATTTATTTATTTATTCATTTACTATGATTTAATTCTGAGTTTATTATTGTTAATTCTGAATTTATAATTTTATTTTATTACTATAATAATATTATCTTACTTTCTTAATTATGAGCTATTTATTACTATCTTTATTATTATTATTATTAATTATTTTATTTTATTTTATTTTATTACTATAATAATATTATCTTACTTTCTTAATTCTGAGCTATTTATTACTATCTTTATTATTATTATTATTAATTATTTTATAACTTCATTATTATTATTATTATTTCTGACTTTTGCCTTTTTATAAATAAAAAATTGTGTGTGTGTGTTTTTGTGTGTGTGTGTGTGTGTGTGTGTGTGTCCCTCCCTGTACCCTCGTGATGCTGGGGTAGGTCCACCATCCGAACCAAGCCTGTTTTTTGGGCTGATACACACATGTATGGGGTTATTGGTGGGGTGTTATGTTAAATCTCATTGTTTGCGAGCTTGTCTGTTAAGGGGGGTCTGTGAAGTAGTGCTAGGGTTTATGTGTGATTTATTAGTTGTAGGAGTTGTTGTAGGGTGGTGTGGGGGTTGCATTTGAAGGGCTGATAGTTCATTGAGTTATTGAGAATTTTCTTTGCAATTCCGATGAGTCTTTGTTCTCTAAAACCATTTTCTAGGAAATTGAGTATCGTCTGCTTTATTTCTTCCGCATCGTGTAAGGGTTCAGATTCGATCGTCATTATCATGATGATTTGCGAGATCAGTAAGTTGAGTGACTGCTAAAGTGGTCTGTTGGAGTTGGCTTAGATAAAGCGGGTTATAGGGAATTTGAGTTTTTTTCTTTTGTCGTACTTGCTTGTTATGAAGGTTTCATTTTGCAAATTTGTGATGGTTATTGTGGTGTTAAGGAAGTTGGTTTGGGTTCCGATGGTGATGCCATCTGTCTTGGTCTTTTGTGTGGTTTGTTCATTCACAGTAATCAGATGTAGTGGGTATAAATAATATTTGTTGCGTATGCTAGTGATAGTTGGGTTTAGAAAGTCATGGATTCTGGGATTGTTGATGATGTGGAAATCATCAAAGGGGGTGTAGGAGGTGTCTATTATTTTTCTGAGCTATTTTTCTCATGAACTTGAATTCATATTCGAAGAAGTAGATGTTGCACCAGAATGGTAAACAACTTACTCCTATTGGGATGTCGAGTACTTGTCTCCATATTTTATTCTCATGTGAGGTATATGCATTTTTAATCAGCCAATTGTTTATTTCGTTGACCATGTTGTGGTTGACCGTGAAGTATCCGTTTGGTAGGTTTAAGTACCAGTCGCACCGGGGTATCCATTTCCCGTTATGGTGGTGGAATTTGCAAGCGAGTTTGACCTCGTTACCGTAGGTACTCCTTGCTTGTTTGAATGCAAGTTTAGAGAAGAAATGGATGGCAGCCGGTAAGCCATCTTCACTGTCGTCTATTGATATGGTTTCATAGCATCTAGTGATATCCGCTGAAAAGACAAATGTTACTTGGTGGGGGAGATTATATGTGTAATCCGATGTCGAATCAATTGGCCACCGGTATAGGACTTTAATGCCTAGTTCTTCGAATGTCTTCCATGTCATGCTTCCACAGTGTAGTTTGACCATTCTTATAAGTGCGGCCATAATGACTGTTGTGAGATCTGCGAGGGGGGGAGTAATGACGTCAGAAGCGTTAGTTAACCATCTGAATGAGTTTTTGTGTTTTTTATAGGTTGTAAAAAGATATGGCAGAGTTATTTTGCCAATAGCAATGTCCGAAAATTTTATGGCGAGTTGTTCACTCATGAGGTGTAATCTCATGCGGTTCGAAATCAGGGCTACCGAGCCTTTCGAGGGCAAGGAATCTTACCAGATTTATGCATATGACAACTGGAGTATTTGGAGCTTTGTCAGCTCCGGAGGTATAGAAGTGTTTAGTTAGGTAGTTGATTTCATGTCTTATTGTGTGTTCTTGTAGAGGCGCAATGTTGTGGTGGTTGACGAGTTCAAGGTTCTTATTTATGATTTTGTCAAAGTCCTACTTGACCTTCGACTCAAGGGTAGCATTTAGTGGGACCCCAAGTCTAAGCAAGGCTGCTGTGAATGGTGGTCATACCTGTTGGGCAACATTTCATGTATCTTGTGTGTTAGTAGCGCCAAGTGGAATGTGGTTTAGTCCATGTTCCATCATCTTGCGTAGTTCGATGTTACCGGTGATGTTGAGGTCAAGTGTAGTGACGTGTGGGGCCTCTTGTGGGGGTAGAGTATCGGGCGGAAGGTTATTAGTGAATTGTTTGAATCTATGTTGTTGGCAGTAACAGTTTTGTGACAGTTATTCTGCCCATGCTGTAATCTCAAAGTCACGGAACATAGCTGCTGGTTTATATAGTGCCTTAGAAATACGGTCGTTGTAGGTCCATGAGAAGGCAAATTTTTTCAATAGTGGTATGGCATCAGGTTTGTGTTTTTGGAGAATTTTTGCAAGGATATTTTTAAATTTGAATCTGTCCATCAGGCGGTTTACATAGTGGCATGAGATCACGTGTTTATCCATATCTTTCCTGTTCCTCCATCCGAGTCTTCCATCGTCCATTGTCTGAAGCCTAGTGTCCTGCACATGCGATCCGGGTGCCAGGCGGTATATTCTTAGTAGGAGGTTAGCCAGGAGAGCTTTTATGTTTAAGTTTTAATAACTTTTTATGTTTTTGCTTTCCTGTTTTTATGGGTTGGAAGGGAATATATAAGCGAAATTTTTAATTTTATTTCTTATTTTTAATATTTTTAATTTTTATTTTTAAATTTTCTATCCGATCTTGGGTTAGGCTTAGGTCGGTTGGGGGTATAACGGGTATGTGCTTCTTAGGGGAAGTGCATATGGGTATTTCATGTGCCGAATTTCATGCTTTACAATCAGTAGAGGTCGGTGTTTTGGTTGGGCAGGGGGATTAACATAGGATTTGTGAAAACCTAACAAAACAAATTGTTAGGTTTGCACGAAATCTATTCAAGATTATGATAGTACGTTTTTCAGGTCTCCTCCAAGAACAAAATTCTACGTGAAGTGAAACATCCATAAAAAAAAGAATAGAAATTTACTTTTTTAGAACTACTGGAGGGGGCGAGAAAAAAAATGGGTTTTTTCATAGAAAATCACGACTTGGTGAAGCACCGTAGGTTCAAGAACTGAAATATCCTGATTTTTTGTTATCCAAAAAAATTGTGTTTATAGTTCTATAAGTGAATTTATTCGGGGGTTTTCGGAACGCGCAAACATATTCTCCGGTTCGTGAATACGTTTGTTTGAACATGGTTTCTCATACATGGGCGAATATATTATTTTTTATTGTTTGTTTTAATTTTTTTCCCCATATTTTTATTTTAAACTCGTGTTTGGCTGAGAATTTCAGGATATCTCCGAGGCAAAAGTTGTTTGTATTCTTATTTTAAATGACATATATTTTTTGATAAGGGTTTTATTGTAAAGTTCAAAAGTGATTTATAGTCCTATAAATTATTTTGTGCTGAGCTTGACTTTCACCTAACTGCGGAAACTGACTTATAGGCCTATAAATGAGTATTCACCAAAACACGTTTTTTTTTACATCTTTCAAGTTTGCCTTGTCATCCTTAAAAATTAGCCTGTTTGAACTCTGTTTTTTTGCCAATCTACTAAGAATGACTTATAATCATTTAAAATAATTTGGAAGGAAGGGTTTTTCTTGCACATTTTGAGGAACGCTAGACTTTTCACCTGATTTTTTATCTCCGTTATCGAAAAACGATTAAAAACGCTCTCTTTTTGTGTAAAAAATAACAATTTGACTTTTACTTTTTCATTCTATAAGAAATGTTAGGTTTTCTCCGATTGTGAGGTTTTCACGAATC
Source organism: Chara braunii (assembly GCA_003427395.1). Taxonomy (NCBI): domain Eukaryota; kingdom Viridiplantae; phylum Streptophyta; class Charophyceae; order Charales; family Characeae; genus Chara; species Chara braunii. The sequence goes on along the minus strand of BFEA01000365.1, from coordinate 1,572,310 downwards.
CCCTGTTGATTCTCGTATTAATCTGTACAGGGTTACCTGGTGATGGTATAGCAGGACTTATATGGCTAGGTAGAACGGAGCATGTTGTACCGAAAGGAGAATCAGAAAGGTACCTTTGCTTTTTCTTCTTTTAAAAAAAAATATTTAAAAAAAAAAACTTTTTTTAAAAAAAAATCCTTTTAAAAAGACTTTTTTTTCGATTTATCTGTTTTCATGCCCAAGCGGTGGTTGATAGAGGTACAAAAGATTTTTGTTATGGAGGATGGTGGTAGGTTGAGGCAGTGAGCGTTCGGATGCATGCCTTGTGTTAGGTATGGTGTTTTGTGCGGGGAATTAGTTATATTATTTAGACTTTTCGTTTGTTCTGGGGGGTTTACGCAGGTCCTGATTTAAAAAAAACAGTACTTCATAGGGGGTCATGTATTGGGGACCTATATAACATAGGTAGCTTTACTAGATGCATAGAGGGGTAGTATTATACTGTTGGGGTTCGTTCGTGTTGCAAAACAGAAAGGCATGTTTTTGCAAATACAGGAGGAAGCATCACGTGTCAAAGTAAGTAATTGTATCAGAAATAACTGCTTAACTGTAATCAATCTTTCCGGCAGCATTAGCCGGTTTAGCTTAATGATCATCCGGCGTAGTCCAGGTATAAAATTAAAAAATTCAAAATTAACAAAACGAATTGCACTTGCAACGCAAGACATGCTCAATCTGTAAGGGTCTGGTATACGACAACCTGTGCTACAGAATGGCAACTGCTCATAGAACCCTTATTGGCCAAATTGTGTTAAGCCTAGCTTCTAGTGATACTGGTAATATTCTAGTGATAGTCTGGGCTAAGTCTACGACAAACTCCTTTCCAAGACTCGTGAGACGATTGGGATTCGGTTCCCATGGCCGTATTGTCACTGTTTGTTCTGAGTAAGGAGGAGTCAGCGTTGCTGGCCCCATAGTTCACTCTGAGCGTGTCAATAGCGGAGACCGATCCAATCGGGGTTCCGGGGGAAGGGGAGCTGATTGTGATGGGAAAATGTCTTCTCTCCCCATCATTGTTGTCGTCGCTGCTGACCTGGATCACCTCTTGATCCTCAGGACCGTGCTGTTCGGTGGTGGTGAGCGCGGCGGTGGCCCCGCATTGTGCCCAATGCTTCAGGATATGGTCTGCAAGGGGTCCCCATGCGTGATTTGGTTGTGGTAGCACAGTTGTGTTTGTCTGAGCCTTTGCGTTTGCTGTGCCGGTAAGCTCCTGTGCAAGTGTTCGGTGCATGGCTGCTGCTGTCATTTGCCGTTGCTGCTGCGCCATGAAGATATCATGGATATCCGACTTTTTTTTGTCATACTCGGCTGCCTTCTTCCTTGTCTGTCTTCTGGTCTGCACGCCCTCCTCAACAGGCTTAACTCTGCGAGTTTTGTTGCCCATTCTGGACCTTGCTCTGAATGGCTCTAGAAGAGGATTCATGGCGATGCTTAGCAGCAGCTCTCGTCTTCGTGCCAATCTTTCAGCTTCAGTGCATGGTTGGTCATGCGTGGCTGTCTAGGTGCTTGCGTTGACATTAAGGGGTGGGAGGATGGAAGATGTCAGCTCTTAGTTTGCGATTGGGCCAAGTGGTGCGAAGTGAAGTGCGTGGGGATTGCTTCTTCGTGTGGTGCCACTGATGTTAAGTGGGTTGGTCTGTCTTGCTGTGAGCTGTGCAGCAGCAATGGCAAAGGCATTACCCGTTAGTTGGGCACTACCGAAGCCATGTATTGCTGTTTTGCTGGCAGTATTAGTACCAGGTTGCTGATTTTGTGCGTGTGGCGCAGGTGTTGTGTTGCGGTCGGGGTTAGTTGTTATGCTTTCATGAGTGGTGTGTGTTGTGTGGGTGTTTCCATGCGTTGGAGTGATGAGATTTGCGGGTCGTGTGGGTGCCATTGTGGTTGGAGTGTAAATCCTGTTGAGGATGTGCTGTTGTACGATTGGTGTTGTGGTTGTGTATTTGGTAGCGGCAACGTTGGTTCGGGTATGAGAGTGCGCGGCAGTGGTAGGCGGGTTACTGGGTGTCTGTGCGGCAGTTGGAGTGTTATTGCAAGGTCCTGCAGACGTGGAATCTGTGTGTGCTTGTTGTAGCGGTGTTGTGGATGGTGTTCTGGTGGGGGTGGTGAGCGTAACGGTTGATGAGGGTGTGCTGCCAAGCCTCATCTGTCGACATCTCCTCAAGGAGTTGTGCTCGACTTCAGGAAGGTTTCGTCTGCTTGCCATCTGCGTCAGTAGACCTTCAACGTTTGGCAAAAGTGCGGCGGTGAACTTGTGCACGGACGGAACGTTCTTGAAGTCTTTAAAGTTCAGGATCTCCTCCATTGAGATGCTTCTGTTCTACGTGAGGAGGTGGACTGACTCGATCATGTAATCCCGCATGAAGATGAACGAGATCTGCGTCGGGATTGACTTCTTCCAGGACATATGCAGGAGTGCTTGGAACTCGAGCATTCTGATCTAGTCCGAGGGTGCCTCAAGATCGATCTTGTCCAGGTTGCCGATGACGTACCATAACATATGGTCGAACCATGTGAAGTTCTTCTCGCATCCGGTGCATGCACATTTCTGAAATGGTCTTCCGGCATTCCAGAGCTTCGGGATAGGTCTGCAGGGAACTTCGGGATGCCCTTCTGGTGCAGCAGGGGTCTCTTCGAACATTTTCTATTTTCAAGCTTGGCGATCGGAGGGAAGTTAGCATCCAGTCCGCCTCTTGTAGCAGGGAAGTAAATAGTGTCATTTCTGGCCGCCGTTCGACAGTTGTCTATTTCTGCATCGATGAGCCCAACAAGTGCCATATATGCTTCTACGCTGATTGGTGCCGTATAGTTGAAAGTATCAAGCTTCCATAGGCGGTTGCGTACGCGTTGCACAACTTTCTCTGTCCACGTGGCGGAAGCCGGTGGTAGGAACGGGCTATTCTTGGCGAACTTGTGCCCTGTGTCTCTGGTAAGTGGATTGAGCTCGGTGTCCGCACTGTTATTTCGTTCTGCTTCCTTCTCTTTGAGGTATTCTAGTTCAACTCGTGGCAGCGCCATTCGGTTGATGTATGTGTCGCGAAACCTGTCATTTCTCTCGGTGACAGTGACCTGTCCCGCTGAGTCGAGGTGCGACGCATCATAGCCATGGAGTTCGAGAATGATCTTCTTGGCCTTGGCGATGATGAGGTTCAACTCTCGGTTCTCGATTGCCAATTTCTTGCATGTCTGAGTGATGTTGTCTGCAAAACCTTGGATCTTGGCGTTTAGTTCAAGTGGCTTGTTTTGCATGATGGAGACAAGGGAGGCCCAATCGCTGAAAGAGAGGTTCTTAATCAGAAAAGGGGCTTTCCCCAATGTAGCCCCGTGAACTTGTAATAAGACGTCCGCAGGAATGGCAAGCATGGCGATCTGACAGTGTGCGCTTGGCGGCTGTAGTGGTCCAAAGGGTCTGATGGCGGCTGCAAGTTCCGGGTGCCAGCCCATGAGGATGCTATCTTCATCCTGCGCAAGTTTCATAACGAGGAGCGTGTTAGGTTGTATGCGCTTGTGTTATAATGGGCGGTTTCTGCTGGTCAAGCAATATGAAAGATTTTTAGGCTTGTGATTATGTAAGGGGTTTTGTTGTTCTTTGGCTTACCGCAAGGATCAAGTGGCAGAAAACATCCGTTGTCGTAGTTGAAGGAAGACTAAATTAGTATTTCACGTTTCTTGACGAAGGCAGTTTTAATTCTTTTATTTTTTTTATTAATTTCAGTTATATTATTTTTATTATTACTTGCTTATTTAATTATATATATTATTATAAGAAAACGTTATGTGTCTGAAGGATTTATTCTAGTGTGTATACAACGTGTTTTGTCGAGTTATGATGATTATTCTTTTTGCAAAAATTGATTTTTATTTTTAATACATTTTTTTAAAAAACTAAAATTTATCTGTATGTTTTCTGGTAAAGTGGTGGTCTATTAATATTTGGTTTTACGTTCGGTGTTTCCAGTGCGAGTATTGATTTTGGTGTTATTATGTGGTGTAGTTATGCTTTCAGTGCGTTCAGTGCCGCAACACTTATGTTTATAAAGGTTAGTAGGTGACCTTGTGTGCGTGCTTTAACGGTATGTCTATTGTGATACGTACTTCTATTAACCAATTAATTATTTTTATTTTTATTTTTATTTTATTTTTTAATTTATTCTATTTTTTAATTTATTTAATTTATTTAATTTATTTAATTTTTTAATTTTTTTTAATTTTTTTTTTTTAATTTTATTTTATTTTTATTTCTATCCTTTCGGATACCTAGAGGACATAAATCTATAGTGGTAGCATACGCTGAGTCTTTAGCATGTTTAAATATGTTTTTTTCCGTGTGTAAGAAGATTTTATGTTTATTAGAAAAAATGCATGTATTTATATATTTATATAATATATATATATAAACTTTTTTTGAAAAAGAAGATTTTTTTTAAGGAAATTAATTTTATATTTTATTATTAACATTTTTTTACAGTATTAATGCTAACGAGGTCTTAGGAGCCTTTTGGCGAAAAAAAAAAAATTATGGGGTTTTTAAACTTTTTTTTGTGTTTTTTTATTTTTAAAGCGGTGGTGCAGGGACGTGTGTGTAGGTAAATCTAGTAGAAGCTGGTTTTCGTATTATTGCAGCTATAACACATCACGCCGGTGAATGAATCAAGAAGGAAAAAGAGATATGGATTCAGCTCTTCTCTGAGTGTTAATGGATGTAGATAAGTCTTGGGTTTTGGGTTTGTTAAGATCCGACGTGGGATGCGGCTGAGGGTTATTTTTTGGCTATAAGGGTTGTGTGTTTCTTAGTTTTGCGGGGGTGTGTGTGTGCCCGTTCAGGCATGCTTTGTTATTGTCAACGTTGCATAGAGTACACGTACGGGGGCTTTCCGTACAAAACTTACAGGCAATTTCTGTACAGGATCTGTACGGGAACCTGTACGTCTTGTACGCCCCCGTATGAAAAAGCAAAAGAAAAAAAAAAAAAAAAAAAAAAAGTCATCAAAAAAATCCGAAAAAAACATATGTGATGCAACAACACAAAAGAAGGAACATTTGGCTGAGCGTCATCTCCAGAGTCTTATTAGAATTGGAGAAAAAAAATAAAAACAATACTGCGATAACAAAAAAAAAAAAAAAAAAAAAAAAAACTCGTACGGAGCCCCTTGCGTACGAGTAGCGTACGAGTACAAGAGTACGAATCCGTACTCGTACGAGGGTGCGTACAAGTGGCAACGCAGGTTATCGTACAACGGTCATAGCCAGGTCCATCTTGTTAAGTGTTGGGGGTATATGGGGTGACCATGTGTGTTCGTGAGGATTTTCAAGGTACTAGAGCTTTTAATTGAAAGGTTGCTGTATTTGTTAGTACTCATTGCTTGTATTTTCTTTTGAGGTGGTATGTTCGTGATTGCGCGGTGTTTGCGGACCTGTGCTATATTTGCGATTTGGGGTCTGTCTGTTTAGAGGGAGGGAGAGAAATAGCGAGGGGGGAGACAGAGAGAGAGAGGGAGAGAGAGGGAGCGGGAGAGAGAGAGAGGGAGAGAGAGAGCGAGAGAACGAGACAGAGAGAGGGAGAGCGAGGGAAGGGAAGAAGGACGGGGCGTGCTGGAGAGACGAACAGGATATCTGGAGGGCGTAAGTGTTGTGTTTTGCTGAAGGAATGGGGGAATTAAACAAGTGAGCTTGCCATAGCAAGCGAATAACGAGCATAGTAGTAATGTCATTGGGGATAGGGCATGCTGTGGTGGCATGGAGTGAGACTTTTCGGGGCGAGCAGGCGTGAAACAGAGAGGCTAGCTGCTTATCGGGGCGATATCTTTTCGGGGCCGGCTGTGGTGGAATGGAGTGAGACTTTTCGGGGCCGGCTGTGGTGGAATGGAGTGAAACTTTTCGGGGCGAGCAGTCGTGAGACAGAGAGGCTAGCTGCTTATCGGGGCGGTATCTTTTCGGGGCCGGCTGTGGTGGAATGGAGTGGTATTCGATTACGGTGGAATAGATTGAGGCCTTCGGTGCGAGCAGTCGTGAGACAGAGAGGCTAGCTGCTTATCGGGGCGGTATCTTTTCGGGGCCGGCTGTGGTGGAATGGAGTGGTATTCGATTACGGTGGAATAGATTGAGGCCTTCGGTGCGAGCAGTCGTGAGAAAGAGAGGAGATATGTCTTTCGGGGCAGTATCTTTTCGGGGCGAGCAGTCCTGAGACAGGGAGGACATATGCTTGTGCATGCAAGGGTCGTGTCTGTGTGTGTGTTCCTGGTGAGTACTGACGTCCCTCCTTTCTTGGGGGGGAAGGAAGGGTGAGGAGGGTAACCGTTGTGCTACTTCTTTGACTGTATAGCAGGCATTAGTTGGGCGGAAGGAGCACAAGGGATGGAGTTCTCAGTAGCGTACCATGACATCGTGGCCAATGATACGATCCTGCTTTTGGAGCGGGCACACCTTCGAGATGCTCCAATTGGGGTGGAGCCATGGGGTTCATCACCGGAGGGTCGCACCAGGACGCGGTCGTACAATGTTAATGTGAATGGTCACATGGTTCTTCGTGTGGGGGTGGCCTTTTCTTACCTTCAGGGGTCTTTAGTCTCACTTCGTTTCTTCCTACGTCGCTATGGTGAAGTGATCCCTGTTGGGCTTCCCGAGGGTGATATGGATCTACTATTGCACGTGCTCAAGGCTTTGGTGACATCAATTGCGGCTGAACATCAGGGTTATATTGTACCAACGGCAGGTTGGGGTGTTGCATTCGGCGATCCTTTTGCGCGTCAAGAGTTGTGGGGGTAGATGAAGGAGTATAACGGTTATCAGTAGATTAGTCTAATGTCTTTTCAACGTCTTTTGTTGTGTTATATGCTCAGGAAGCAAGCATTCTTGCGAGCATGAACTTGTGGACTTAGTCATTGTAAGCATATGCGAGCTTGTTTAGATTATGAGCGCTAGCGTGTGTGATTTTAGTGTTAGTATTTTCGGAGGGTGGGGATGTTATTTTCAATATGGGTAATGTCGGTGGGGCTTAATATGTTGCAGCCATTGGTGACGTATGTTGTTTTCGCCTTCCAAGTATTTCTTTGGTTGTATGCAGAATGAGCCTAGCGGTAAATGAATAGTTGTATGTTGCTTAATAGTCGTCGCAACGCGGTGGGAAGGGAGTGAGTGTAAGGGCGAGTCATTGTTTTGCTTCCTTAATGGTCAAGTGAGTTATTGTCTAGTGGTTGGTAGTATGAGAGGTAGGCTATAACTAACATTGCGTATGCATACTCATGGATCAACTTCGTACCCGTGTATTCTATGTTGGTTAAGATTGGGCACATAAAACATTTTGAAGGCTTTTGATAGTACGTATTTTTTACACACACATGTTTTGCAGCGGTCCGGGATGACATTTTTTGGTTTGTTATGGTCGGACTTACGTACCTCATTTTTAATGCTCAGTGGGAGCATATATTTTGTTTGTTTTAGCAGGGATTATCCTGTCTTTTTGTGAATTTTTCTGGTGTGTGTGAGGTATTTGACTCCTTTGGAGCTTGCTTCAGCGGCTATGTGAGCCACGGGGATCATTTCGATGTTTTAACTTGCTTCTTAACCAATGTTTTGTGTGGGAGGTGATAGGCAAGACAACAGTTTTTTTTTGTTAGGTTGATTATAGTATTTTGGAAAAGGGGAAAACTTCGAAGAGGGAGGCAACAAGATGAGCATGGAAGTATAATACACCCATATTTACGATGCTGGTATTACATATGATCGTAACGGTCGTGGTGTGATATTTTCCTCAAATATTTTAGTTGGCTATATGGTTTTGCTGCTTTCGTATCTTGCTTATTGCTTTTAACACTCAATCAGGGGGTGTATTTCTCGAAGCTGTGGTCGTCCAAGCGCATGCGAGAGTTAATATGCGCTGCCACTGTGTCATCGATTAAAGTTGCTGCACGAGGATGATGGTCACCTGTTGCGAAATCATCGGAGAGGGCAAGTCATTCTAGTATACAATTAGTCATGCTTTACTAATCATGGAAAAACACACTCGCAACAACAATGCGTACTTGTCCATTCATACGGGTGATTTATGGGAGGGTATGCTTATTTGCATAATTTCTATGTACCTGCGCAGATAAGCAGGACCTTGACTATAGTTATTCCCGTATTATGCGGAGGGTATACCTTTTGTTGAGCAAAGCAAAATGACATTTTCGAATAGGTTGTGATTGTTAGATTTGTTTTAAATTATATCAGAAAAATACAGTAGGTCCTATTAGGGAAATAAGTCGTAGTAACCTGCGGGTCTCATCCATTAACTTTTTCCATCAAAATTTCGATTATCAATTATTACGCATGGCGGTTGTTTCGGATATATTAATTACTCATATATTTCACACTCTCACAGGTGTTAATAAGGTTTTACTAAATATGAGAAAAAAGACACATGGACCCTAGTATTCCCTTAAGGGCATGTTCAGGCAATCAAGTAATCCTGCTCAATGATGTTATTGGATGTTGGTGTTAATCGACACGGATTGTTGTCAGTAAAACGTACAAATATGCAAAATTTTATTTGCTTGCTTAAGTATTATGCAACCTGGAGCTTAGTCAAATGTGTTGGTGCGAGCATATACGCACTTACTACTTCGTGCACATTCTCTTGATAAAAAACTGTTCGCGATAACTCATATTTTTAACAGTTCAGATTAATAACTAAGATAAAGAAGTGAGTCTTCGTTATAGGTTGACCACTAGCAAGGAAGTATTATGATGAAAAAAAGTTCGATCTCCGGATGATGATGAATGACTTGTCTGATAGTTCTAAGGGTTTTTCGTAACGACAATAGAGGACAGTCAGTCGCAACGGCTTACGATCCGGATCCCATTCTTTATCAAATGCAACTCGTAATAATCGACCTAGCCCACAATGTCGAGGTTTGACGCTCTCAATGTTAGTTAATTTGATCGGTTAAACCTCTATGAGTCTATGCTATTACTTATATCTTTCACATGGCTATCGTATTATTCGGGTACGCATTACCTCAGACGGTTGTTGCTTCTGCGTGCAGATATAAGCGAAAAACATGCCCGTTTATACGTACTGATTATATTATCGGGATATCTATGGTACGGATCTCCTAGAGTAGGGTTGTTACGCTAAAAAAGAGGGATCAATCCTGGTCGATACGAACCCCGACAGGGTCATTTTGCCATCACCAATACCTATGATAATTATGTCATGCACATTTAAAAGATTCAAGTATGCATGCGAACTATTATTAACTTAACTCTTGTTCTAAATAAAGGGGAGAGTTGGTTGTATAATATTTCTTACTTCCTGCTTCGAAATCCAGTGCTCATACTTCTCTGACTAACGATGACATGTGAAAAGAGTTCTTCGTAGGCGCATGTGGAGCCGATAAACAACATTGTTTTTACTTCGTCAAGTCTCATTGGACCCAGCATGAGTATTGTCATGCTTTGGGTACAGACTAATAATGTCGGCATGAATAGTTAGTATCATGAATAAGGGCAAGTCATCAACACCGTATTTAGTTTAAGCTATTACCCACGCACATTCGGAACCCTATTTCCATAGAAATATAGATTAGCAAAACTTCTCGGTGTTTGTGAACCACTCAGGTTTATGATACGATAGTCGTACAAACAAATGCATGCATACACATAATCTTCTATCATTTCGTAGAACTTATTTATTTAAGCAACCTGAGAAAAACAAAGAAACAAAAGATGGAAAACAAAAACCAGAAAGGATGTCCGATATTGGACTAGACATGCACATTGCATATTCTAAATAATAACAACGATGCGGAGCCTCTCCGATATTTGCTTGACAAATAATACGAAGGGGGTAGGTAAATTGTAATGTGATTTTTTTCATTTTTATGTTTACGAAACTTTTAAAAATGAATTATCTTGTATTAAGCTCTTCGTATTATGCATAAACAACCTGGTTTATTTTCTACACGTCGGTTTTCGATCCCTTCCTGTGTTTATTATGCTGATCGAACTTGAGACATTTTTTTGGGAGGTCTGTAGGCATAAAAAATTCGAGCACGACTAGACACTAATTCGCCTCATGATGCGGCAAAGTTAGATAGCATGGTTTTTGCCACGGTGCGTTTCCATACCCAATCCATCAGGGGTCTAGGGCTTCTCCGCATGTCTGTAATACTACCCCCGAAATATTGCGATTGGGATTACCATATGATACAGATGCGCACTTCGTCAAAAAGACTAGAGACATCTTATGCGATCGTACGTGTCGGGTGCAAACGACATGGATTACTGAAGAACAGAAATAAAAAGTACTGTTCATACGAAGAAGTACCAACCTTTACTAAACATTTATGTGTTTAATTCGTATACAAACCAAATTCATTTTAGTTGTTGCGCGGTAAAAAACAACAATCCCCATTAGAAAGATGAGCCGTAGAAACATACGGGCCTCTATCTATTTTTTTATTGAAATTTCTACCTAGCGGTGCGCGTTCCACAAAATGGCCTACCCGGTATCATTGATTGTACGGCCGACTACTTTGTGAAGATTCAGACAAATCCTGTGAAGACATTAAATTAGACAGGTATATATATGATTTTTCCAGAAATATTTTTTTCGGTCATGCTATGTTATTGGATTCGTTTTAATCGTATGCCGATGAAAAAGAAAGAGTCGAGGACATCTTGTAACAATTCCTTAGCCATCATTGCAAACTGCAGTTTTTCCGGTGCCATTACGTGCATATATATCTCGCATGCTTTTACTAGTGTTAGTGCGCGAAGGCTCTATTTGATCATGCTTATGAGGAAGAGACATTTGCGAAATCTCACCATGCTTGATGACGGTGTAATTTAATGGGCTAAGTAGTCTGTTAATGGATCGAGAGTGTAACCTTATTTTGATGTGACATGCACTATGTGTGTAATATTAGTTTGTGGATCAACTTTGAAAAACAATAGTGCTAATACAAATTTTAATACTTTCAAATGATAAGATAGTGGTGATCACCAAGGTTGGTCTTATTTATGTGATTTATAGAAGGGAGTTTTTTTTCTTTTATTAAGAAAATATCACGGTGGGTGGCACCTATTTAGAAAACAGAATATCTTTGAACTATGTACTAGAAGATGTGAATAAGATAGGATGGATGCAAACATAGGTTTCTTAGTTTTACAAGTATTATCTAGTAGGGAGTCATTTCTGGTAATCGTGCATACGTATCAATTGTCGTTTTATTAGTTGTGTGTTTTATATTTCATCTTCTGTGGCGTTAACCGATGATATTATCCATGCTATCATTTGGGAACTAACTATGCTTGTTTCTTTGCGTTTTCTCGGTGGTAGTTATATACCACCAGTAAGACGGGGGACTTTATTAATGATAGAGATGTGCTAATAGTAAGTTTGTTGTCTATTAAACAACCGATTATATGTGGGAGCTAGTCGAGCTTCGTAATGGTATACCTATATGTGTGCGTGTGCGATGAGGTGTGACGTACCATTCATAATCAAAAGCTAATATATGCGTAGCGTGTGTGTGAAATAAAAAAAGGCAGCTAGCGAGATACGATTAGAGGGTAGGATCATTATGTTTACGTATGCATGTATGCAAAGCAAAACAAGGCGGATGGGTATGGGGAGGTGGGGGGTGGGTGGGGGGCGGTGGTTCATTGCACCACATTAGGTTGGTATTCCTGTACGAGTGGTTGATTAGTACGGACTGTAGGCATAGTCTAATGAGTTGGGGGTTCGACCCTATCCTTAGCAACGGGATCTAAGATCCGGGAGAGTGTGGGGAGGGGGGTTGTGTAAAAACACACCTATCCCATAGTATGGGACATTAGACATAGTCGTTTTGTCCTATTGTTAGGTACAGGACTAACAGAACAAGATGTCAGTTTTAGGAGCACGTTAGGAGTTAGCGTTAGTGGATTAGCAGGGGTTAGGGGAGGGTATAAGAACCCAACCATAGGGGGGGTGCACGCCCTTAAGCGCGCTTTTCGCCGCCTAGCACCCATAGCAGCTCATCAGAGGGGTTAACTTAGGTTCCTGTTAGCAGGCGGGGAGGGGGAGGGTAGGGTTTCAAGGATTACATGTCATAGCATAGGCAATGGGGGAGAAAATGTTACCGGAGACATACCTGAGCGGTCATGGTCAGTGTCGCTGGGAGGTCAGTCGCCGCCATCGCACGAAGGTGGTCGGACAACGAAGTATTACGCAGCTTACAGTGTAAGCACGACGCCCGAGGCACTATGGTGTGCCAGACCGATTCTAGGTATTAGGATCAGTTCGCGAGCTGTCTTGCTCGAGCGAGGAAGCAATAGGAAGAGAGATGGTTGTGGGAGGCAGGAGCAAATACGCAATTACTGGTGTGATGCGGCGCGTAAGGTCCGGTACATATAGTAGTGTTGGTCTATGTGTGTGTCTGTTGCATCGTGGGGTATGCTATGCGTGTGTATGCCCTGGGTATGAAGCGTGCTTAATCATGCTGAGGGCTGCGATTAGGGAGTATGTGCGTGGGTAAGCAAAAGTGAGGGGTGGGTGTAGTGGCTGCATATCGGGGGAGGGTTACGAAGGAGGGTGTATGTATGAAGTAGACGTGAATTATGGTGGAAGGGGTAAAAAAACAGGTCAGGAAGGGGGGTTTATTTTAACTCGTAGCATAAGGGAGGGGGTGTGTGTCAGCCATTGTGTCTTGTGACTGCGTGGGTTAGTATGGTTTTTGCGTTACGGGGTACGGAAAGGCGACAAGTTTGTGGTGTTGTTTTTGGTTGGTTGTCTTGTAGTGTAGAGCTGTGGGTTTTTTTGTCATCTAGGGAGGCGGACTGGCTATGGTGGGAGAAGAGAATGATGTATCTGGCTGCTATGTCTAACATGGATGTTTTTGTTTTATTATGTGTCCGTGGTGTCGTTCCGAGATGGTATGCTTGTATGAGGCGGGAAGGGAGGGAAGAGACTTCGGGGGCATCTATAAGACGTTATGCGTAGGGTAGTGGCGGGTTGTGTCTGCTGGTTGTCTTATGATTGCGTGGGCTTGTATGGCGTTAGCGTTCTGGAGTACAGTGGGGAGGCGTATTTGCATTTAGCATTTTTCTTGCTTGTTACAGTGGTGCAGGGTTGCGAGATTTTTATCGTAAATTAGTGGGGAGGGCTGGCTATGGCGTTGGTATGGTATGTGGTAACTGGTTTTGTCTGTCCTGCATGCATGTTTGTTTTCTTGTGTGTCGGTTGTGTCGTTTTCGAGATAGTGTGCAATAGTGTCGTTTTTCGGCTGTAGTTTTTTTCAGGACAACGGGGATAGTGGTTTTTTCGTTTTCTTTAGTTCTTCTTTTGTTTTAATTTCACGTTTTTCTATTTTTTGTTTTTCCTTTTCTCGGAGTAGACCCATAGCTGGTTTTTGTGGTTTTGTTCCGTGGTATAAATGTGTGTGTTTTCCCCCTTTTTGTAGTGTATAGATGCGTTGCTATAGTTATGAGGCAGCGGTTATTCTTTCGGTAACATGTAACTGAGGCTGCGGAGGGGCGGGGTAATTTTTTAATGATTTACTTTTTACAGGTCGGATCTTAGCTTATGTTGTTTTCTATGTTTTGAGTAGGTTAAACCCGGGGGTTTATTATTCGTACTTTAGTTTCAATTAGTTTTTTAATATTTCTTTTTAGTTTTAAAAAATTATTTATTTATTTTTGTAATATTAACTTTTTTATATATTATTTTATATATTTATTTATTTTATTATTTACTATGATTTAATTTTGAGTTTATTATTGTTAATTGTGATTTATAATTTTATTTTATTATTATCTTAGTTTGTTAATTCAGAGTTATTTATTATTATCTTTATTATTATTATTATTAATTATTATTAATTATTTTATAACTTTATTATTATTATTATCAATTCTGACTTTTGCCTTTTTATTAAAAAAAAATTGTGTGTGTGTGTGTGTGTGTGTGTGTGTGCGCGTGTGTAGGGTGTGTGTGTGTGTGTGTGTGTGTGTGTGTGTGAGATAGAGATAGATAGATAGATAGATAGATAGATAGATAGATAGATAGATAGATAGATAGATAGATAGATATAGAGAGAGAGAGAGCAGGTAAGTATGTGTGTGTGTGTGTGTGTGTGTGTGTGTGTGTGTGTGTGTGTGTGTGTTTGCTCGTGTTTGTGTGTGTGTGTGCGCGTGCGATCGCCACACGATTGAGTGTGTGTGTGTGTGTGTGTGTGGTGGGTGGCGAGGGGTGGGGCGACCCCTCCATCACCACTCAATCAATCAATCAATCAAAAAAAAAAAAAAAAAAAAA
>BFEA01000365.1:1543763-1557185 GCA_003427395.1 Chara braunii | reverse complement strand
TCTCTCTCTCTCTCTCTCTCTCTCTCTCTCTCTCTCTCTCTCTCTCTCTCTCTCTCTCTCTCTCTCTCTCCCCCTCTTTCTCTCTCTCTCTCTCTTTGCGTCAATCTGAGTGTTCAGCCGGGGATCGGGGGTTGTGAGGAGTCACAGAGATATCATTCGCGTTGCGGAGACGCGAAAAGACTAATCGCTCTGGTTATCGAGTGAAACTGTGGGGCTAAGCCCACCTGTTTCGCTTGGATCCGGCGCCGCTCGGATGGGAGGCGGAAGAAAGAGGAGGTGGGCACGTGGTCCTGCGCATACACGTGGCCTTAAGGGCAAAAAGGGGCTTGGGGAGGCGAGGAGGGACCAACACACTCATGCACTTATGCAGACGGTCGACACCGAGCAATCCTTATCATCATGCCTAGAAGCGCACACACACGCGTACTCGTAAAGCCCTCCTGGACAATGAGACATTCAACATCCATAGCCCCATACCACAACATGCATACCACAAAATTCCCATACACATGGACCTTGCACACATCACACTGACACAAAGCAACAATGGAGATAAAAGCGGGCTCCTTAGTATACAAAATGTCTCACACGACTGACGGTCTTGGGCCCAGCCCCTAATTTGTTAGAACCATCGACAACCATAGCCACAAGGCCCTTCTGTTATGGGCATCCGTTCTCCACCACCGCTCAGTCCCTCCGACTGTCTTACCCCAAGCCTATCGCTAAGCCCGCCCCACATCGTCACTCCGCCTGTCACTTGGGCACGTCAAGCGTGTTCGGCGCCGTGGACATGGCGCATAGCTCACGCAGCATTGCAGCCGAGATCAAAGAGAGGGAGAGGAAGGGGTTGCGAGAATTAATAGCGTGGAAGGCGGCGGGGTGTCAACGCAAGGTGTGGGTAGCTTGGGGTCTAGATAAGCTGGACAAAAAAAGGGTCGGGGTTCCAGAAGGATCAAAGGAGACGAATTGATCGACCAGTGTGATTGGGGTGGTCGTTCAAGTGGCACGCGCCTTCCCCTCTTACGACATTGATCCGACCATCCCAATCACACAGCCAATCGCTCACGATGACGGGTAAGGAGTGGATCGAACTTTGCTCGAGGGAAGACGAAGAGGCATGCAAGAAAAAAATGCGCGGCCAAAAGGGAAGATAGCGCGGGGATGCAAAGCGGGAGAAAGGGTTTACGTGGCGTGCAAAAATTCAAAAAATAGCCGCGCACGCAAAAAATTTAATATTCTAAAATTCCTACCCACACTAATTCCTAACTGTTTCTTGGATTTCTCCGCTCGGTCGCTAACCGGCCGCGCGAGAAAGTCATCAGGGGTAGTTGTGAAAAAAGGAAAGATAAGCTTCTGTTTTCGTCCCTCTTCTTTCTTCAAAAAGAAAAAAGGAAGAAAAAGAAAAAAGAATAATAAAAAAAAATAAACTTCGTTCTTCCCAATCACTTAGAACCTGTAATTCAAAGCTAACGTGGGATTTTCCCTTAAACCACCAGTACATCGCCCACTGTTGGGAAATTACGTGATGCTGGCTAGTACCCGAAGAAATCGGGGGTGGGACACAGGGTCGACAATGTTCCAAAAATCGTAGTTTTCTTTTGCCCGTGCACGAAAGGAAAAGGAAAAAAAAACAAGCCTTTTGAATGCAATGACGTCGGGCAGGGTAGTCTAGGACTCCGTGCTCACAGTCTTTAATGCATCTTACAGCAAAGACGGTCACATTCTGAAACTTGCTGTTTTTTTTTTTTTCTATTTCTCTTTTGTTTGTTATGAGTACCCTGCCAACAAGGCAGGGCGGAATCCGTGAACTGCTCTAGCTGTGTTTCGTCAGAGGATTGTAACCCTGATGAATCCAGCCATTTTCAAGGTCGAATTCGTGTTTTTGTTTTTTTTTTCTTGTTTTCTTTTTCTGGTTTCTGACAATCTGAATCTGTGATCTGCTCGAGCTATGTTTCCTCAGAGGATTGTAACACTGATCACACTAGCACTTAGGGGAATGTATCTTGACATTTTCACGGTCGAATCCGTGTTTGTCTTTTTTTTTTTTTTTTGAGTTTCTGGAATCTGACAACCTGGCCACGGGCCTGAGATGCCCTCACTGAGGGCACACTCACACTACCACTTCCAAAAATGTATACAACTGCAATCACGACCATAGCTTTGTTTTGTTTTCTTGTTTTGTCAGTTTCACAGCCGTTGAGAGTACCATAAAGAAATAGAGTGGGACCCAGACTCGGCAAACTAGGAGCGCAGTGAAAATCAGGGTCGGCATAAACAGGCTTGAATGTAGTGGTGGTTTACGGGTACGGGAATTCATTGAGTACGGACCCTGGCTTATCACAAGTCCTCCTTCCTAAGGCTACAAACTAGGACCCTAGTGGGTGTTTGGGCACAAAGGCTTGGTCATGGCTCGCCCTGGCGCCTATTACTACCGTTTGGTCCGTATTCCTCTCGATACTAGTAGGGTAATGGTCCTGAGTGTTGGTCACACTGAGGTAGAATAGTAGAGATAGGGGGTGCGCTAGGAGTATTGACGTGAGGATGGGATGGGAGGTAGCCTCGTTCCCTCAGGACAGCCATGGTTGACCGCTCTCGAGGATCAATGGGTGCCTAGTAACTGGCCGCTACAACACCCTGGGCTTTCAAGGGGGAAAAAAAAAGAAATAAGGATTGTGTTAACATTCCCTGTGTTTTTCTTTTCTTTTCCGGAAAAAGTTGTACACGTTCAAGATAGGGTGGTCGGGTACCACCTCACCTCACCTGAGGGCAGTATCCCGCAGTGGGAGGCCTTTTTTTTTTTAAGGTAGGCTATATTCTTCTCTCATCTATTCCATCTTTTTTTTTTTTTTTTTTTTGGGAAAAACTCCATGCTCGGGGAAGCCCACTTAAAGAGGTGATAAGAGCAGCCCCGTTAGGTGGGTCCCAGAGTTCGTAAACTCCATCTATTGGTGGGGAGCTGCACCTGCTGGAAATCGGGTCCAGCGTACCCGAACAATGATATGTGTAGAGGTTGTATTGTGTCTGGTTATGCAGGAGGCATTGATTACTTCCCACGAGGAGGGAAGGATTGACCTCCTGCCCATGTAACCGAAACCCTAACGAAAAACATTTTCATCCAGCACCCGGGAAAACATCCCGAAATTCCCCCAATTTAACACCAAGTGACCGACCTTTCAGGGGAACGATTTACACCACCTCTTTATCATGGATTGATGGTCAAGCAACCCCTGATGATTGAAAAGGATGTAGTCTAACCCACTCCCACACGGTGCCTCCACCCACCTTCCTCATGAAATCCGTAACCCTATCTCGTCATGTTGATGGTGCAATTATTGTTGTTGTTGTTGACATCAGACCCCTTATTTTCTCCCGCTGTAAGCAAGTTGTTGCCGTTGCCACCAGCATGGGTGTTGCTATCGTTGTCATCATTGTTGTTGTTGTTGTTATTGATGTTTGTTGTTGTTGTTATTGATGTTGTTGTCACTTTTGTTGTTGTTGTTGTTGTTGTCGCCTCCGTTGCCGTTGTCACTAGAGGCACCGTTGTTGGTGTTGTAATGATGAGAGCGTTTGTCATAGGCGATAGTGCAACCGTTATCATCGTTATAGTTGTGGTTGTTGTCGATGTTGATGTTAATTTTGTAGTCGTTGATGTAACTGTTGTTGTTGTTGTAAGTATTGTTGTTATTGTTGTTGTCGCTGATGCCTTCGTAGCTGCATGCGCCTCTGTCACACGGCCTTCCTCAAGTGGCGGTTGTCGATCCCCCGAGTTGCGCGCCTGATCGCACTCATTAAGTTGCATCAGTGCTCTCGCCACCCACAACAAAAAAAAAATTGAGTTTTCTTTGTGTTTTCCAACGTTGGTGCAATAATGGACATTCGTGATCACACATTTCATTTGTTGCTTTGACTTTTCACCACAAGACCAACGTTGAACAACACACTTTACAACATTGGTTCAACATCAGTTCAACATGTCCAACATTGGTTCAACATCAGTTCAACGTGTCCAACATTGGTTCAACATCAGTTCAACATGTCAACAATTGGTTCAACATTGGCTCAACATTGGTTCAACACGTCCAACATTGGTTCAACATCAGTTCCTCATATGCTCAACACTTACCATGATTGGGAAAGTTCGAGGAAAAAACAAGAGTTTATTATAACATCTTAGAATTCGCACTAGTACATTTAAAAAGTCGCGGAGGTTCAAGATGCGTGAGTTGAGGTCATCTGGTTGTGAACTGCACGTTTTCATTCACATCTCCCTTTTTGTGGACTGCGCCTCTCTCTCTCTCTCTCTCTCTCTCTCTCTCTCTCTCTCTCTCTCTCTCTCTCTCTCATCCATAAGCACGTGGCGTTGAGCATACAATGAGTAGATTGTTGTGCAAAAGGTCACATGGTTGTGGACTGCACGTTTTCATTGACCTCTCTCTCCTTATGGGCTGCACGTTTTCAGTGACGTCCCCCTCTTTGTGGACTGCACTTCTCTCTCTCTCTCTCTCTCTCTCTCTCTCTCTCTCTCTCTCTCTCTCTCTCTCTCTCTCTCTCATCCACGACCACGTGACTTTAAGAACACAATATGTGTCATGCAATGTAAAAGATCACATGGTTGTGGACTACACGAATTCCTTTATTTATCCTTTCCCCTCCCCTCGATATTTTGTACCGCACTTTTTCTCGTTCCTCCCCTGTGTATTTTGCACCTCTTTCTCTTTCTCTTCAGGTCAGAAAAAAAAAGTGTATTTTTACCCTCCCTCCTCCCCTCCCCCCCCCCCCCCCCCCCCCCTTGAAGTATTATGTTTGAAACAAAGATACTTCGTTGAATTGTTTTTTAAGGTGACCATACTTCTTCGTTGTACATGAAAACTGTTTTGCCTAGCTACACAACTTTGTACATAAGCACATATGCATTGTGACCTAAAGAAAATTTTTGCTCTGCACTCAATTCTTATGACTGTGTTGTTTTTCATGCATTGAGCTGTATATTTTTCGCAAACTGATTTCTTTTATATGTTTTTTGCCAAAAAAATTGGCAACTCCGATACATATCGTATACATAAGTTTAGTTATGATCATCGGTTTCGCAATACAGTACACTATACATTTTATTACATACAAACAAACAAACAAATTAGACTTATGCATCTGTGAGTGTGTTATTCTTTTATTTGTATCATAAAATAAATAGTATTATAATATTTGTTCGTGGTGGTGGGTGCAGCTCTTGCACGTCCCCCGGTTGGAGGCTTGGGCACAAATTTTTGTTTGGACTCTATCGAGTGGCATTTCCATAAGAATTTTATTTATTACTGCAGGTTTTTTATGGAGAATAACTGCAGTTGTGTGTGTGTGTGGGCACCTGATGTATACGAGGGTTCTCCTGTTTTTGTCACAACTTTCTTTTCTATAACACCCAATATTGTTGTTTTTGCAAATATGTTACGTGTGTTTCTTTTCAGTTTTTATCATCGTATCGTACTTCCATATTTTCACTTAAGCGAAAGTCTTTTTGTAACGCATGACCCTCAAAACCATAATCTGTTAATATATGACGTAAATCAGGATGGTTGGAAAAATACAAACCAAATATATTTCATACTTCTCGTTCTCACCAACCCTCCATCCAGAAATATTTTGACTACCGAATGGATGAGAGTCATTTTATCTACACGTGTATGTACATGAAGACATGAGTTATACTGCATACTTAAGTTAGTAAGTTATACACCACTTCAATTCTATCATTCGAGAAGGATAATCAATTTCACAAATATCAATTAAAAGTCGAAAAAATCTTTGTTCAACTGCATGTTCGAGGTACGGCATGATATCTTCCAAGGACTAGTTAAATCCAGTTATCTCCTTTCCCGACAGGTTATGGTCCTCGGTTCACTAGTGGCGAAGACACGGGTTCAAATCCCGTAAGGGACATATATGATATCATATTTATCATATCAAAGTGCCAGATCATGCGGGTCACACTGCCGAAGCTTGTTAGTTGCATAAATTTAATTAACAAAAAACAAAACCATGGGGAAATTTCTAGGCACAATCAATTAATTCGTCATGAGTATCATTACGAGCTCAATATATACGAGAGTTATTTTATAAGATTACCCGAATCTTAAATTATCTACTTGCATTAACTACCCATTCAATACTGAAAATAAATTGTTTACGTGATCCTATGGGTGCTCTTGCGTTTTCGTTTAATAGCTTCTCCAATTTAGTAGGGTATCCAACCTATAAATATTTTGGCTAGCCTGCCTCTTTCTCTGGTGTCCATCGAGGCGCAATAGCGGAATTTTCGAATTTGGAAATCGGGAAGTTTGATTGACATTTCCAATCATCTTTACTTTTCATTAGAGGTTGGACTATACCTTTATGTCACGAAAAGGCCGAAGGCTGCGAGCTGAAGGGTGACAGCCACGAATCGATGGCAGCAACAGAAAAAAAGGTTGTATTGACTTTCCGATTCGCCTGACGTTAGAGTCCAACACCAACGTTTTAGAAACGTTGGTATAAATACACATGATTGTAACTACTCCTAACAATGATCCAACGTTGTTGTCATTGTTAAAATGGTGTTTTTCCAATATCATGAACATTGGAGGAGCAAGGTGGAATGCTTGTATATTGTTCGTGACCTCAGTGGATATGCTTTGATTTGAAAGTCCGAGTCACTTGTAAGCTTAAACGAATTGACTTATCTATGATTGGTGTATTCACATGAAATACAACATTTTGCACATCTACGAAGCACGACCGTGTCCAGACACAGACTACCAAGTCACTGTCGAAGAGGTGGTTCTCCTCTCGGCTTGTTTGTGTGTCTAACGCTAGGTAGTGTAACCGCCTTTGTAACTTTTTATTTTTTTCCATTACTTCTCAAAATATTAATGAATTACAAACCTGCCTGTTGTCTTTTATCTGGCTGCTCGCCCCACCAATCATCCGCCCGCCCGTCGATTCGTTTTTGGATGATGGCAGCCCACCCTCGAATCGCCCGCCCACATTGTTTCCCCGTTTATTTTTTTTTTCTGTTTGCGGCCCACCCCTCCGATCGCCCGCTCGCCCGCTGGCCCGTTTTTCCTGTTGGTGGCCCACCCTGACACTTATGGCCACTTGGCCGTCGGCCTGTTTTTCTGTTGGCGGCCAACACTCCCTATCGCCCGCCCGCCAGTCGGCCCCTTTTTTGTGCTGGCGGCGGACCCCTCCGGACGAAGCTTCCTGGCCGTCAGCCTGTTTCTCGTGTTGGCGGCCCACTCGTCCATTGCCCGCTGGGCCGTCGGCCACTTTTTTCCTGTGTGCGGGTTCGAACGCCGATCGCCTGCCTACCCGTGGGCTCGTTTTTCCTGTGTGCCCTCCTGGTCATCCGCCTATTCTTCTTTTTTTGCCACCACACCCCTCCACACACTTTTGCCCTCCTGGCCGTCTGGCCGTTTTTTTTTGTTTTTTTTTTGCACACCCCTCGAATCGCCCGCCCTACCATGGACCCCTTGTTTGCGCTTGCAACCAACCCCTCCAATCGCCGCCTGCATGCCGGCCTGTTTGTTCTGTTTGGGGCACGTCCCTCCAATGGCCTGGCTGCCTGTGGACACGTCCTTTCTTTGGGCCTCGCTGCACTACTCTTGAATCTTCAAAATTGAAGACTTCATCAGCAGTGCACTGACGGTTGATGCAGCGTCCTAAATTTCCATTCAAGAGCTGTCAGATTCACTCTTGAATGTCTCGCTAGTGAGGGTAGGACCCCACAGGAATGCGGGAAGGAAAAACTTTGCTGCAGAAGTGTTTGCGGGACCCCACATCTTGCAGAGAAGTTTATGGAAAGGGCGAAATGTCTTCCAAAAACCGTATTATAGGACCCCACAGCCTGCATTTCGTGGCCTGGAAGATCACCTCTGGCCGTTTTCACATGGTCCGCGGTCTGGAAAATGGCGAGTGCCGTAAATTTGTGCTGAACGCTGAGGTCGGCCCCCAGAGCCGTCCTTAACTTTTCCAAACCAAGTCCCGTGGAGGGGAGGCAGCAACCAATAGCGATGAAGAGTGTAAAAAAAAACGAAAAGATCCCGCCCTTCGTTGAAGATGTCATGGCAACGCTGCATCAGAGTCTCCGTTTGCTGCGAGTTGATGAATTCATCCAGCTGAGGAGCTGGCCCCTCCTCCAATTCGCAGATGACGTCCAACATACTATGTGTCGTGTCCTCCCTTCATGAAATCAGCACAGCCACCCCCCTTCGACCTTCCCCTCGCGGACAGAGCCTCAAAGACACTTTGCAAGCAAGCGCAACCCTCCTGAATGGTCGACAACCACTCATCTGCACCCTGCTGTAGTTTACTAATTGAATCCCTCTCTCCCGTTTGTAGAACGCGCGGTCAGGTCAACGCAAAAAAAAAACACCAGACACCCACATGTCGTCTCTCGCTATGCCAGGTGGCAAGTGCACCGCCGTCTGGTCAGAATAACCAAACGGGCAACAGGATAACCAGGAGCAGCTATGGCGAATGATGCCACAACCCCAATCTACGGAGTGCAGCCGGGCCTCGCTGGCTGGTCCGCAGTGCAGGTTAGCGCTAGGCGCTAGACGCTTCTCACTGCATTCTCTCCCACATCTATTTCATCTTTCTTGGTAGTATGTATTTATCTCATCCTCTCACTAGTCTATGTACAGTGCAAGGGAACACCAAACAACCCGGATCTCTACCCAGCCCACGGGGTAGGTTGGCACCACAATTGTGGTGTGAGAGGCAAGGCTGTACCTGTGATGTGCCAACTTCCGGACCTGAGCCATCTTCCACCCCCCCCCCCCCCCCCCCCCCCCCCCCCCCCCCCCCCCCCCCCCCTTCCCCCTACTTTTTCGGATCATATGTGTTCTTTTTGCAAACAGCCCAACGGGGCCCCTCTCTGTGTTTTGGATTAAGGTGCATTGTTGAGGCCCGTGTTCTATGTCAATTTCATTGGTTGTTGGAATTCCATTTTTTTATCGTAATTCAGGGAATGCATGGGAATTACGCGCGCCTTAGCCAGCGTGTTGGGAGATTGGCTCGACGGTTAGGAGTCCCGGAATAAACGGAACCCGATGTGTCCTTTTTGTGCGTGAATGTTCCCGACTTCATCTGGGGAATTTTTGCGTGAATACGAATAGGCGTAGGACTTTCTTTTCCCGCGTCTACTTTACACGCGGATATGGTGTTTTCAATTTTTTAATTAGCTAAGGATTTAGAAAAGAGCTGTAACTGTTTTGGTGCCCTTTTTGCTTTCGTAATCGGTGTCATGCAAGCGAGCTTCCTCCTCTTTGCTTCCCTCGGCTCTTTCTTCGCGCTTGCGCTTATTCTCTCTCTCCCCCCCTGTAACCGTTTTCCATCTCTCTCTCGCCTAGCGTGCCTTTTCTCTTTCTTGACCATCTGAATCTAGGATCAGTTTCGTGCTACTTCGCGCTCTTCTTCTTCCCGCTCTGATCCCTGTGTCGGAATACCCCGTCGATCCTCTCCCCCTTCCATCTAGCCAAGGAGACGTGCCGTGTAAGAGGGAATTCCTGTTACACGACGATTCTGATTGGCCGTGATCAGACTTTGAGGGATTGACATGGCTTTCGACATGCGATTACCCCCGAGTCCTCCCTTACCCTTCCCTACCTCAATCTTCATCCTCCCTAGCATCCACCTCCTTTCCCGCAACTATAAATTCCTCAAGCGCGCCCGCAAATCTCTCTCTCAACTCGTCTGCCAGCTTCTGGGAAGCAGTGGCTAGAGAGTGTATGTGAAAGGCGAGTCGAAGAATCCTGACGGGCTGACTGTAGTCTTGTCGGTTGTGCGCTGGATTGCCCGATGGACTGTGGGCTCCGGGCAAGACCGTGCAGAGACTACATTGGTGGGGTGACGATCACGATGGTGGAATGGCACATGATGGCCAGGATCGTCTGTGCCTGTGAGAGGCTCGAATCGGAAGTTGAGTGAGTACATGGCCTGGGGCTATGGAGGAATTTTATGGCGGAAACGCCTCCTTGTCTCAAAGTCTGTATTGTTGAGCGTGGGTTCTGTAATTTCGGCTTTTAAGTCGGAATCCCTTTTGGCAAGATCGTCGGACTCTCTGTGATTGTTTTATACTCCTTCCTCCCTTCTGATCTACGTCTATCCCCCCTCACTCTTTCCAGCGGTTATGATTGCTTTAATGGATGAGTTGCGGTGACTTTGCTCTTCTCACCTTGATATGCGTGCATGTCGTGGATTGTATCCAAGAGTTCTTATATAGCCGAATCAGCGGTCTGGTTGTTGTAATTGTCGAACGAATGATGTATGATTAGGAAAGACCTTTGTGTTTGCCTTGGATGCCATGTGGACTGACGGCCCCAACCCGACCAGGCACCGACTTCCTGTACCGCCGCCGCGCCCTTTCCCGTACAACGAGGAAAGGACACGTGTATGAGGGTGGGACGTACGAGAAGCTGTCGCCAAGATCGGCGGCCGCTATTATTGCCCTCTTGAGAATCAATGGTCGGGATTTGTCGGTGTGGGTTTTGTTAGTGTCGATACACACTTTCCTCCCTACTCGTTGTTGTTATCGTTCAATGAACTGATCGTCATTCCCTGGTCGGCAGTTGCGCCCCATTGGCCTAACACTCTGTGCAGCGATTGCCGCCACTTCGAGCGTTACAAGGCCAAGGGTTTCCACTACCGAACACATGGCGAGGACGAGTACAAGGAGAGAGCCACTCGACTAAGGCCCTCCACGTCGGACTCGGAATTGTGTAGGGAGCGTCGTCGGGATCTTATCCGAAAACAGGATACTAAGTACGTACCCGCTCCCTTTCACGCGAAACGAAGAGCGACGGCTCGATGGGAAGTTCAGCGATACTTTTTGGATCGAATTTCCCATCGCCGTGAGTCCCGCGCACGCCTTTTTCTCCCTTGAACCCGAGCGGCGACAGACCTCCTTCTTGCTTAGTCGGACCAACACGGGGGATTTCAGTTCTGTCTGTGTCCCCGCACTCCATTTTCCAAAAATCCTTGGCACACCCCATCTTTGATATCTTTCCGGGGCCCTTTTCACGAATCTAAACACTCCGACCGGAGGACAGCGCAGGGCGTGAGGTTGGGCGTCATATACCAGCCCCTCATCACGGTCACGAGGGGTGGGCAGGAATTGCCGATGGGGGAAATTGGCGGTGCTAGCGCCGAGCAATGGCCAGTCACTGCACCTCCCCCTACCCCCCCCCCAAACCCCAGATGGCGGTGCCTAATGGCCAATATTGTCGCTGCAAAGCACACATCAGGCAATGTCCTGCCAATGCTGGCTTGGGGGGCCAGCGAGTTCTCTCTTGCTGGTAGAACACCAAGCTTGCCCAGGCACATACGTGATGTGAGGGCAATGGGGATTGAACCCACGACCTCCTGAATGCAACTTCTGTGCATTACCAACTGAGCTTACGGTACCCTTTTTGTTTGGGGTCTTATACGCCGCGTCCATAAGGAGCTGGGCCGAATAGGCCTGATGATTCCAGTCCAAATCCATTCAACGTCCGGAAGATTCGAGTTCAATGGATAACTGGGACTGGAGACTATTCTTTTTTTTTTTTTTGCTTTTTGACCTTGAGATATCATCATTGAGCTGACAGGCCCCAGGCAATTCAGGCAATGAAGAAATATCTGGTTTTATTAATCTAGAACCATCATCTGGATTCAAACTGTGGTCTACATCTCAACAGTTCATGGGTGTACCCACTGAGATAGCTCTTGGGTTTGTTTTATTTGTGTGTTTAACATTCTTTTAACATTTTCTTAGCCCCCTCTGTCAGGACGTCAGAATCTGTGAGATCCAAGGGTGTCATACATGTTGCGCTGTAAACCCCCTGCAGTGGGTTTACTCTCTCAAGGCTTCTTTCAAAAAATAAAGGGAAAATTTTTGATATGCCCATGAAAGTTCGATTTACTTGCCTCATGCCCCTCCGATGGCTGACTTACCCTGTCCTGCCCCTGGTGCCTCTGAGCTTTCTTGCAGGCCCCTGTAAGTGAGGTGCGCAACTTTCCAGCATGCCCCTGAGGCCGTTGGTGGCACTTGCGGCCGTTCCCCTTGCCCTGGGAGGGGCATACTGGAAATTTGGAACCGGTACCGGTAGGGGCATATTGAACATATTTCAGGCCCGAACAATGCCAGGGGTCCTCGGGAGACTTCAATCATTGTCTGAGGGGTGGGACAGGGTAACAGGGTAAGCCGGCCGTCAGAAGGGCATGCCGCAAATAGATGGAACCTTCAGGGGATATCGAAAAAAATTCCCAAAAATAAAACAAAAAGAAAGGATAAAACCATCAACTTATCACGTGTTACCGGTAGTAGCTTCCCTGCAGGCAACGGGCATGCGACAGGGGCGAAGGAGCAGACTACGGTCTTCCCCCGAACATAATGCACCCTAAAAATGAATGTATACAAGTGATATTTCAGGCCAGATACAGCCAAAATGAGGGTGCGTTGTGTTCGGGGGAAGATGGTAGGCATTCCAAAGGGCGCCTCGCTACACCACTCTCGAAATGTGCAAAGCGAGAGCGAATCTTCCGCTACAACTTGGAAAGATACATGGCCATGATTTTTCTCTTTTGTGCATGTCCAGGGTAGTGCAGCGAGGCCCAACCTCGCTCCTTTTTTCTCTTTTGGACACCCGACACGTGGAATTTCGCCCGCTTTCGGGTTTCTCTTCCACTAATTTTTTATTTGATTGATCGGCCTCACAAGGAGTCCGTCGGACCAGCACCTCACTTTACAGCTGTTGCATGCCCTTATTTTTTTCATCCGTCGTCCCTCCGCCCCCCAAAAATGAATTCAAGGAGGGGGTCCCTTTTTTTTATGTGTTATGAACATAGGGCTGTAGGGGCCCCTTGCACCACCCGCGTCCCAACTTTCCCGTTCCCGGGGGTTCTCAAAGGCCCTGAAAACCCGGTGAAGGGTCGCCGCGAACGGCCGTTCAAGAGGATAAGAGGGAGTGACACCTCTCTCTCTCTCTCTCTCTCTCTCTCTCTCTCTCTCTCTCTCTCTCTCTCTCTCTCTGTGTGGCTATGGCTGTGCCATGGTCACCTGGCATGTGCAAAGCCACCGCTTTCCACGTGCAGACCAATCCACGCACGTCACCTTCCACAACACACAGCGCACATGCGAGAAGCTTTGGAAGACCATGATGCGCAACAGTTGGAGCATATGGGTCGTGGGGGCGATGGACAGCGACGTGCAAATCACGTGGGGGACACTCCAACGGGTCGGGATCTTACCCACAACGGACATCGGACATCGTATCCGTACGCAGGGCCCTGCCACACCACTCGAGAAATGTGAAAAAGACAAAATGGTGGCGAGTGCATTTGGCCATGTTCTAGCGGGGAGTCCATTCTTTTTTTTTTTTTTTTTTTTTTTTTTTTTTTTTTTTTTTTTTT
>BFEA01000365.1:1513648-1542291 GCA_003427395.1 Chara braunii | reverse complement strand
AACTCAAATGAGTGCAGTCCTATAAACGGGCTGCTGGGCCACCGCCCCCTGTGACACTCCTACCACCAACCCCAAAACAGCTATACGCCCATGCCAATAGGTTAACAGCCTGCCTCCTGTGGCTACTGTAAACCGACTGCCCTGGTAGAGGAAAGGGGCCGCTCCGTCCAATTAGACGAACGCCCCTGTACGGACCAATGAATTTTGAGAAAACTACGGCGCAGTCAGGGTTTGAGTTTTTAATTGCACTTGAGGCAAAAGGCCCGGTAATGGTGAATGTATATGACCTTCGTTTCGGGTCCAGTGGGGTCGCGTGGGGGTGTGTTGTATTCGCGGGATTGCTTGAAGTGCAATTACAAACTGTTTTCGTGACTGCGCTGAAGTTACCCCATTAATTTTTTTTCATTTGGCAAGCAAGCAAATAAAGCTACTCTACAACAATCAGGGCCATGCATGAACAAAAGGACACGTGGCTGACCCCCGGTACTGAAAGCCGCCGATACGCCGATGCCTCGGCCAGTACGAACGCTTGGCTATGATCTGCAAAACGGAACTCTGCTGCCGCGTACACTCCTGAGGTGCAGAAGAACTGCGTGAGGCGAAGAAGGTCCCGACTGAATCGCGGATGACGGACTTGGCAGATGACCGAGATGTCGTCAAGTGGCGCCAGCAGGTGCTCACCGAGATCTCGTTCGGTGAGAAAACTCATTGCGATGGCGAGGAGGACGAAGTGCTTGAGGGAGAGCAGGACGAGGAAGGAGAGGCGGGTGATAAGCAGTCGTCGTCTTCTTCCTCAGCGGAGAAGGAGGAAGGAGGATCGTTAGAAATAGGAAGAGGACGAAGATAAGAGGTATGGCGGACTATGGGGATAGAGCTATGGCTGGCGCTGGCCTCAGGTGCGATGCGCACCGTGTTAGCTCCGTTCGGACCGAGTTCGACCGCGCGGAAACGCCCAGAGAACTTGGGAGCGAGTTTCCGGTCGCGTGCACATTTACATACCTGCACCAGTTCCCCTAATTTATATTGGTATTGGGGGCCTGCATTCCCGTTCCGGGCCTCGTAGCTACGGACCTGCCTACCGTCGGCTAGCTCAGTCATTTTTTATCTTTTCCGGGCTGATTTCGGGATAGCCTTTTCCATTAAGTCCGCGTACCGCTTAGCTTTAGCCTTAAGGGCTGCACGCGTGTCCCTTCCCCTTGCTTCGACAATTTCCAAGACACCCCTGTTATTGACACATGGGAGGCTATTAGTGCGAAGCTAGAAGGGGGTGAACCCCGTGGACTCATGAGGGGGTGCCCTGTGGATCCCCACTATCTGGTAAACAATCTCGGGCCACAGGCCGGTGTCATTAGCCGCTAGATTCTTGCGAAGGGCGGTCTTAATCATGGGGTTGACATTTTCAGCCAACCCGTTCGACTGAGAAACATGGGGCGAGGTGTCGGGAAAGAAACCCAAACAAGGGTATTTGCCCTGTATTTTCAATGTCAGACGATGTCTGAATTCTGATATAAGTTATGTAAGAATTGGTCTGATGAAATAGAAATACTGCTGGAATGTTCCGACTCGTCCGCGATTTGATTTATAAAGTCGTCCGTCCGCCGACTGACGTAAACGGCAAGGGCAGACAACGTAAATAATCGTTCTGACATGGCTAAAAGAAAGAAACGGCAGTGAAAACACTAAAATAAATATTATCTTGACCAAAATATGGTACGATTCAGGATCAGAAAAACCAAAATTATCGCCGTGTCAACGGTGCGGCGATGATGAAAAGAACTAACTAGAGTGTCGTTACTTTTCTAAAAAGAGCGGGCGTTCGGTTTCAGAGGCAACTCCTCTATGGGAGAGGTGGATTGTCGTGCCTACTAGACCTAGCCTACTTAAAAGAACATCGCGCGGCTGCTAAGCTGCGCGGTTCAGAGCCTAGATAGGTAGAAAAGGGGTTGCCGCAACAGAGGTCGGAGCCGTGGCACTGCGGTTTTTTTTCGTACCGAGAATCTGATGGGCAGGTGCGACCGGCTGAGTGGGACCGCTGTTAAGGTCGTGGGCCGTCGACTCAACCAGCCAGCCGCGGTGGCGGGCAGGTGAGCAGGCAAAGCCTGCTGGGTGCCGGAGGGTTGTCTGCTAGGCAGTGGAGCTCTTTATATGGAAGAGTTGCTCCTTTCTCAATGTGAGAAAGGAGCTAGCCCAGTAGGTTTATGTACCAGACTTCCACCCGGCAGGCACCAGGATTGAGTCGACTATACCGCACAGGGCCAGCTCCTTTTGGAGCAGTTTTTCTGAAAGGCGCGATCGATATCGACCACCCGATCACGAAGGATCGTGCGATTGAGATCGGCTGCGCAGATTAGCATGACCCCTGCGCAAGGATGACACGCACAAGTCGAGAAACGACAAATAATTTTTTTTTTCGATTCCCCGAAGGGAATCGAACCCGGGTCTGTATTTCAACAATTTGTGGATGAACCCATGAACGCATCACGACCGTTGGCATAAGCCAACAAGAATCTAAAAAAAAAAAAAAAAAAAAATCTAACTAAAAGCAGGCGCCATGTGGCGCGTTCAGAAGAAACGGGGACTTACAGTCCCCACGAATGGTTGCAGGCGCCCGTAATAACGGGCAACCGATTTCAAGGTAAGTCAGTTTTTGTTTTTTTTCTGCTTTTGTTTTCTACTTTTATTTCTAGAGTTTTTTCTTAGATTCGTTTAGAATCTAGCCTCGGCAGCAGGGCATAGGAGTGCCTGAACGCGGCGCTTATCGCGTCTGGGTACCGGCGCACGAGAGAGAGAAAAGGGGGGGGAAATGACTTCGCTGGACTGTTTCGTCGGGCTCTCACCGACTCATCAAGAGGTTGGACCTCGACAGCCGCCCGACCGAATGAATCAGCCGCAGAAATGCGGTTGTATTCGGATGTGTCAAGTATGTGTGTGTGTGTGTGTGTGTGTGTGTGTGTGTGTGTGTGTGTGTGTGTGTAAGATAGGGGGGGGGATTGCCAACCCACCTATGGCTGGCTCCGTGGTACTTCCACAGATAGGATGAGGCAAAATTGAATGAATATGCCCAAGAACATGGTGAGTACAGACGAGGCGTTAAGGTAAGTTTTTTCTTTTTTGATCCTCTTCGTTTTCCCGTTTTCCCGTTGCAACCATTGAGTCACGACCAAAAGGGAAGACGGATAAAGGCTGACAAAACGAAAACTGAAAACTGTAAAAAATAAAATAAAAAAAATAAACAAGAGAAACAAAACGAAAACGAGGCAACTGCCTCGTGAGACAAAAGAACAGTCGTTTTCGACTGTATGGGAGCAAGAAGAGCTCCCACTTCGTTTTGGGAAGAATAGCTGTGGCCGGCTCACAGCGTTCGCGAGTGGGCAAGGGGCTGAGGGAGTTGAAGAGGGGGAGAGAGAGATAAACGGGGAGGTTGGGAGGAGGAGGACCTACTCCTCCCAACTTGACAACTGTCCTCCCCGTTTTCAGGGGAGGGCAACTGAGGGAAAGGAACAGGCAGTTGACTCAACTGTGTGCCCTTGGCTCAAATCAAGGCCAGGAGCATTGCAGTTGAGAGGGTTGGGGTTTTTTCTTTTATTTTCTTCTTCTTTCTTTTCTTTTCTCTGCTTTTTCGTGAGGACACTTGTCCTCACGTGGTGTTACCTCTGGTACAAGCTGCCAGAGGTAACTGTAAGGCTCCCGTTTTTAAAGGGAGCCTGAAAATTGAGGGGCCATAAAAGGAAAGGCTAAGTACAACCTTTTCTCTGATATATCTGCCCTGGGAAAAGGGTTCAGATACATCAAACTGAAAGGGGTTGTATCTTTCTTACCCCTTATCCGAAAAATAAAAGAAAAACAGATTTGGAAATGGCAGGAGCCCAGCTATCTCGTGAGATTCCGAGATAGCTCAGAAAAAGAAAAGAAAATAAAATAAAATAGGGCAGTTAGAGAAACTGCCCCACACTAAGGTTGCGGCTGTGATGCGGCCACAGTTAGCCCTGGATCTTGGTCAGATCAAGGGTTCACTGTGAGCCCGCGATTTTGCTAGGGGGCTGGAGTGACGTCCAACCCTCCTCAGCCACTATAAAACAGGCAGTTGTCCCCAACTGCCACACAGAAGCACTCACGCTGTCAATTTTGTGACGAGCACTTGAGTGCGGCTGAGGAGCTGAGGTGCTGCCTGAAGACTTTAAGGAGGAGGCTGGAGGACTGCAAAGGAGCGCGAAGAGAGGAGCTGGGCAGTCATAGCCAAGGCAGGGAGCACTCTGCTCCCTTCCCCTGTGGCAGGTGCTGGTCCCACGAGACAAACCCAGTGACACTGCGGGAGTACAAAAGTGCGACACAGTGAAATATGGGCCTCGGGCCCAAATTTTACTAATTTTGGCCTGCTATTTTCTCACTACGGTGGGGAAGTGCTGCCAAATAATTTCGGCTGCAGCACTAAGATTTACGGCGGTGGTACGAAAGTGTTGCCGAACTTTTGCAGTGGCGACGCGGACTTTTTTGGCGATGGTACGGAAGTGTTGCCAAACTTTTGCGGCGGCGACGCAGGCTTTTACGATGGTGCTACGGAGGTGCTGCCTAACTTTTGCAGTGGCGACGCAAGCTTAACGGCGGTAGTGCGGAAGCGCTGCAAAAATTTTATTGCCACGGCACCAGGCTTTACGGCAGCAGTGCGGAAGCACTGCTGAAGTTTTTTGCAAATGTTGGCACAGGGTTTACGGCGGTGAGGACAGTAATTGTACATTGAGCGGCAGCTGGGCCTTGGCGCAGGGAAGGTGCCGCTAGAGTGGGGTATTTTGAGGTGGCGCGGACTTGACGCCGTAATAACACGGTGATTGTGGAAGCTAGCGGCGACGATACTTGCTGAAAAATAAGTGAGGGGGTGTTGTGGGTTGACCAGTGGGTGGCTAATGTTGGGTTGCTCTCACTTCTCCACACTTGTATGTTTGTGTCAAATTGAAAAAGAAAGAAAACGACGAAAAATAAAGCGATCGCAAAGAAGAAAAACCTGAATGGACATAGATTTTTCCAAGGTCATCGATTCTTTCCCGAATGACCCTCTCCGTCTATGCCCGTCCGTCAGAATGATTTTCGTTTTCTGTGATCATTCTTCGTCTAAGTTATTCTTGACGTCAGGCGACAAAAGGTCATTTGCTTACCGTAATAGACTCCTTTCCTTTTCCTAGGAGGCATCTAAGGTGGGGGTTCGTTGCCTTCGGGGTTGGCCTTGTTATCGACTCGGAGTGGACCACTTTGCGGGGGGGTACCATGCTGTTGCGGTGGAAATACCCCGACTTCTGAGATCCGATGTTCTCTCGGGTGAGGACGAGGGGTGTCCCAGACCACCTCCTAGGGGAAGGACGGGTGTATGTTCACGGAAATACCTCTAGAATTTTCTTGGCGCTTTGCATAAGGGAGAACTGTTGTAGTATACCACTTTGGTGGCCATACTAGGAGCCACCGATGCATTAGGAACTGGTGTCATAAGCAGCCCAGTTCGTGTCATACTAGTTTAAGCAGAGTGCGATTAGGCACTCTTATTCGTGGATGGTCCAGAAGAAGCGCGAACCGGTTGGAAATATAATGTGTGATTAATACTCTGTAGCAGAAATTTTTGACGTAACTACTCTCGTCCTTCTTTTCAGATTGCCAAGGAGGACGGTCTGTTACCTCTTCCGCAATCGTGATCTAGCGGCGGAATGAGCCGAGTCCCAAAGACATAACGTGGAAAGACTAGAGAGAATAGCACGGCTCATCTACAATCCGTCTGAATTATACTGTGAGGAGGATGTTCCCCGATTCCAGGGTGACAGTGCGCGAAATCCTCCTAGACGACTTATTTTGAGGTTGAGAACTGAATTGGATATTCTTCATTATGAGTTCGCGTCTGCACTGCCCGAGGGAGATTTCTCCAACATGAATTTAGACCCTTTTGTGAAAGACGAGTAAAGAAAGCTTTATGAAGAATTCAGATTCATTCAACTAGATTATACAAAGAGATTATATCAGCGACGAGGAGGAGGCGAGACGACATGATCTATTTTCGTCAGACCAAATCAATTATGTTAAGCATTGTGTTGTGTTTTCTACAATAATGATTGTTAGATTGATTGTTTTAAAGGATGATTTGTGTATGTATTGTTTTGAAAAGTCATATGTTCCTGTGAATACTGTATGTACTAGTAAGGGATTAGGGATAATTTGTCTGTTTTCATGCTTAACAAAAATTGCCCTAGTCGACCAGCGTACGCTTCATCCTTCGGAGATCAGCGCCCTAAGTGACGAACAATGTCCGGGATCAGTAGGCGTTTTGATCGTGTGTACCTATACTACAGCGAGCGAACAAACGCCCTCGCCTGACTCACCTCTACAATTGCATATAAAAACTTTTGCATGTGGGTCAGTAGCTCGGTGGGGATACGCCCCTAAGGGTGGTGACGGCTCCATAGGGATGAAAGCTTATGCCCTGCAAAAACCTTTCCTGTCGTAGATGACCGTGGGGTGTACAGCTGACGCACTCGGCTAGAGCGGCGAAAGGTCGATGCAACCGCGGCCGTCTCGACGGCTCGCGGGATTATTTTGCGTCGTCCTCGAGTTGTCTCCAAGTTTTGTTTTTACTCCTGCGTGACGTGGCCGGGAGGGCCCTCGCTTGCGCGGGGGCCGATGTGCTCGATAGGTGGCGCCGTTGCCGGGAATAACGATAAACTACCGTTGTCCCAAGTGGAACGACACTCGGGTAAGAAAGCATTAAGGAAATTACAACCAAGGCTTGTTTTGTTTTTGTTTCCAGATGAAAGACCGGTGAAAATTTATACAAATAGTAGAAAAAGACAAAAAGAAATAATTAAATATGAATGTGTGATAATATTGTCCCTATGTCACTAAAGATGTCTGACGGAAATGGCGACGAGAGGAGGAACGATATGAGGGAATTGGCCAAGGTAATCCAAGAATCCGCTGCGTATAAGGATCAACATCCAAAGGTGGATGTGCCTTTGTTCGATGGCAACAATGCCTCTGGATGGGCAGAAAGGTTTGAGCAACTAGCAAGTTGTCGAGAATCGACTGTTGCAGAGATGTTGCAGAAAGTGAAGCGATATTGTAAGATAAAGTATAAGGAGGAGTTGATAACGCTGGTAAATGAATCGAAAGATTGGGTTGAGTTCAAGGAAAAAATATTGGATAAATACCAGCTAGGAGATCAACTATTAGATTTAACCGATCTCCGAAAAGTTGTCCGACGGAGATTCGGGTCAGACAGACAATTCTTGACGGAATTTGAGCGAGGTGCTCGACTGATACCTGATTTGTCTAATAAGGACAAATGCCTTATTTTCCTGGACAACTTTTCAGAAGTTGAGGAAAGAGAGCAGATGAAGGACATGCAAGGAAAATATGATTGACCAAAACTAAAAGTCAATCTTTTGGCAGGGAGTTTTGATCAAATGTTTTATCGACTTTTGAAACAGCGAAAAAAAGATTGTGAAGAGGAAGATATTGGAAAAGATAAGGATCGTGAAGTTTTCAAGATCTTGTCGGATATGAAGGAGATGACGGCAGATATGCGCGCAGAACGTCTGAAGTTAAAAATCATGATGGTCAAAGCAAAGGGGAATAAAAGAAAGGGAAATAAAGTTGTTGTGGAGAGCAGTAGTGAAAGTAAGATGGAGGAATCAGAACCACCCAAGAAACTGAAAAAAGCCGAAAGAAAGGCTTTGAATCAGATTCAAGGGGGATAAGGGATCTCCTAAAAGCAAGAAAAGAATGGTGGAAATGGTGGAAACATCGGGAATATTCAAGTGCAGCCTAATCAATCCCAACCCGGCCCAAATCAACAACAAGTTAGGGGGGGCCGTGGACGGGGACGGGGGAATTTTGGTGGACGCGGCAATTGGGCCAAGGATCTTACATGTAAGTATTGTGTCAAAAAGGGGCACGTTATGCGATTTTGTCAAATCCTCGCCGAAGACGAGGCAAACAAAATTGTGTATACTACCATTCGTGGGGAAGTCTTTGATTTTGAAGGAAATCTTATCGATCCGGACATTGAAGGAGGCATAAGGAAGGAAGCTTTCTGGCGAATGAGGAAGAGCTTGCCATCCATATTCAGAATAGCATCACCAGAAGAGGAAGAATTCTTCCGAATGGAAAAAGCATTTTCATCTTTACAGATTGAAGATTCAAAGGTGGAACTGAGGAAACTTACGGAACAAAGAGAAATGCTCGTTCAGCGGGCGTGGAAGGTAACTAAAAAAATGAGGAAATGTCGAGACATGATCGTTCAACTATGTGTCGACATGGATGGAGAATGGTCTGGTCTACATAATGTATATCTATTTGGAGGATGGGATATTTCTGACAACACTTATCCATTTGCACCTCAACCTTCATCTGGTCCCAAGTCTATAACTGCTAATTTGATGTCTCGGCCTGTACTCAAGTGAGAAGCTCCGACAACACTACCACAGGTACGCAGACCTTGAAAGACCTTGAGCAAGAAGACGACAGCTGAAGGTACGTCAAGAGAACCGGTAGAAAAAGTCCTTATTCCAGATGATGAGGAGAGCAATTCAGATAAGGAGGATGAGAGACTGCGTGCCGAGGATGAACGACGAGCAAGAAAGCGCGCTTCGAAACGAGATATTGAGAAAGGGAAGGAGACAGTCGAGGAGGAGGAGCCTCGACGTAAGAAGAATATTTACACAATTCCTGTTGCGAAGGGAATTGACATTGAACAAATCATTGATCACATCCTCGAGAGTCAGCGTGACTTGATCACGCTAAAGAAAATTTTGGCTGCATCTCCTAAAATCCGCGACGAACTCAGGCAGAGACTGACGCGGAGAAAGGTAATGACTATCAAATTTGGGGACATGATTCCTCCAGAGGCTAATTGGGCACCTTAGGAACCAAAATGGACTAGCGATGTGTTGTCACTGGTCTCCTAAAAGTGCACGTCGGACAAGGTGAATTTTTTACCCTGATTGATGATGGTCCTGAAATGAATATCATACGAGAAAGGGAAGCAATAGAGGCAGGAATCTGAATCAATCGATCTGATACAAGATTCCTTATAGGTGCAAGTGGATTGACTCCCTTCTGTGGCACGGCTAGCGACGTTATGGTCACGGTAGGGAAGGTGAAAGCTCGTTCATACTTTTACGTCCTGCCCAGAGTCGAGCATTAAGTCTTGTTAGGAAGACCATTTTTATGTAGTACCCAGAGTTTGATCATTAATAAGCATGATGACTTCGTGTTTGTCGCATTGTGTGACCCTGTGTGTGAATATTAAGAAGTGAAAAATGCGAAAACATGGGCCTGAAAACTCTAGGAACCGGCTCAATCCAGGATCCTACTCTTTCCTAGAATTCGAGAGGCTTAGGAGAGAGAAAGAGTCATTTGATGGCTATGAAGAGCCGAGAGAGTGTTCTTTTGTTTTGACGAACATATCACATACAATAGATTTTCTTTCAACCGAATCCTCAGTTGATCCTGAATTAGTGCAGACGTTAACTGATATAATATCTGATGTGGGAGGTGCAGGAAATATGACTTTGACATATTGATTGGATGCACCTCAAGAGGTGAGTACTCTGGTTATGCCTGCATCAAGGCAGGGTTTTTTTTTAGAGGACTGAAGCTTGCCGAGGGATCGAAACGCAGACATAAATAAGTAGGAGTAAAAGCGCAACCTGTGTCTGTCTTGATAACGCAGGACCAAGAAGTTTATTACAAAGAAGAAAGAGAGTGGATCAAGATAATGAAGATGAAGGCAGAGGGAGGGCCGTGTCGATTGACAAACGATAGAATCAAGGAAATGATCATTGGGGACGATGAATTTCTTACAAAGGAAGAAACTAACTTCCTCGTTGAAACTCTAAAGAACATACATCTGGCGTATGTCTTTGATGACAACGAACGAGAAAGGTTGGACGTCGATATGATCCCGATGATCATAATACGTACGCTACCGCATGAGCCATGGAATATCAGAGGTCCACGATATCCGAATCCGGATGATCACCGCAAGGTGAATGAGTAACCAGACGGGAAAATTCATACGAAAGTGACAGATTATTCTTATGGCCCATATGCATCTCTTTGGTTCTCTTTCATCAAACCAAACAGTGTCCTCAGATGGGTCCAGGACCTGCAGATGTTGAATGCGGTAACGGTTCGAGAGGCGGGTGGACTTCCACATGCAGATCAACTGTTAGAATCTTGCGCCGCCAGATCTATCATGACTTTGATTGATTTGTATTCAGGGTATGATCAATTCCCCTTGTATACGGCGGATAAACCCATGACGGCAATGCATACGCCTAGGGGATTGATTCACATGTGCTCGACACCTCAAGGCTGGACGAATGCTATCGCTATTGTACAACGATATATGATGAAGGTCATGCAGCCGCTCTGTCCGGACGTGACCTCACCATATATCGAAGATTTGGCTATTCCAGGACCTCGCATAAAAGAAGAGACGAAGGTGTTAACAGACATTCGCAAATTTGTCTGCGAACATATTCCCGATTTAGTAAAGGTCCTGCAAAAGTTGAAAGAGTGCAACCTCACAGCTAGCGGTGTCAAATCAAGGCACTGCATTCGTGAGGCGACAATTTTGGGATTTTTATGCGATAAGAAGGGTTGTCGGCCAGATACAAAGAAGGCGAACAAAATTTTGGAGTGACAGACTCCTTTGAAATATATCACTGATGTTCGAAATTTTCATGAGACTTGTGGGTTTTGGCGTATCTTTATCCGGAGGTTTGCAGCAAGTTGAAAGCCGAACCTTAAATGCTGCTGAGCGTAATTATTCGCAATTCAAGAGAGAAACACTTGTTGTCCTTCACTGTCTTCTTACATTCAGGAATTATATATTTGGCAGACGATTTGTTTTAAGATGGGATCCGACATCTTTGGCTCAATCACTCAGAAATTATTATCCTTCGGATCTTACTGTCGCTCGATAACTAACGTATATACGAATGTTTGACTTTGAGATCGAGCGCATCTAACAGAGTATTCGTGAAAACCAAACAATCTTTATAGACCGGAGAAAACCAAAATTTTTTTCACTTATTTTCACTACGTTGGTACTACTTTTACACGTTGTATGCCGCACCTAGAAATGAAAAACATACCAAATCAAGGCTCCTGTTAGGAGAAGGTGATTGGTGAGACGAAACCTTGTGTACGGAGCCTCATTTTTATCACATACAAAAGCAGGTCAACAAGTGATCCCAAAAACCGCTTGTAGTCGAGAAATAAATTCTTTGCTGTGCTGAAACCGCGCAAATATCACAATTCATTCCACAACACTAGATACCACTTACAAACTTAGAGGAAAATTAACAAAACCCAGACAAGATAACAATCACTCCAAAATGTATTGCGTTGTATGAAAGCAAGACGTCTTGGAATGTGCACCTTTAGAGTCCTTTCATTAAAGAAGCAGAAAACAGATGCAGTTTAGGCATCCCGAATTCCATTTGTAGTTCTATAAAGCAAGAGACAAAAACACACTAGAAAAAAAGAAAAGGAACAAACACTCAAAGAATTAACGATCTTGTATTGAAGCCAGACGTCTCGACATTTGCATGTTTATAGTCCTATAACATATAACGCAAAAAATTGTTGTAGCTTTGAAATTTTCAATTTCATTTATAGTTTTATAAAACATGACGCACACACACGAGAGAAAAAGGGAAGGAACAAGCACTCCGAAAATGTACGCCTTTGTACCATAGCCAGACGTTTTCACATTTGCGTATTTATAGTCCTATAAATTGGAACGCAAAAAAACCATCTCAGCTTCGGAATTCTCCATTCCGTTTATAGTTCTATAAACCGTGATGCACAAACATGCAAGATAAAAAAAAACAAAGAAGCACTCCGAAAATGTGTACCGAAGCCAGACATCTTGACATTTGCATATTTATAGTCTTATAAATTGGAACGCAAAAAATCATATCACCTTCGGAATTCTCCATTCCGTTTATAGTTCTATAAACCATGACGCACAAACATGCGAGAAAAAAAAAAACAGAGAAACACTCTGAAAATGTGCTTCCTTGTACCGAAGCCAGACATCTTGACATTTGCGTATTTAACACTGAATCCGTGAAAACTTAACAAAATCACAAAACTTAACATTTTTTGTAGAATGAAAAAGTAAAAGTCGAACTGTTATTTTTGATACATAAAAGAGAGCGTTTTTTCCTAAGAAAGGAGGCAAAAAAACAGGGAAAAAGTCTAGCGATTCTCAAAGACAACATTTAACGACTGCAAGGCGAACCCGAAAGATGTTAAAAAAAACAATTTCAGTGAATACTCATTAATAGAACTATAAGTCGCTTTGAGCAGTTTAGTAAAAACCTGATTCTGCGAAATCGAGTTTTTAGAACTACAAATTAATATAACTTAATTTTTAGGTTAACTGTAAAGCCCTTGTCAAAAAATATATGTTATGTAAAAGAAGAATTAAAACAACTTTTGCCTGGGAGACATTTTCAATTTCCTAACCAACGATGATTTAAAATTAAAAAATAAAAACTAATTTAATAAAAACACCAGATTCTACGAAATCGAGTTTATAGAACTATAAATTAATATAACTCCATTTTTAAGTTAATTGTAAAACCCTTGTCAAAAAATATATGTTATGTAAAAGAAGAATGAAAACAATTTTTGCCTGTGAGACATCTTCAAATTCCTAGCCAACGATGATTTAAAAATAAAAAATAAAAAATTATTGAATAAAACACTTAAAAACAATATATTCGTCCCTGTATGAGATAACATATCCAAGCGAATGTATTCGTAAATATGAGAGCATGTGTGCATGTTTGGGAACCCCCGAATAGGTTCGTCGAACTACATACCTTAGCGAACTATAAATATCATTTTCTCAGTTAAACAAAAAATTGTGATATTTCAGTTCCTTAATTAACGGT
This sequence comes from Chara braunii, assembly GCA_003427395.1. NCBI lineage: Eukaryota > Viridiplantae > Streptophyta > Charophyceae > Charales > Characeae > Chara > Chara braunii. The sequence continues at coordinate 1,529,344 of BFEA01000365.1, read as the reverse complement.
GTTTTGCAAAGTACTGATTTTTTGTAAAAAAACTTGCTTCTCCCCTCATCACTTCTTGTGGTTCTGAAAAAGTAGTTTTCTATTTTTTTTTGCGGTTAATTTTATTTACATAAATTTTTGTTAATGTAGGAGGCCTGAAAAAAGTATTATCAGAATCTTTAAAAATTTTCGTGCAAACCTAACAATTTATTTTGTTAGGTTTTCACGAATACTATGTTATCTACGGTACCCAAAACTGAACTGATGGACTGAGTCGAATTGAATGAGATTCATCGAAGGACCAGGTGGAGGACTCAATCCCTATGGACAACTTCTTGGATATAGAGGAACATCGACTGAGTATTAACTTTGTTAATTACTTAGAAAATGATTCCTTTTGATCTGGTAAATCTATTTGGAATGCACCTAATTCTTATCAAGTACGTTTTGAACTTGTGATGAGTGAAGCTTTTGCTTAAGAAGACCCATGGGGGGACAGGGCTGCATAACAGATGATGAGCCTAACATTATCCGACCCGGTCATTCTTACAGACAAATCCCTGACGATCGAAGGAGGTCACGAGTAAATTGACAAAGCATCTAAAAACTGTGGGAGTTTGTTATTTCTCGTGAATTCCTTGATTAAGGAAGACCGTCTTAAGATAATGTCAGAAAAAAGGGAGAGCAGTGAGATCAAAGAGGCCTTTCGTTTAAACGAGTATGATGAAATCTACCAGAAACTTGGAATGTGTTTGAATGGGGATGTTGGTGAAGATGAGGTGGGTCCAGAAATTCGCTTGAAAAGTACGGATTTTGTTGTAAGGTATGACAATCTCTTGAAGAAATCCGACAATGACATTCCGATGAGAGTGGTGTGTGGATTAACGAAACAGCTCGAGGTGATTGCTGCACTACATGATGGAATTGCAGACGGTCACAGATCGGCACGAGTCACATTACGGAAGGTTCAACATCTTTACTTCTGGGAAGAGATGGAGAAAATGATTGTTGATTTTTGTAATTTTTGCGTCCTTTGTCAGAAGCGTTTGAATCTTCGGTATGTTGAACTTCTTGATCCTAGATATCTACATCCTAAGCTATCTTTTAGTGTTTGTTTCTCAAATGAAAAATGATGAAAATTGAAATAATTTACAGAGGTAGTCAGAAATAACTACTGTCTTCAATCTCTCTGAATAAACTTTCATAAACGGGAACCAGAAACCCAATTTCGACCACGTGCCCCATCCATTTCCTCGATCTCATATGCTCCATGATCCGTCTTTCTGACAATGCGATACAAGCCCAACCATCGGCTGTCCAATTTTCTTGATCATTGCTTTTTAAAAGATGAATCATAGACTCTGAGGAGAAAGATATCACCGATTTCCAAAGGCTCTTTGCGAACTCGAGGCCGCTTATCCCATCTGTCATTGTATGTCTGTCTGCTTTCTGCAGTTGAGGCAGAGGCCTCCTCAATTTTCTCCTCTGTGATCATTATTTGCCTTGCCCTGAGGTCAAGTAGTTCTTTCGTGGAAAGGTTAGTCTCCATATCCTGCTTCTGTCAGGTAGTCAGAAAGCTTTCGATTGGGAATGTAGCATGTTGTCCAAACCAAAGAGTCACAGGAGCGTACCCAGTCGTTCGCTTGATAGTAATGTTTTCTACGAACATTGCCGCTCTCAGATAAACAGACCATCTTGATGGGTTACCCGCACACCACTTTGCCAATAAGCTTGTCAGAGTAGAGTGTCCTCACTCTACTGGAGCGTTAGCCTGTGGATGAGCTCTAGTGGTGTAACTGTAATTTACACCGAGCTTTTTCAAAACAGCTTGTACTTCATCATCACGAAATTCTCCACCTCGATCCATTACGAATTTGCGGATGAACGGATACCGAAGATAAAATTCCTCAATACATCCTGCCAGCACTTTCCCAGTCCGTTCATGGATCACACATCCATCGACGTAACCTGTTAAATTATCTCTGGCATCGAAGATATACCTGTATCCATTAATTCCTCGTGGCATTACCAATAAATCGAGATGGACTACAACTCAAGCTCTTCATATAGAAGAGCTGCTCCTCTCTCAATGTGAGAAAGGAGTTAGCCCAGTAGGTTTAGGTATCGGACTTCCACCCAGGAGGTACCAGGATCGAGTCGACTTTACCGCACTGGGCCAGCTCCTTTTGGAAATTTGGAGCAGTTTTTTTTAAAGGTGCCGTCGATATCGACCGCCCGATCTCGAAGGATCGCTCGGCCGAGATCGGCCGCGCAGATTAGCATGGCCCCTGCGCAAGGATGACACGCACAAGTCGAGAAACGACAATTTTTTTTTCTTTCGATTGTCCACAGGGAATCGAACCCGGGTCTGTATTTCAACAACTCGTGGATGAACCCACGAACGCAGCACGACCGTTGGCATAAGCCAACAGGAAAAAAAAAGAAGAAAAAAATCAAACTAAAAGCAGTCGCCACGTGGCGCATTCAGAAGAAACGGGGACTTCCAGTCCCCACGAATGGTTGCAGGGGCCCGTAATAATGGGCAACCGATTTCCAGGTAAGTTATTTTTTGTTTTTTTTCCTGTTTTTGTTTTCTACTTTTATTTCTAGATTTTTTTCTTAGATTCTTTTATAATCTAGCCTAGGCAGCCGGGCATAGGAGCGCCTGAACCCGACGCTTATCGCGCCTGGGTACAGGCGCACGAGAGAGAGAAAAGGGGGGGGAAATGACTGCGCTGGACTGTTTCGTCGGGCTCTCACCGACTCATCAGGAGGTTGGACCTTGACAGTCGCCCGACTGAATGAATCAGCCGCAGAAATGCGGCTGTATTCGGACGTGTTAAGTGTGTGTGTGTGTGTGTGTGTGTGTGTGTGTGTGTGCGTGTGTGTGTGTGAGAGAGAGAGAGAGAGAGGGGGGGGGAGGATTGCCAACCCACCTATGGTTGGCCCCGTGGTACTTCCACAAATAGGATGAGGCAAAATCGATTGAATATGCTCCAGAACATGGGGAAGTACAAACGAGGCGTTAAGGTAAGTTTTTTTTTTTTTTTCTTTTTTCTTTTTTGGTCCTCTTCGTTTTTCCGTTTTTTCGTTGCAACCGTTGAGGCACAACCAACAGGGAAAACAGGTAAAGGCTGAAAAAACGAAAACTAAAAACTATAAAAAAATAAAAAATAAAAAAAAATAGAGAAACAAAACAAAAACGAGGCAACTGCCTCGTGAGACAAAAGAACAGTCGTTTTCGACTGTATGAGAGCAAGAAGAGCTCCCACTTCGTTTTGGGAAGAATAGTTGTGGCGGCTCACAGCGTTCGCACGTGGGCAAGGGGCTGAGGGAGTTGAAGAGGGGGAGAGAGAGAGAAACGGGGAGGTTGGGAGGACGAGGACCTACTCCTCCCAACCTGACAACCGTGCTCCCCGTTTTCAGGGGAGGGCAGCAGAGGGAAAGGAACAGGCAGTTGACTCAACTGCATGCCCCTGACTCAAATCAAGGCCAGGAGCATTGCAGTTGAGAGGGTTGGGGTTTTTTCTTTTATTTTGTTCTTTTTTCTTTTCTATTCTCTGCCTTTTTGTGAGGACACTTGTCCTCACGTGGTGTTACCTCTGGTACAAGCTGCCAGAGGTAACTGTCAGGCTCTCGTTTTTAAAGGGAGCTTGGAAATTGAGGGTCCACAAAAGGAAAAGGCTAAGTACAACCTTTTCCCGATGTATCTGCCCTGGAAAAAGAGTCCAGATACATCAAACTGAAAGGGGTTGTATCTTTCCAACCCCTTATCAGAAAAATAAAAGAAAAACAGATTTGGAAATGGAAGGAGCCCAGCTATCTCGTGAGATTCCGAGATAGCTGGGAAAAAGAAACAAAAAAATAAAATAGGGCAGTTAAAGAAACTGCCCATCACTAAGGCTGTGGCTGTGGTGCGGCCACAGTTTGCCCTGGATCTTGGCCAGATCGTGGACTCACTGTGAGCCCTGGGGGCTGGAGTGACGTCCAACCCTCCTCAGCCACTATAAAACAGGCAGCTGTCCCCAGCTGCCACACATAAGCACTCGTGATGTCAAATGTGTGACGAACACTTGAGTGCTGCTGAGGAGTTGAGGTGCTGCTTGGAGACTTCAAGGAGATGGCTGGAGGACTGCAGAGGAGCGCGAGGAGAATAGCTGAACTGTCATAGCCAAGGCAGGGAGCACTCTGCTCCTTGCCCCTCTGGCTGGTGTTGGTCCCACGAGACAGACCCAGTGACGCTCCGGGACTACGACAGTGCGGCACAATGAAATTTGGGCCCGGGGCCTAAATTTTACTAATTTTGGTCTGCCATTTTCTCACTACGGTGGCGAAGTGCTGCCAAATTATTGCGGCGGTGACACTAAAATTTACGACGGTGGTATGGAAGTGCAGCCGAACTTTTGCGGCGGCAACGCAGATTTTTTCGGCGGTGGTGTGGAAGCGCTGCAAAAATTTTATGGCCACGACACCAAGCTTTACGGTGGCAGTGCGGAAGTGCTGCTGAAATTTTTTGCAAACGTCGGCACAGGGTTTACATCGGTGATGACATTAATTTTACATTGAGTGGCAGCTGGGCCTTGGCGTAGGGAATGTACCGCTAGAGTAGGGTATTTTGAGGTGGCGTGGACTTGACGGTGCAGTGACTCGGTGACAGTGGAAGCTAGCGGCGACGATACTTGCTGAAAAATAAGTGAGGGGGTGTTGTGGCAGGTGGTCGCAGCAAGAGAGTGGTTTGGATCACTTTGTTGACGACTGGGGATGACTACAGTCGCGTAAAAAAGAACGTAATTCTATACGGCGTTCATGAGTACACCGTTCAACTTCACTCAAGGTTTGTGAAATAGTCAACTTGACTCAGACCCTCTCACGCCCGTGTGAACCCACACTTTGTATGACCTGGATTATTGAATATCTTCTGAAAAGGGTAGGCAGAATGTGTGTCTGCGCGTGTGAAATTGTTTTCTTTTGAACTTATCGTCTGACCTGACTGCAAGTGTGGCATATTGAAATGAAAGTGGGTTGACCAGTGGGTGGCTAATGTTGGGTTGCTCTCACTTCTTCACACGTGTATGTATGTATCAAACTAAAATAGAAAGAAGACGACGAAAAATAAAGTGATCACAAAGAAGAAAAACTTGAATGGACAAAGATTTTTCCAAGGTCACCGATTCTTTCCCGAATGACCCTCTCCGTCTATGCCCGTCCGTCTGAATGATTTTCTTTTCCTATGATCATTCTTCGTCTAAGTTATTCTTCACGCCAGGCGACAAGTGGTCATTTGCTTACCGTAATAGACTTCTTTCCTTTTCCAAGGAGGCATCTGAGGCGGGGGTTCGGTGCCTTAGGGGCCGACCCTGTTATCGACTCGAGGTGGACCGCTTTGCGGGGGGATACAACACTGTTGCGGTGGAGCCAGCCCGACTGCTGAGATCCGAGGTTGTCTCGGGCGAGGACGAGGGGTATCCTAGACCACCTCCTAGGGGAAGGACGGGTGTATGCTCACGGAAATGCCTCTAGAATTTTCTTGGCGCTTTGCATAAGGGAGAACTATTGTAGCATACTTCTTTGGTCGCCATACTAGGAGTCACCGACGCATGGGGAACAGGTGCTATAAGCAGCCCAGTTCGTGTCATACTAGTTTAAGCAGAGTGTGATTAGACACTCTTATTCGCGAATGGTCGTGCCAGAAGAAGTGCGAACTGGTGGAAAATATAATGTAACACAGGATTCATGAAAACCATACAAAATCACAAAACCCAACATTTTGTATAGAGTGAAAAATTAGAACTGAAACTTGTATTTCTCGTTTTAAAAAAATATACATTTTTAACCACTTTCCAAAAAACAAAGGAAAAAATCAGGCAAACGGTCGTGCGGTTCTTAAAATATGGAAAAAAACTCTTGCTTGCAAAGATCCTGTTATAGGACTATAAGTCAATCTCAATAGGTTGGCAAAAAATCAGAGCTCCAATAAAACAAACTCGAAAGTTGAAAAAAAAACAGTTTCAGTGAATTCTCGCATACAGGGCTATATGCCGTGTCCAACATTTTATAGACTCTGTAAAGCAATTTTTAAGTTAACAAAAAAATCATTGCAAAAAAATGTATGTTATGTAAAATAATAACACAAACAACTTTTATCCCGGATACATCTTTTAATTCTTAGTTAAACGCAAGTGAAAAATAAAAAACCGAAAGATTTTTTTTCTTCTAAAGTTTAAAAAACATAAAAAAAAAGAAAGTTTGTCCACAGACTATAGACATGATTTTTTGACATAATAAAAAAAATGTATATTTCAATCTCTAAATATACTATACTTCACCTAGTAATGATTTATTGAGGAAAAAACAGATTTTTTCCTCGCCACTTCCAATGGTTTTCAATTTTAATTTTTTTATTCTTTTTTGTGTTATTTTTTACTTTGCAAAGAATCTTGCTCCTACAAAAGGCATAAGAAACATACGCTCAAAATCCTGAATAGATTTCGTTCAAACCCAACATTTTTTTTTGTTGAGTTTTCACGAATCCTATGTTATGTGTGATTAATACTCAGTAGCAGAAAGTTTTGACGTAACTACTCTCGTCCTTCTTTTCAGATGGCAGCAAGGACGACGGTCTGTTACCTTTTTCGCAATCGTGATGTAGCGGCGGAATGAGCCGAGTCCCAAAGGCGTAATGTGGAAAGATTAGAGAGAATAGGAGGGCTCGTCTACAAACCGTCTGAATTATACTCAGAGGAGGATGTTCCACGATTCTGGGGTGGCAGTGCGCGGAATCCTCCTAGACGACTTATTTTTAGGTCGGGATTTGGATTGGATATTCTTCATTTATGAGTTCGCGCCTCCACTTCCGAGCGAGATTTCGCCAACATGAATTTAGTTGTTGTGCAGTCGTACGTGATAAACCCAGAAATAAATGAGATTCCTGAGATAAGGTTGACGTTCGTCCGCTCCGTACTTTGGATGAACGAACAACAGGGTCCATTCCTTAGCATATATTATGTGAGGCGAATGCGAGCTAATAGGTTCGTCATCCTAGATATCGAACCGTTATTTGAGCATGATTTGGAGGACGAGGATGACAAACTTTTGGAGGTATTACGCAATTGATGAGGTTTTGTTCTGACACGCAGATGCCTGGAGCACGACGAGATTTGACGATTCCGAGGTACCTGCTGGTTCGTGACACGCTCGAGGACGACCTTATCAGAGGAGCGGATTAATTATTTCAAGTTCGAGATGTATCTCCTACTGAGTGGATCGACTTCATTGGACTACTCCAGAATGGCGAGGGATTTTTCCCTAACACTCGCGCAGATTTCCGAGCGAACACGGCTCGGACCCCTGATGAGTTCTTTGGATATACTCTGTATTTCCACCGCGCGAGCAACCTCCAATGTCTCTCTCAAGTCATTGTGAGTATTAAGATTACTTCGTCCGGCAAACGCTTCGGCGTCATTCGGATTCGGGACATTGAGACCCGACACTTGTTTGGACGTAGTCGGCCTCTTCGAATTGTAGTATGGAGACTAGCCTCTCGGATGGACTCCTTCTATAATACTCAAATCGTTGGATTCATGCGTGTGAACGAGTGACTACCTTGGTATTTAACGACGAGGAGCTGACGCGGTTGGATTTATTAGAGGCACATGTGCGCGGAGGATGAAAAATTTACCTGGGTTAGGCACCGTCTTCTGGAATTTTATCCGGATTTATAAAAAACACTTCCCATAGACTTAGTCCCGTTCAGGAAACCATATGACTTATGGTTTCACGAAGTAATCTAAAAAACAAAACAAAAATACTCTATGTAGATAGGACCGTCGGATGGATAATATTTAGATTACCCCAATGATTTCCTTATCATGCTTTCGATTTGAGGGGTAAATACATAGAAAAAAAACGTAAACAAAAGTATTTATTCTGTCTTAAGTCATCTTTAGACCCTTATGTGAAAGATGAGTAAAAGAAGCTTTATGGACAATTCAGATTCATTCAACTAGAGATTACAAAGAGATTGTATCAGCGACAAGGAGGGAACGAGACGGCATAATATTTTTTCGTCAGACCAAATCAATTATGTTAAGCATTGTGTTGTGCTTTCTACAATAATGATTGTTAGATTGATTGTTTTAAAGGATGATTTGTGTATGTATTGCTTTGAAAAGTCATATGTTCCTGTGAATACTGTATGTAAGGGACTAGAGATAATTTGCCTGTTTTCATGCTTAACCAAGATTGCCCTAGTCGACCGGTGTATGCTTCATCCTTAGGAGATCAGCGCCCTAAGCGACAAACAACGTTCGGGATGATTAGGCGTTTTGATATCGCGTACCTATACTACAACGAGCGAGCAAAAACCCTCGATTGACTCACCTCTTCAATTGCATATAAAAGCTTTTGCATGTGGGTCAGTAGCTCGGTAAAGATACGCCTCTAAGGGTGGTGACAACCCCTTAGGGATGAAAGCTTATGCCCCGCGAAAACCTATCCTGTCGTAGGGGATCGTGGGATGTATAGCTGGCACACTCGACTACAGCGGCGAAAGGTCGACGCAACTGCGGCCGTCTCGGCGGCTCGCGGGATTATTTTGCGTCGTCAGAGAGAGAGAGAGAGAGAGAGAGAGAGAGAGAGAGAGAGAGAGAGAGAGAGAGAGAGAGAGAGAGAGAGAGAGAGATTGCCCGGCGTCGCGGACAATACGCCTGGACTCTCTCTCTCTCCCTCTCCCAGAGTCTCACATACACACACACACACACACACACACACACACACACACACACACACTGGGCTGCGCATTTTCGAATGTGCAAAAGTGAGAATGAAACTTTCATCGTACACGGGAAAATTCGTTGTCATTTTGTTTACTCGCAACCGCCTGTGACACACAGAGTGGGCCGCGCGTTTTCCAATGGGCACCGGTAGCCATACCGCTAAGGCTACCAGATTGGGATGGTCATTTGCAGTCCCTCTCAGCTAAGAGCTGCCTGACTGGAAGGATAAACACTGGGACTGAGAGAATGGTCACATAAGAGATCAGAGTAGAATAGCTTATTGCCAGTATTTAAACCCGCCCATTTATATGGTAACGAACATTTCCGCTGAAAAGTTTCTATAGCTGTTTCCAGGGAGCTAGATTGACGTTTGGCATTGATCCTGTCTGCTGTGATCTCCATTCTTATAGAGTGTCTAAACTTGGCGATAAGGGAAGGGAGAGGAGGTTTGGAATTAAGAAAGCGCCTATCACGTCTTGCTACCCATAGTGTCCAAAAAGCTCTCCTTCTGAAGATCTGGGTCACAGTGCCCACCTGGTGGTGTTTAAATTACTCTGGTATTCTGCCTGTAATTACCAGATCTTGATTCCAAAAGCCTGTCGTTGAGTACGCCTTAACCCATAAGATGTCCAAAAATTCCCTGAATCCTCTGGCAATGATGCACTCCCACCAAAGATATAACCAATCTTCTAACGACGGATGGGAACAGGCGTCACATAATGTTGAGTATTCCATACCTTTTTCTGAACACCAAAGAGCAGTGGGAACACATGAGTGGAGGTGTAGCCATTGGAGTCCCCCTACCTTCGTTTCCAGTGACGAGAGCAATAGTTGGATAAATAAGGTCACCCAAGAGGCGGAAACTGGTCTAAGCTTTAAGGATGTTACTCTGTGTTGCCAGTTAACCCTGAGGCCGGCTTGAATGGAATGCGCATCAGAGTAGAGACTATATCCTATTTTAGATGTGTAATCCCTTGAAGACACTTTGTTATCTTCCTTACCTGGAACTGAGATTACCCAACCCAGTTTGTCTGCATCGACTTTCCTATCCTGGCCAGTGGTAACCTGGCTGGAGATTCGGAAAGATCCGTAAGATTCCTGCTGAACATTTATTTCCTGCATACCCTCCAGACAAGTGGGCACATAGTCTTTGATCTGCCGGAATGCCAAATCACAGAGAGCCCATTCTGAAGCTTCAATTCCTCCATTGACAAGGACTTTATCTATTCTAAAGAACCGAATCGGTAGGGTTGGCGACTTGAACCATTGTTGTTCACAGTAGTTCCTGGTAGGGTGGGAGATGCTAGTGAACCACTTCGAGGGGATTGCGGAGATCGGTTCCGCCAGATGAATGTCCACTTGGTGAAGGTCTGCAAGATGTTGTCTGCACTTTGCTGCTTTCTTCCACGTTTTCCTGTCGGTATCCCAAATATGTCGAATGAGCCAGATGCCTCGTTGCATCCACTTTCGGGCGAAGTTACCGGGGCCTTTGGCCACAGAGAACGGAAGCCCTGCATGGTTACGAATCGCTGTGTTCTCAAACAGACAAGTATTAAGGATTTCTTCTTCCGTGGAGGGTTCCTCTAGGCGTTGAGGAAGCATCTTCCCCCACGCCTTGAGGATTCCTTCCCAGGTCTTAGTCGAGGTACGGGCGGTGAAAGGTTTAATTAGTTAGGCATGCCAGACTGCTTCAGAATTAGACAGTTTCTATTGATTCGCTAAGGAAAATTGGGCCAGTATGATCCATGGTTGCTTTTCATTAGTTGTGAGGGCTCTCACTGACCATTTTGCCAGCAATGCCCTATTCAGTGTTTCAGGGTCTAGAACCCCCAGACCCCCCACCTTCGTTTTCTCTGTTATTTTTGACCAGCTGACCTTGGGTAAGACTGATTGGGCCTCCGAATCTCCTTTCCAGAGAAAGCGGAACAGGAGGTGTCTGATGTTGGTACTTGATTTTGGGGAGAGTGCATAGATAGATGAGATGAACCATAGTTTGGAAGATATGAATGTGTTAATTACCATAGCCCTGCCAAACAGCGATAGGAAGCGGGTTTTGGACCAACCAGTGCATGTGTCTCTAATCATGTTTTCAATTATTGAGTTTTGAAGGTCAGAGGAATTGCCAAAGGATACTTGTATTCCCAAGTATCTTTCTACTGCTGAGCGAGGTTTAACCGTTATGCCCAGGTCCAATGCCAGTGGTTCACCGCTGGGAGTGAGGGTCACCGACTTTTGCCAACTGACCCGCATTTCCGATGCCAGTTCGTTCGTGAATAGACATTGTTCTAAGGCCAAGAGCGATGTTACTGAGTTCTCAGAAATGGCGGAGAAGTCATCTGCCAAGGCTGAAACTTTTCATGGAATATGAGGGGGAGATCTGCAGCCCTTCAAAATTCGGGTGTTGCCTTACCATATTTAGCAGAATTTCAAGTTGTATCATAAAAAGAGATGGGGCCAGGAGACACCCCTGACGCAAGGATCTGGTAACCTTGAGTGGGGATGATTACCAAGACTCTGCCTGTCGAAGTGCCATATAGGGCTTTAACAAAGGTTCTGAATTTAGGCCCAATTCCTACCTTCTCAAGGGCCGCCTGGACGGAGTCCCAGTTGACCCTATCATATGCTTTCTGGAAGTTGATTAGGATAATTGTTTTATGAGAAAACTAGGGCGCTATCAGGGTTACAGTTTGAAAGTACATTTCAAACTGCCCTTTTGGAGTCCAGTCCCCTCTCAAGTTTACACTGCAGTCCAAACTCTGTCGTCGCGTGGCTGTCGCAGGGCAGAGTTTGTAACTGCAGTCTAGTCATCCACGTCGGCCAGACCGTTTTCCAAAAAAGAAAAGAGGAGAGTGTTAGCGCCCGACCGATTGGGGAAAGGCACGCGATTTCTGCGGCGCTCCGTTCGCCTGCGCTCTCGCGTGGCTTGCTTGCTAGGTTTATCACACCATAGCTACCCGCTCCTTCTACCCAGGAGGGAGAAGGAGTCCGGGTATGGCTGCCAACATACTACGACGGTCGTTTTCCGTAGTATCAGCTGTACTCTCGGGGACCACCCCCCCTTTCGACTTTCTCATGATTTGCCAAACCAGACCTAAACAGAACTACCAGCGTAGCACTCGACTTGAGTGCTCCGCTACAGGGATCTGATCATTCACCCTCGTCTGCTTTTTGTTACCTCGTATGTGACGCGACCATGCTCGGTAGAGGACTTGCCTCTGCTTACTTTTTCGAGCAACGGACAGCGACATCGTAGCGGAGAAGATCAAAACTAAAACTTCCTACGCCGATCCACCACCTCCCCACCTCCGGGGAGGTAGGTGGGAGGGACGAGGCCCAGTGCATGTGACTAGGGTTTTCGCCCGAGTCAGCCGTCGGCGCTTGCAAGGGACCCCCCTAAAGCTAGGGAATCTATCATGCCTCTATTCTGAGGAAAAGATAGTGGCTTTCGAAGCCACAGGTGAGACGAGCTACTTTTCGTCCTGCGCTGGCCCACCACCTCCTTTTCCTCCTTTGGAAAGGTGGACGAAGGAAGGCGGCCCGGTGGGTAATCATTCGTTTTTGGGAGGGACCAATGCTGTGCGCATCTGAAGGGACTTTTTGGCCAACATTCATCGGGGCAAATATGGAACGGACTTCCGTCGCCTTCTGAGTTCAGCCCACGCACTGTAGCACCGGACGAGTCTTCATCATCGGAACAATCTCCTGCTTTTTGGCGCCATTATCGGGTGTTTACGTCTTCTTCTTTTGACATCAGTATCTGGCTTCTTCGAGAGGTGTGGTGACATCCTCTCCTGCTAAGTACCTTTCTGCTCCACTCAATCCCTCCCCCCGCACTCAAATCTCGTCGCCTTCTCTCCACGCTTTGACGCTAGGTATCTACCCGTACTTTCTCAATCATTATGGGCCTCGCCGCACCACTGTCGAAAGTCGAAAACATTCGACGGCTGTCAGAATAAATTCGACAGCCTCGTTTCGACAGGATGCCCCCCCTTCGCCACACAACACTGTAGAGTGCACGCACTTGTCAAAGCAAGCAGGAAAAAGACGAACGCGCGGAGGGTAAGACAACCATTACTTCATCCCGACCTCTTTCAAGACCGTCGAACTCCGACGGGTCTTCGACAACCTTCGAATGGCATGTCGAGTGGTTCGCCACCGCAGGCGGGCGTTTTGGAGATGTGGAAACGCCACTGTCGAACACCATGCTCTGACAGGTGTCGAAGGAGTCCTGACACCTTACATTTCGACGGCCTGTGTGGCGATGCGGAACTGTCGAAAATCGCCTTTTCGACGGTGGTGCGGCGAGGCCCTATGTGGTCGACGTGAGCCTCTCTCTCTCGGCCCCACTGACAGTGTAGTTGTGTCCTCTTGTGCTGTTTTCCTTTCTCAAAACTACAGTGGGACGACTCAATCTCCCTACGCTGGCCTATGAAACGGTCGGTATCTGCTGGGTATTCACCGTCAATATACCTTCAATAAAGAAAGTAGCGGCTTTTTTATTTTCGTCTTAATTCCTCTGAAGAGAAGGGGCGGCTTTGTATACTCGATGCTTCCTCTATCGAGCGACTTCACGATTCCTTTCCCGTTTTAGGTATCTTCTCCTTCCCTATTCCTCCACCGAATCTAAACGCTCCAGATTTCTTCTGTTCACTGCCATACTCCCCACTGGCAGGTACCTACCCGTCTTTTCTATCCCCATCCAAAAGGCGAACCTTTCACTCTTCCCGACTTATAAAGGGTCATACCCGAAGTTCCCCCCCCAAGAATCCGATCCATACCCATTCTGTCCAACCCCCGCCACCGCACCCCACATTCCTCTTTACCCCTCTCTTACTCTTCACCACATCACTCCACTCGCTCCTCTTACGTCCGGTTTTCCCCCCCCCCTATACTACCGTGGCTACCCCCACTCACCAATCTCTAGCTCTCCCCACCCCCCCATGTCACTTCCTCACCCGCCCAATCACTCCCCTCCCCATTACCCGCAGCCACCAGCCACTTCAACCCGTCACCCCCCGCTTTCTCCCCGTCACCTCCCGGTCACTATCACGACTGCCGCTCCCCACCTACCCCTAGCCTTGCTCACCCCACCTCCCCATCACCAGTTCTCTCCATCAGACCCCTCGGCCCTTTCCGACTTGCCCCACAAACCCGCCTCACATCCGCTCACACCCGCTCTGCTTCATCTCCGCTATTCCACCCGATAGCTGCCCATTCCCCGCTACGCCCCCTTACCCCCTACCGCCTTCTCACTTCACCTCCCTCTACCACTCCGATTGTCTACCCTACCCCCCCTCCTGTTTCTCGCCACTTCCTCACCCGCCTAACCACCCCCCTCCCCACCACCCGCAGCCACCCTCCGCTCTATCCGGTCTCCCCCCACAGTCTTCCCACCTCTTCCCGGACACTATCACAACCACCTTCCCCCCACCAACTATAGCCCTCATTACCCCACCTTCCCGTCACTGCCCCTCTCCATTAGACCCCTCCACCCCCTTCCTCGCCATTCGCCATTTCTGCCGTCACCACCTATCGCTTCTACCCCCGTGGCCCTGCCCATCATCTTCCCCTGAATCCCCCGTTACCGCTTTCTTTTTGACTTTCTTACCACGATCTTTACCCTCCCAGTCGTCATTTTTCCCTCCTCTGCCCTTCACTACCCCCCGTCACTCCCAATCACCCCCCGCCTTAACTCGTTACCCCCACTTCATGCTCCACCACCCCCCCGCTACTCTCCTGATCAGTTGCACAATGCCACCCCTGTAGCCCTACTCACCCCCCTCCCCCGACATCGCAGCCCCTCATTCGGCCTCTCTCGCTCTACCTACCCCCCCAATCATCACCCATCTCTTATTTGCCCTCTCCTCTCTCGTTACTCCTAGTCACCCCCGGCCTTACCCGGCTCACGCTCCGTCACTCCCCTACCACTACCCAGCCCCTCTCCGGCTACCACCCTGCTCAACCTCTTCCCATGTGATCCCCGCCTCCCACTAGACTTCCCCACCAATCCCCCCCCCATCCAACACCATTCTCCGACGCACCTGCCCACCCCCCCATCACCCGCCTCCCCGACATCGCAGCCCCCCAATAGGCCCTTTTTCACTCTACCTATCAGCTCACGCCCGACTCACCCTCCTCCCCCGACATCGCAGCCCCTCATTCAACCCTTTATCGATCCACCTACCCCCTCAATTGCCACCCATCTTCTATCCGCCTTCTCCCCTCCCGTCATCTCTAGTCACCCCCGGCCTCACTTCGTCACCCCCAGCCTTCGTCCCGACACTCCTCTACCGCTACCCAGGCCCTCTTATATTACCATCCTTACAGTCCTGCTCAATCCCTTCCTCTGTGATTGCCGTCTCTCACTAGACCTCCCTACCAATCTCCCCCATACCCAACACCACCCCCCGTCACCCCCTTTGCTACCCCCCACCACTCAACCGTGATCTTTCGCTAGCCCCCCTGCTAGTCCCTGTTACTCCCCGTCAGTCCTAGTCATCCCCCGCCTTAGTTCGTTTCCACCAGATTACGCCCCGCCTCTCCTTTACTATTCCCCCGACCATATCGCCCTATAGGAGCCCTCTTACCACTACCCCCATTGCCATCTTCTCACCTGCCTCCCTACTACCCCCTGTCACTCCCAGTCACCCCCCGCTCCACCTCTTCACTCCCACTCACGCCCCACCACCCCTGCCATTCTCCCGACCGCTCTCGGTCACCACCCCCATAGCCCTACTCACCCCGTCCCCCGGCTCGAATCTCTCCAGTTGATCGCTCTACCGTTCCCCCCGCCCCCAAGTCGCCTCTTTCTCTCCCGTTAATTACAGTCTCACCCTCCCACGTCTATCCCTCTCACTTCCCACCCTGTCTCTTATACACATCTAGATGTGTATAAGAGACAGCATTTATAGAGCTATTAAGTCGTTTTCTGCAGTTTGGTAAA
>BFEA01000365.1:1489024-1507005 GCA_003427395.1 Chara braunii | reverse complement strand
ACACACACACACACACACACACGCACACACACACACACACACAGACACACACATACATACACACACACACACACAAACACACAAACACACAAACACACAAACATACAAACACACAAACACACAAACACACAAACACACAAATACACATACGAGCGTGCACACACTGACACACACACACACACACACACGCACACACACACACACACATACACACACACGCGCGCGCGCACACACGGACACACCCATCCACCCACCCACCCACACACATACCCACCCACACACACACTGACACGCACATACACACATACGCACCCACGCCCTCACACACACACACACACACACACCACACACACAAACACACACACACTGACACACACACACACACTGACACACACACACACACTTACACACACACACACACACGCGTGCCCGAACGTATTAAAAAAAAAAAAAAACCACGCTCGTTCATTTTTTTTCTTCGTTTATTGATCAATCAATCAATCAATCATCAATCAATATATCAATCAATCAATCAATCAATCAATCAATCAATCAATCAATCAATCAATCAATCAACCAATCAATCAATCAATCAATCAATCAATCAATCAATCAATCAATCAATCAATCAATATATCCATTTGTAAATCAATCAACCAACCAACCAATTACAATCAATTAATGAATTAATCAATCAATCAATCAATCAATCAATCAATCAATCAATCAATTAATCAATCAATCAATCAATCAATCAATCAATCAATCAATCAATCAATCAGTATGTGTGTCTGTCGAAAACGAAAAAAAAAACAAAAGAAAAACAAAAGAAAATCGTTTTTTTTTTTTTTTTTCCCATTTATATTCACATATGTCAGTAAAAACAAAAACTAAAGAAATCTGACCTCCTGGGTCCGGTCTTGGGCCCGACATGCGAACGGTTATTGGGTCATCTACCGCTCCAGTGAAGGATTTATACGGCATTGTCATTCGAGAAACGCCTCTAATTGTGTTTCGGAGTTCGTGCCGAGACGGTTGTATCTTAAGCGCAGGTGACGTCGTGGCTCCACGATCAGACTACGCTTTCTGGTTTCTTACAGCCATCACCAGCGCTTTCGACACCTTGTCTCTCTACTGCGGGCGAGTCTTCTGATTATTGGCGGCGGATTGTACTTTGTCATTGTTCACTCTGAGAGGGAGTGCGTGCTTCGGAATTTCGTTGTCTCTGCTGTGTTTCCCTGTTTCTTGTTTGTTTCTGTGTGTGCAGGTCCGAAGGTGAATTTTAACACTAAGCATTGGTTGCGGGTACTTTTTCATCATGTTTTCATGTACATACACCAGACAGAGTGTCCTGATTATGATGAGTCAGTTGGACATCCTTCAGTCTTGCATAAGGGCGCAGATCCGTAGACCTCTGGATTGGGGCGAACGACTTGTATGGCTTACCGCAAGATTGGGAGTAGGATAGTATAAATGGGGCAAGGCATATGGAAAGGCCTCAGGGAGTTGGAGTTTGATCTTGGAGCTTTCCTCCTGAAGAGTCTATGTACGCGGGATAAACGAAACGCGTTGAGGGTTGGCCGCGTGTGGATGGGTTTGGTTTTTCGAGGAGTTCATTCTGAACAATTTGAGATTTGTTTTTTAAGGAGTTCATTCTGAACAATCTGAGATTTGCTCTCTTAAATTGCATGCGTGACGATTTGCTTATCATTGATGTATTACTTCATATCGTCCTCATGTTGATGTTGTCTATGCCGGACAGTTGCTCATTTTATCCCACCAGCAATCAGAAAAAAGTGGGAAAAAAAATTCCTTTTTTTATTGTATTGCTTTTGATTACAATACAAGTTTTTTTAGTTTTGTATTTTGTAAAAATAACAAAAAATATCAAGATCCAAAAAATAAATAGGAGGATGTACAGATTTTTAAACCCTACACCCCCCCCCCGAAAAAAAACTTTTTTTGCCTTTTTTCCTACAAATTAAAAATATCTGGGGTTAGCGGCCGCACTTGACTATATACGGTCGGGGTTCGCAGTCATGATCACGACCACATGCAGCCATCGGCTCCTTGGTCATGACCGTGGGTGATACATAGAAGCACGTACCTGGACAGCAGCTACGCGTGCACAATCAAGCTCTCAATTAAGTCATTCCACGAGTCGAACTAGAGGTAAGTTCGATGCGTTCATCTTTGCCCACCACTTATTCCTCTGAATGTTGTTTCACAAATGGTAGATAGGGGCGACTGCAATCTCGTAGTTCGTATGTAAACCTGAGAGAGAGATTATAAGAGAGAAAGAGACACAGAAGATCAAAGTGAGCACTCACGTCGACGAGAGGTGAGCCCGATAGGAAAAGAGGGGGACTGACGAGATTTCCCCGAATATAACGCACCCCAGTTGACTGCATCGGACAAGTAAGATAGCTTGTATACATTTATTTTATTTATTTTATATTATTATTAGTAGTATTATCATGGTTATCAGGCCGAATGTTCGGGGGGCCCCGGGCTGACCCCCGAACATTCAGGCGTTCGTGCGTTCGGGATCCCGTTCGGGGGACGAACCTGAAGGGGTTTGACCCCCGCCAAAAATTATCTCTTTTACATGTGCTACACGCATATAAATTTTCAAGGTAGTTTGCTGAGCTAAACAAAAATGACAAATTTGTTTTTTTTCACTTTTCATTTTTGGTTGTGATTTTATTTTGGTGCCTCAATAATTTATTATTTTTTGAAACTTTTTGCATGAGTTTTGTATTATGTGAAGTACAGATATGTAAAGTTACAAGTCATTTAGCTATGCCTAGAAAAAAATGAAAAAGCACCAAAGATGGCGGTGTTGAAACGGGGTTGCGCACTCACTAATTTTAATTTTTTAATATCTCGTTTATTTTTTTCTTATTTTTCTTATTAGTAGTAATTTTCCTTTTTTTAATTTTATTTCATATTTGGTAGGGAATTTTGATGTTATTAAGGCAAAGGAAGGAGACGGGTAGTGGATCCTTCTTACAAGCATCGCAACTTTTCAATCACGAAGGAGAATTGAACTCCACACATTAACAGAGGAAGTCAATTGCCCTCAATAGAAGAAATTTGTGATCCTGAAGCTGCTTCATTAATGTCTAATCCTTCTCTCCCCCATGAGAATCGACAAGAAGACGCTAATGTACAGAGAGATGCAGACGAGCCTACCAACGTTGACAATCTTCATCAACTCAATGAGAGACGGTCAGCTGATTGGCGAGTAAAACCTGTTGTTAACTCCATTAATCAAGG
This sequence comes from Chara braunii, assembly GCA_003427395.1. Lineage (NCBI taxonomy): Eukaryota > Viridiplantae > Streptophyta > Charophyceae > Charales > Characeae > Chara > Chara braunii. Next base: position 1,503,726 of record BFEA01000365.1, on the reverse strand, counting down.
TTTGTGCTTTGTTTTCCCTCTTGTTTTTTGGTGGAAGGAAGAGTCTGCATTTCCTTGTTTGTTAGTCACGAACCCGGTTCAAGGATCTTCACAATTCCTTGGTTCCCTACCATATTTTGAGATGCAGTGGATCTCATACATGGCTGATATTGGCTTTGTAGTGAAGGAATGGTTGGGACTTACTTCTCGTGTTTCCTCGTTGCGAGCATTATCAAATGTTCGCTTGCTGCCCCCCTTGCCTTCTGGAATTGAAATCCCATTTGTCTTCTCATTTTTTAAAGTTCAACCCACTTCAGTTCAAGCAACTGTTCCCCTCCTTTTGCACAGTCAATAGGTCTATCTTCCAAAGATTTTTGGCCCAGGATCGCAACCGCACTTATACCATCTCAGGGATGGGATCACCGCTATAGTTTTGACAGCGGTTGATAATCATCTTCCTGTTAATTGTAATTTCCTTTCTGGCCGCTTTAACAAATTCAGGATGGCCAGGTTTGTACACATCTAATGGAATTTTTTGAGATTGGCAACTTCGAATGTTAACAGGATGTCATCCAGGACTGCATTGTCTAAAACGAGGGAAATTTCTAGATTATTTAGACGTCATAAACTGCAGGTATTATGTCTACAAGAGACTAAAATTAATGAGTCTAAATTGAAGTCTTAGTGGTCATGGTGGAAAGGGCTACAAGTATGGGCTCCTGCACAAGGAACCGGGGGGGGTGTAGACATCCTACTCGCCTCGGATCTTAAGGGACGATTCATGATTGTTTCTGGGATTCGTACGGGCGATGGGCCTGGATTATGGTCCCGATACGTTCCGAAAAGTGGCTTATTGCTACCGTATATGCTCCTATGGACCGAACGGAACAAAAATGGTTTTGGCAGTCTTTACAAGCCTGCTTTCCTAGATTGGGGAATTTCGTTATAGCTGGGGATTGCAATACGGTGATTGAGCCAGGTCTGGATAACTCTGTTGAAGGGCCTCAACAGTCAGATGCCCAGACCCTATTAGCCACGATGGATGATTTGAATATGATTGATATTTTTCGGTTTAGATTCCATCATGATCGACGATACTCATGGTTTTCTACAACAAGTAATGATCATCGTTCTCGAAGTCGAATAAATCAGATTTGGGTGGAAGAATCCTTAGTGGATTTATGCTTAGCTCTTGATTTCGTCCCAACAGCTATGTCTGACCATTCTTTGGTTTTATTGGAAATTTCTAATCCTATTGGTGTCCATCGTAGTTTCCCTCCTCCACTAGTTCCCTCGTGGGTTATCACACGTAGAGGTTTTTCTTTTTTAACGCAGGACTTCTGGCGATCCTGGATTGATTATTGTCACTTTAATACTAACTTCTTGCAATGGTTTATGGAACGCACTTCAAAATTTGTTGAGGATACACGGAAACTGATTTCTGCAGATCGAAAGCTTCATCAGCAACTGGGTCAACAATTGACTCGGACTTTGAAGGATTTGGGGGAGGAATCACGAGAGGGGGAAGATGAGGATGAGTGGTGGACTGAACGTTACCAAGCGGCCGTGGCCTGGCGCCAATGGTATGAAGAGGACGCGACCAAATGAAAGTTATCTACGAGGACAACCTAGACTATTGTAGGGGAGAAAATGATAGCCAAATTTTTCAGACAACTAGCATCTGCTAAGAAGGTTTCAGTAATGACTTGTCTGAACCACCCTTTTGATCATCAACAGACATCTGCAGTAACATCAGGAAACATTCTTTCATACGCTACATAGTATTACAAATGTTTTTTTTATGAGGAAACGGATTTTTCGGCTGATCAAATGGGTGATCTCCCTAGAGATGATATCTGGAACCATATTACGAAGTTTCTTGCCCCACAACATGCTCAAATGCTGGATGCCCTATTCTCAAAATCAGAGGTACGTTCAACCATTTTTGATTTGCCATCTAGGAAAGTTCCTGGTTATGATGGTTTACCATTGAAATTTTTAAGCATGTGGTTGACATTTTTGTCCCTTTCTTGACTCGGGCCTTAAACCAAGCAGCGAAATTACAATTTTTGCCGAAAGGTTCTGCTACGGCTGTGGTTATACTCCTTTATAAGAAAGGAGAACCAGCGGAAATTCAAAATTGGAGACCTATTTCTAAATTGGCTTATTTATATAAAATTTGCGCTAAGGCTCTGGCAACAAGATTGGGGAAACCACTTAAACATTTGGTGCACTCAACTCAAACTGGTTTTATACCGGGAAGGCAAATCACTGACAATATTATGATTGCTCAACAGGGATTGGAATTGGCTGGGACGATACCACCTGGGCTGACGATTATCCTCTTAGATTTTGAAAAGGCCTATGATAGGGTGAGATGGGTATTTATGATTGAAGGTATGCGACAAAAGGGATTTGGAACAAGATTTAGGATATGGACATCTTTGCTCCTTACATCGAGGGAAGTCATTGTGCAAGTAAATGGTCTTAGATCTGAAAGTCTTATGATTTCACGTTCGGTTCGAGAAGGTTGTCCACTTTCACCTGCCCTCTACGTCCTTTATGCGGAACATCTACATTACATGATCAGAGCCTCCCCCATCTTGAGAGGTTTCCCAATTGGAAATGATGAGTTACGATCCTCGACATTTGCGGATGATTCGGCGGCACTTCTTCAGCCTGGTTTGGAACAGCTTACGGAATTAAAGCAATGTCTTACAACATTCTCTCACTTCTCAGGGGCATAGGTTAACTAGAACAAAATTGTGGCTGTTGCTTCGACTTATCCAACTGGGATACATGACTGGGATATTGAATGCCTCCCCGGGGGAATTTTTCTCAAGTTCCTTGGGGTTCAAATGTCCCTGGGAGGAGGGCTGAATCCACAAATAGAGGCTATTTTCACAGCTGTCGTAGGTAGGTTGAGACAATGAAAGAGAGGAGCCATGATTGGCTTATTTGGTAGAACTCTCATTATTAACAACTCGGTGCTATCTATAATCTGGTACGTTTCAGCGGCAAGGTTTGCTTTGCGTAACATCAGAACTGCTATAACTCGCTACCTTCGGTTCTCGGACGCTGACGCAGAAACATTTATACCCAGGGTAACTTGGGTTAAGCTCATTCAACCAAGAAGGGAAGGGGGACTATCTTTGCTTGATCCGCTTTTTCAAGTGGTTGCATTACAGTGCCGTAATGTAACTTGGTTGCTTATGGATGATGATGAAAAATTTTGGAAGCGCATGGCACAATTGGTTTTATCTCACATCCTCAGGTTACCGCAGTTTGTGATTTGGATAACACTTACACAACTGACTCTCCTCACTGAGATTCAGCAGGCTGAGCATTCCTGTTGGACTAAGATACTATCTACTTGGAGGAAGCTTAAATTTCAAGTAGCTGCTCCCTAGACAAAGGAGCATGTCCTCAACCAGACCCTTTTTGGGAATCCTTTTATCCTAGATCAGAAAGGACTGCCCTTTCCTTGGCAAGGCCCTGGGGCTCATTTGGGCGCCAATGGTTGTGTGAGGGGGTTTTCCTAGTACGTCATCTTTGGGATTTTGAAAACAGAATTTGGAAGCCAATTAATGATTTTCGGCACTAGTTAGCTCACGCTCCTCATTAGAGGGAACGTATGGGTGACATACTCAGGGCTATCCCTGAGGAATGGGTGGTTATTTTAAGAGGTTCGAAGTTTCAAAAGCTTCAATGGGCTAGGTACCTGCAGGATATCACGCCTACCCTTCTGTTTCAAATTAAGACTCTTCTTCAGGAGTGGAGAGAGTTGAGGTATCCAGATGGCGCTGCTCTTCAGGATATGATGGTCTAGGTTCTCTAGTTGTTTTGGTAGGCCTTCATGATGAAACTATGGACGTTAATGATTTAGTTCATGTTTTGGTTCTTCCACAACCAAGGAAATTTTTGCCCTTTAAAGTGAGTACGCCTCTCCAGGATCTGTCTTTTGACCCGTCGCAATGGTTCGTACCCTCCGCTGGCCAACAAAGGATTTTAAGGTTTGATGAACTTACAACGAAAAAGATTTACCACTTACATGCTCCTACTTTTGACATATTTCCTCACCTTAAGGCACAATGGGAGAAACGTGCATTTTTTGCTGAGAAAAGCCTGACAGATTGGAATCAACAGTCGTTTCAAGCCTTCTGTGACATAAATCGAAGATTATGAGACGCCAAGAAGGCTGCTTTACTCTGGTTAACGATTCACTTGGCTATTCCAACTGTAGAATGGTAGGCAACTAAGAGTCAGCATACCAATCCTCTTTGCCTTGTACGTGGCCTTCAAAATCAGGACATTCGTCATCTGTGGATTGGATGCCCTCTACATCGGGCTGTTTGGTGGGAATGGCCTATGATGTGTAGAGGCCGTTCGCCGCTTCTTCTTTCGGATGATCTTCAAGCTGACGTTTTATTGGGAGCTAATGTCAAGAATGAGAAGGATAACCGACTTTATATTTCAAAACTCGTTAGAGCAACTATTCTGGGAGCAGTGTGGTTTATTCGAAATGCTTGCCTCCGACAGTACAAGATTTCCTCTCTCTCGTTCCTGAAATGAATGGTTGTTCTGTACATTCGACAGGGTATTCAGGCAGATTTTCTGCACAAACAGGAAACTCATAGTATTAATGCAGAATCTTTCTTATTCCAAGCATGGTGTCCTTTCCCCAACTTTGTAAGTTTTGATACTGTAAATAGTTATTTCTCATTCGGTCCGGCATTCACAATAATCGGGGAAGACGGTTCGGCATCTACACCTTTATCTTCTTCAGAATCTGATCTTCACACACCTTCATCCTTCTCGGGAGCTGAGCAATCATAATTTGCAGAATGTTTTTTGGTCTTAAGTTCCTTCTTCATTTTCCTCACGTCCCCTAATGGCACTTTTTTGGCCTTCAGGGGAGGGGGGAGCCCCCTCTGATGGTAAATTCATGATAAGGAATTACATAGGAGGAGGCTTTTACCCCCCCTTCAAAGATGATACTTCTGTGGGGGCCACATGGGGAGCTCACGCTGCCTGTGTATACTAACAAATTACAGTCTTTAGAAACTGCAGTCTTTAGGATAAGTTATTTCTTGTTATAATAGTATTAGAAGAGGAGTGAATAAGTGGTGTACTTTGTACAGTAGGAGTTTGTTTTGTATATAAGATGGGTCTTATTCCAAATTTTCGTATAATTTTGCTATAACAAAGGGCCTTACCCCCCCGGGGCCCTTGCCGTACTTTCTGAGGATAATTATACTATTTTTCATTTTTGAATTTTTCTTTTTTATGAGTCTTGATCATTTTTTATAGAGATTTTTTTTCATTATGGCAGCAGAACATGTAATTTCTCAGGATTGGGTTCTAGGAGCGATTATAATTGTTGAGTAGGATTGGATACTTTAATTAGTCTACCGCTGCTCACTAAGCGGTTGTAGTTATTTGAGGTTTCTTCTTTCCCGATACATTATTATTTTCTGTGATGCTTGCCGGTGATAAGTAAGTGAACTGGTGTAAGGGAGAGCGATCAACACAAATGGCCGACAACATTCCAATGGAGGAAGCAGAAATAGACAGATGGGAGGGATAGACTTATGCGAAGAGTCGGGAGCAAATGCATATGCAGAGAGCAGATAAGGAGAGTGATGTAGGGGATAGAGAAAAAGAGAAACAGATGGTTAGGATAAAAAAAGCCATAGAGACGAAATACACGTGAAAAAAATCATGGCACTCAAATAAAGTACATCAAGCAGTACCAAGAGCCATCCTGGCGAAGTCCCTACGCCTATGTAACCGTTTGAACGCCGTGAACACGCGTTCGCGTTCAAATGTGCGTTTGAACGCGGATTGCGCGTTCACGTTCAAAATTGAACGACGTTCATTTTTATTTTTATTTTTTTTTTCAAAAAATATTTTTGACGCCTAAAAATATTTTGTTTTTTCTGATTTTTTTTTTGTGAGTTCTATATGATGTGGGCTACATATCTGTAAATTTTGGAGTCATTTTTCCAAGGGAAAAAAATAAAAAATCGCCAAAGATGGCGGTGTCAAATCATGTTCGCCTACTAATTCCAATTCTCTTTTTAGTTTTTCTATTTTTTGTTCTCTATTTTTATTTCGAATTTGATAGTGAATTTGGATGTAATTCTCAAGCAAATGTTGTTTATTTTATTTTTCTTCATAACTTGTTTTGTTTTCGGAATTTTTCGAGATTTTTTTTTTTTTTTTTTTTCCGCGCGGAATTGATCTCCGCGTCCGGTCACGTTCACTAAACGCGCGTTCATTCTGTTCAGTTTCTGAACAGAAAACCCGCGTTCAATGAACGCGTGGTAACACAGCCCTACGCGTTTCATTCGCCCGCCAGCGGCGAAATCATCAGGGTACAGGTTGAGCGCGTATCCGACTATTCACCTCCAGTCCTTATAAACTAATATCACAAAGCGTACACACTGTCTCTTATACACATCTAGATGTGTATAAGAGACAGGATTACGCCCCGCCTCTCCTTTACTATTCCCCTGACCTTATCGCCCTATAGCAGCCCTCTTACCACTATCCCCATCGCCATCTTCTCATCTTCCTCCCTATTACCCCCTGTCACTCCCAGTCATCCCCCGCTCCACCTCTCCACCCCCACTCACGCCCCACCACCCCTTGCCACTCTCCCGTCCGCCCTCGGTCACCACCCCCATAGCCCTACTCACCTCGTCCCCCGGCTCCAACCTCTCCGGTTGGTCGCTCTACCTTTCCTCCCGCCCCCAAGTCACCCTTTTCTCTCCCGTTAATCACAGTCTCACCCTCCCCCGTCTATCCCTCTCACTTCCCACCCCTCCTCGTCACCCCCAGCTCATGCCTCGACACACCCCTGCCACCTCGCCCTCCTTCTCCAGTCAAAACCATAGCTGCCCCTTAATAGTAAGGAAAGGCTAACTCTTTACGTTTGTCATTAGCACCTAGTCTCAACCCTACTGCCCCCTTTACCTCAACTTATATAAACCTCACTCTTAGTGGTTTCACGACCAGCTCATCGGGCTAAAGGAGTGGCAGTGCCATTCACTGCTACTTCACATTTTTTCCGTTTACTATTGGTTCGTCAGCTTTTTCGGGCATCATTCTCCATTTGCATTATTTAATCACATTATTATTTACGGCACTATTCCTTATTGGCATTATTTAATCACACATTAGTTTATTATAGTATCAGTGGTAGTGACACTCACTACCACTCCATTTTTTTATGTATATGGAACGAACATTGTCTCTGGTTCTGTTTTTAACTACATTACTGTATAGTAATGTTCAGATTTCCGTTGACATGGAATTTATTTATTCTCCCAGGTGCTAATCTTTTTATTACTAACCTACTTTCGTCTCTTTCGTTATACTCGATACTTTTTCATCACGAACGTAGTAACGATCACCACGAACGTTTAGCTTATCACTGCTCCTCCCTTATTTTCATTATTCCCTCACGGCGCAACTTCACAACAAGGATCTAATACGGGACTGATACCCTACCCTGATTCATTTTACCCACAGCCCCCCCCTTTTTTCCAAGGGGCTCTGGATAATCTAACTTCTCACCCTTCTCGCCCGGCTCCTACCACATCTGCAGCAACATTCGAATTTCACCCTCTCTCTCACGTCAGAATGGATGCCGAACACCAAATCACTCCTGACCGCGTTCCTGACTCGGATGTAGAAAGAGCCGAACTCCATAAACTCAATGACATGCTGAAGGGGTGGTTCCTTGATCATGTCTCACAGGATGTTTCGGCATACGTAGAAACCAGCGTAACTGAGGAGGATGACTGTATTGAAATCCGTCCCACTGAGAAATTCCAGAAAGTCCAAACCGAATTCCTCAAACAGATGACGGTCGCGGTTGTGTTCCAAGGTGAAACCAAGAACTGGTCGAATGATAAGAAAGCAGATCTGATTCGGTATCTGGAGGAATCAGTACTAACAGAAGAAGAACTGACAACGCAGAAAGGCACTACACACATGGAAGGGAGGGGTCAGATGACTTACATAGCGAAGAGCCTGAAGGTGGTTGAATGGCTCATTCACACGAAGAAACGTAAAAACGAAGAATACAAAGTACTGACAACCAAAAATCCATAAAAAATAAAAATAAAAACTAATTTATTTTTCAATTTTTCTTTCCCCCCTTTTTTGTTTTTTATTTTTAATAATTCCAAAAAATCTTTTGTTTCCAAAAAAATAAAATGGGGTTGTAGCTAGGCTACCAGCCGGGCCGCCCGGGTCCCGGGTGGCCAGCCCGTGCAAGGACCAGGTAAGGTCCCANAGAGAGAGAGAGAGAGAGAGAGAGAGAGAGAGAGAGAGAGAGAGAGAGAGAGAGAGAGAGAGAGAGAAATACGGGAAGGGAAAGGGAAATCCCGTGCGAGGGGAGATTCGGGTCGGGTCTAATAAATGGCTTATAGGTCTCTCAAACCGTCGTCAGCGCTTGTCATCCAAGGCGGGAGATCCGTATGTCTAGTAGAGTGTCCAATCCCCATTCCCAGAATCGCAACTGACTGTCTGGGGTTCTTTAATCGAATTGCGTGAAATTCGAATTTTCCATTAGAAAAGATTTTCCTAATTATAAAGAAGGTACCGAATTCTGAGATGACCCATGGTACGCTTGTGCCTTAAAGTAGGATGTATCTCCCGTTGATCATACCCCAAAGACATATAGAAACTCATGAGAAGGGAGAAAGGCGGCCTCCAGTATTACCTTCTCCACCCATCACCATCGTGTCCTCGTATCACCTCCTGAAGGTTCGGGGGAGAATAGCCACTTGTCCGTACAATGGTCCCTTGGTTGACTCCGATTCCTTCCACAGAGTAATCTCCTCACCTTTGGTCACCTTGCTTGGTCGATGCAGTCGTGTCAATCTGTCGGCGTTCCCGTGCTTCTCTGTCTTCCGATGGATGATGTCGAAGTCATATTCCTGTAGCCGGACAACCCATCGTCCAATCATGCCTGTATAGTTAGTGAGCCTCTTGAAAGCCAACAACGGCTCATGATCCGTGATGAGGAGAAACTTTTGTCCGTACAGATATAAATGGAAGTGTTGAATTCCCCAAACGACCTCGTAGCATTCTCCGTGAGGGGCCGAATCATTCCTTCGCTCGTCAGGTAGAGTTCGTGAGGCGTATTCGGTGATGCGTCCGCTACCATCCTTCCCCTTCTGGGCCAAAATAGTGGAGATCGGGATCGGGCCGAATCAAAATAGGCGCAGAGGCCAGAACCTCCTTCAAAGTGATGAAGGCATGCTCGCACTCCGCGTCCCACTTCAGTGATTGGTCCTTCCGTAGGAGGTTTTGCAGTGGCCGAGCGATTGCCGCAAATTCCCAGATAAATCGCCGGTAGTACGAGGCCATCCCCAGAAAGAATCGAGCCTGCATCGGTGACGTGGGCGGGGGCGTCTCGAACTGCCTCGACCTTCCTCGAATCCGGTCCCAAACACCCTCGGGTCACGACGTACCCTAGGAATGAGATCTCGGAGAGAAAGAACTCACTTTTCTCCAATGCGATCTTGAATCCGGCATCCCGCAGTGCCCCAAGTGTCCATTCGATATCATGCTGTGCGTGTCCATGAAATGATTCCGAATATACCGAGATATCATCAATGTACACAATGACGCAAAAATAGATCATCCACTGGGTCAGCCTGGTGTTGTTGACAAAATTTTGGAATGTGATGTTCATCGCTCTCTGAAAGCTAGCTGGTGCATTGCATATTCCCATCGAGCAGCGAATCCACTGCCAGCTGCCTTCAAATAATACGAACGTTGTTTTCGGTCGATCCTCCTCCTTAACCAGAATATGATGAAGCCCCTGGCGAATATCAAATTTACTGAAATAATTGGCACATCCATTCGCATCCAACAGGTCATCAATCCGGGGAAGGGGGTACACATCTTTGATCATGATGTCATTCAATTTCCTATAATCGATCCATATGTGAATCGACCCATTTTTCTTCGGAAGTAGAACTACAGGGAATGACCATGGTCCGGTAGATGGCTCGATCCAACCATTGACTTCGAATTCCTTGACTCGTTGCAATGTTATCCTCCATTCCACGAGAGAATATCGGCATGGTTTGCAATGATTTGGTGGGTGCGTTCCGGTTTCGATTTCATGCTGAGTAACTAACGACAGCCCGATATCCGTGTCCTTCACGTTAATCGCCCCTGGATATTCGGTTTGGATGTCTACGATGAGTAGGTAGGTTTCACCGCGTACGTACAGTGGTACATGTAGTTCATAAAGTTGTCCGTGTATGTTAACCGTCACTTTATTTGTACCCACTTTACTACCGTTCCCTGGTGGGGGAGCTGAAATAAATGAGTTGTCCGATCACCAGGAGAACACTATGGCAACAATTTAGTTGTTTTCGTCTCGGATTACCACATGTTCTTCCGGTGTCACGCCATCGTCCATGTCTTGCAAGCTTACGCGTTTCTCAACAATCTTGATAGGGCGAAGAGTCATCGCGCCCAGGGGGTTCAAAGCCTCACTCTCAGCCCCCTGTCGTAACAATCGAACCTCCTTCCCTGCAAAAAGCAAAGAACGAGGTAGTTCCATAATATCGCAAAATGCCTTCTTGTTACTGTATCTTGAGAGAAGCGGGGTGATGGCCTCGTATAAGGTCCGAGGGGGTTCCGAAGAATCGGCCTTTCTGAATACTTGCACGAGTGGTTCCCCTAAGATTAGAGCCCTCGTCCTTTGGAGGTTTCTTTCTGTAAGGACGGATGTTTTCGTAGTTTTCTGTCGGATCCGGTAACGAGTCAGTAATGCGCCATGTCCGGGATTACTAGGTCTGCTTAGTCCTCGCTGTAAGAGGAGCTTGTTGACAACTCAGATCTCTTTCCCCTTCGGTTTGTTTCTTTGAGGGCTTCCTTCCAGGTGATCACAAGAGGTGATCCCTTTCCCCTTCGGTCCCAGAAAGAGTTTTCCGGGTTGTAGGTAGCGTAGTCCGGAGAGTTAAACACATCAGAATAACATACGGTTTCCCACCCGTATTCTGAAGGATGATTGATCGTTTTTTGAAATCCAAATTGGCTCGTAGTGCGGTGAGGGTGAGTAATCCAAGGAGTACGTCGTATGTGTTTACGTCCAATACTACAAAATCCCCCAAGGCGTTAACTTTTCCTAATCGAAACGCGACATTTGTCATCCTTCCCACCTCCTCGATCTTTTCAAGGTGATCTTCTTCCACTAACGGGATCAAATTTTTTCTTCTCCCTGCCCATTGCACGACCTTCAGAGAGACGGCCAGGACTACGGCCCCCGAGTCGATAATAACATTGTACGGATTCCCCAGACTTCTATATCGCAATCCGTGAATTTCCACGAAATGCCCTTAATGCACAGGAAATAATCGTCTTTTTGGATAAGTCCTAACCGTATCGGGTCCAAGGTACTGGGAATATCGGGTTTGTCTTTATGGGCAGGAGCTTTCCCTTTTGTGGCTGCTAACTTGGCGAGAGCAAACCACTTTCGATTCGCCTTGCAATGTTGCAGCATGCGTTCGTTCGCTTGCTTCGATATGGATAGCAAGTGTCGGATGGGCAGGGGAATTTTGTGGTCCACGGCTTGGATGATGTTTAGGACATCAATTTCTCCCGTCCCAAAAGCGCGACCACCCGACTTCATTTCTCCAGGAGACGGTCTCCACTCCATTATTCACGTTATTCGTTCGCGGGGCGGATGGTTCCAATCATTCCCAATCCCGGATAGCCTAGTGAGATGTATTGATCGAGCGGTATAAGTTTTGCAACTTCCTCGGTAGTGACTATCGCACTCCCCCCTCCCTCTATATCTTCGACCATTGTGCCCACCCTTCCAGGTCCGTTGGCCACAGGTGCTGCTGCCACCGGGGCTACCCCCATTCGGACTTGCTTCTGTCAATGGGGACAGTCTCGGGCTATGTGGCCAGGCTGGTGACACGTGTAAAAGACGGCCAAATTAGCCATCGCACCTACCAAAACCTAAGCAGGGGTTGCTCCTTATGTTATCGGTGGCGCTCGGACGACGATGGGGTGCATCAACCTTATCAAATATTCTATACGGGCATTGTGCTCACGTTGTTCCTTCTTACTTTCTTGCATCACCCTAACTAGCATTCGAGTTAGTTCCAGTATCACGTTTGATTCGCTTGGCTACGCAGAGGTATCAGGGGGAGGCGTAGGTGTGACCATCACAGGCAGTCTCGTGGTTGTGCCCAATATTGATCTCTTAGCTACTTGTTCTAGATAAATGACGGGGACGGAGACGAAGCCCATGTTCTCAAATTTGTTTTGGAGTGCAGCTAACTCAGCCTTAACTCTGGCCAATTCTGAGGAGTCCCCTTTCTCTATGAAACACCCTCTGCGGCGGACAAGCGTCCCCGATCCGCGGCCGCGGCCGAGTCCGCGACCCCCGCGGACGAGTCCACGCGGCCGTGGAACTTTGCGACCGTGTTGCGGCGATTGGGGATAAGGGTTGGGGATTTGGGAAGTGCCATGGGACGGCGCAACCCCAGCCCCACCCCCTCAAAAAAAAAAAAAAAAAAAAAAAAAAAAACTAATTTTTGTGTGGGGGGGTTTGGGTGAGTGACGGTATTTAAAAAAAAAAAAAATTAAAAAACAGCGCATTTTTCTTTTTTCGTTGATTGATTGATTGATTGATTGATTGATTGATTGATTGATTGAGTGATTGATTGGCCCCACAGGCGCACACAAGCACACACACAGAGGTAGGATTGTATATTCCCATGTTCTAGTGGAAGATTCATTCGATTTTGTTTCTTTTTTTTTTCGTTGATTGATTGATTGATTGATTGATTGATTGATTGATTGATTGATTGATTGATTGATTGAGTGGTGGGGGAGGGGTCGCCCGATCCCCCCGCCACCCACCACGCGGCCGCACATCCACACACACACACACACACACGCGCGCGCGCGCACACACACACACACACACACACACACACACACACACACACACAAAATCAGTTTTATGTGTGTTAGTCTTTCTTCTATTGTATGTCCTCCTCCTGATTTTTTTTTGTTTTTGTGTGCCCAACTCAGCACCCTTAAGTAGTGCCAAACAGTCGGTGGTTCCTCGTTTGGAGTGCCTACTGCACTCTTATGGGGGCTGCTCGGTTCGGGATGTCTGTGTTGCCTGTCGGTGATGATGGATGTTCGTCGGAGTGACTCCCTGACTCAACGGGTGGTGGGAACCAACAGTCTGCGGGGTTCAATCGTGATGTGAGTAGGTCATGTGCTGCTTTGCTCCGTGTTGGATGTGTTGACGTCCTCGTCTGCGCTCCACCGCTGCCCTATTGCCTGCCCCGCTTGCTTCGCATGTGGCTCTCTTCGAATTGCTGTGTTCGCTTTGTGGTGTGGCCTTGTTGTCGGTGGTGCCTTGCGCTTCGCCGTTCCACTGCCTTGCTGCCCGTCCGCTGGTCGTGCCTTCCGTGTCTTTTGCTTGCGTGCCTTGTAGTTTGGCTGCCCTGTTGGTGTTGCTTCGTGCTTCACTGCACGGTTGTCGGGTTGTTTGTCCACTCGTCGTGTCATTCCTTATATGTGGTTGTTGTGCTTGTGTTGCCTTGCGCTTCACTGCACGGTTGCTGTGTTGTTCGTCCGCTTGCCGTGTCGTTCCTGGCAGTCGCCTTTGGTGTTGTGCAGTTGAGTGGCTTCAGGTGTGTTGCCTGGTGCTTCACAGAGTTGTTGGTCACTGCTGTGCTTTCCGCGTTCCTTCCTAGTTGGTCGTTTAGTCTAGCTACCTTGTTGGTGTTGCCTTGTGCTTCATTGCAAGGTTGTTATGCTGCTCGTCCGCTTGCCGTGTAGTTCCTTGCAGTCGTTTTATGGCATTGTGCAGTTGAGTGGCTTCGGGTGCGTTGCCTGGTGCTTCGCAGAGTTGTTGCTCCCTGCTATGTTCCACTTGTGGGCAATCTGCCTTCAACAAGGGTCAAAGGGTTCATGACCCAAACCATCCAGTACGAGGATTCCGCAGATTGTCGAGGGTTCAGCCTCTTGATGAGTCGGTGCAACTACGACGAAACAGTCTTTCATCACCCGTGTTTGCTTATTTTATTTCATTTTTATTTTTTTCGCTCTCCGTTTTTCCAAATTGGTATCAGTACTTCGTGCCTTTTTCTTTGCTTTGTGTTGGTTACCTGCCCGCCCTCCTCCCCCATGTCCTCCACCCTATGTGCCTTGCAACCTTTTCTTGTTCAGTGCCTTGTTACCTCGCCGTCATTTGTCTCACCGTGTTTTGCCTTAACGGCCTTCGCATCGTGGCATTCCATGGGTATTTTAGCCGGGCGCTTGGGAACACCTCACCTTCTAATGAGCCTTGACGGGAGCAAGCACCAAAAAGCGTATGAAGGGATGTGTCATCCCTCCTCGGTTGGTCACTACACCAACCTTGATGGTTATGCCATTGTTGCTCCCCGCTCCACCTAACACCCTAATCTGCTCCCCCCTAATTAATCCTCCACTTTCCTAGTGAGTTGATAACTATGGGATAACCCTTCCCCCTAACCTATGCTATGTTAAGAGTGCAGCTAACACTACATGATGCTATGTTTGGACTGAAGGATGGTCTGGTTCCCCATGATTATGGGGCTACCGTGTTATACACACCCATCACACACACACACACAAACACACACATTCAAACACACACACACACACACACATTCAAACACACACACACACACACG
>BFEA01000365.1:1389813-1414523 GCA_003427395.1 Chara braunii | reverse complement strand
AGAGAGAGAGAGAGAGAGAGAGAGAGAGAGAGAGAGAGAGAGCTAAGCAGAGAGTCCGAGAGAGAGAGAGAGAGAGAGGGGGAGAGAGAGAGAGAGAGACGGATGGACGGACACAAAGACAGACACAAAGATGGACAAATGGACTGAAAAAGAATGAAAAGAGAACACAAAGACAGACAGCCAGACAAACAAATGGACAAACATATGATGACCTCGCGTTGGGCCTGGTTCATGCACATTCATGTTGAATCTTTCAGTATAAGCACAGCTATAATAACCATACATTGTATTCGGGGGAAGAAGGGGCAGAGGCCGCTGCATGCCTGCGCTGCGCTGTACTCCATAGGTGCCAGGTTCACGACCACAGAGTCCATAGCCCGTATGTAAGGTTGCGCTCTCTATCCCTCCAGCTTTTGTTTGTGCATGACGTCATAGGTGCCGGGTTCAAGACCACAGAGTTCATAGGCTGTAAGTAAGGCTGTGTTCTATCCCTCCAACTTTTGTTGTACATGATGTAGGGCTGGCGGATCTTTCTTGGTACGTCATCCTGGGGAGTTGTAACCGAGAGGGGAGAAGAAATTGAAATAGGGCCGGAGATGGGCGGGTGACCAGTCGCACCGGGAAAAGGGGGGGGCGAAGTTCAAGGCCTGCCCGTGAGAATGCGAGGAGCGGTCTGTAGGGTAGGTGTCTCGCATGCGGGGTTGCTGGGTGGCTCCGAGAGGGGGGACGTTTTTTTCTTCTTCTTCGTGTTATATAATTCGGACGACTTCTCGATTTATGTGTGTCACCCTTGCGCACGGTCCATGCTAATCTTCTCGTTGTCTCGTTCCAATTTTTAACGAAGTTCCCGGTGGACTGGGGAGACGAAATTGAAAGAGGGCCGAAGATGGGTGGGTAAATGGTCGCACGAAAGGGTAGGCCGTGTTCAAGCTCTGTGCGACGGCCGTGAGAATGTGGGGACCTGTGTGTAGGGGAGGCATCACGCACACAGGGTTGCTGGAAGGATGACGAAAGATTATCTATTGTGTGTTTCATGTCTTTTTTCAAAAGTAGAATGAATCTTCTGCTAGAACATAGCACGATACACGGCCATATTTTTTGTCTTTTGTGCATTTGGTGAGTGGTGGCGCAAGGCCCGGTCTCTTGCGACAAAAGGGGCAACGGGCTCCGCTTTCAGATCTCTTGCGACAAAAAGCACAATGGGGTTCCGGTTTCAGAATCGATCTCGGACCCATCCCATGTTCCTGAATAGCACACACATGTAAAGTCTTCACAAACAGGTCATGAGCTCAAATCCTATTGAAATCAGGTTTTGCTACCATAAGGTTACAGGGTACCCCTTTTCAAAAGAGAGAGAATCGCTCTCGGCAATCCCAAGGAAGTAGAGAAATTGCAACCTCGTTCCAACGTTGGATTCAGACCTTGGACAACGTTTTTGCCCCCAACGATAGCTTCTTGACAGATGCTAACGTCTCCACAACCACGAACGCTCTTCCCTAAACCCTAACACAAAAACACTGTCCGAGTCAAAATGAAGCGTCCAACGAATTCAACAAAATGCCAACTTCTTCATTATTGATCCAAACATGTCAAAACTGCACACATGACGTACCCTAAAGCACATATATATCACACAAAACGAAAAACAAGAAAAAAGCAAAAAATCAGCACAATATGACAGTTTCAGTGCAATTCGGTGCAAAATTTGTCGAAAATAACACCCCTGGTTAACCACGTGTGCCCGAGCAGCTCTTCAAGCAACAACTCTCACGATGGAAGTTGTCGATAACAACAACTCCCACGACGGAAGTCGATGATAGCAACAACTCCCATGACGGAAGTCAACGATAGCAATGCTCCCACGACAGAAGTCAACGGTATCTGCAATGCTATGGGCAAAACCATACTCGACAAAGGTCAAAGTGTGACCGATAGAATGGACGAGGCAAGAGAATGCCATGGACGAAAACAGAAATCAGAATGGAATGGAAGCGCACTCTGAATAAGATAGACAAAGATCTGGACAACACGAAGGAAACCAAAATTCAGAAAGATTTTGAGGAAGAATGGCTGAAGAATGGACTGATTGCCTGAGTCGGGGGCAGAGCGCTGCACTTCACTGATTGGTCTAAGCAGAACACAAGTGGACAGGAAATAGACAATGAACAAAGTGTTCCCCATGGACCTAGTCGGCTAGAAGCAATGTAAAGTTAAAGGTGAAGAATAAAATCCCGACCCAAAAAGAAAAACAGGAAGGGTAACACAAGGCCAGACAGGACAAAGATTTAGACCAAGTATAGGACCCGAAATAGAAGTTAAAGTATCTGACTCGACAACCTCACAAGAGAACGAAGAGGGGAATGACAATACACAAGCCACGGTTTGTAAAATAAACATGTTATGACCCTGGCCAATTGCGAGATACACATCCATCAAAAGCACAATGCCGTCCAACTGCAAAAGGAAATGAATGAACTTGAGAGGAGAGAGGAGGTAAGAAGAAGAAGAAGAAGTAAGAAAGAAGAAGAAGATGATGTATACCAGCAAAAGTGAATGACAAGGCACTTCTTCTTCGCCCAACAACTTCTTCCCTGATATACAATGCCGAAAGGCTGAACCAGAATCAATGTCCGAGTCCCTCTTCTACTGCAGGTAACCCTTGAGGTCCACCATAGCCATGGCCGCCTCTACCTTGAAGGCCGAGGCTATGGTGGACTATGGCCGCCTCTACCTTGAAGGCCGAGGCTATGGTGGACTACTATGGCCTGGCCTTGACGTGCAACGGACAACGCAAAGCAGCTATGGCTGCCCAGGCTCTGCTGTGCAGAGGACAACACAAAGCAGCTATGGCTGCCACCACTCAGGCCGCCATGCCCAACTCTGCCTCGAAGCTTCTTGGAGCCGCTCTCCCCCACCGGGGGTCTTCTTGCTGCAACGCCTACCAAGGTGATGAAGATGCCTGCCACCATAGCCAGGTAAGTACCTCTGGCGCTCCTCCCCCTTCCTCCTTCTTCCTCCTCCTTCCTCCTTCTTCTTCCTCCTGTCCTTCTTCTTCCTCCCCCAGCAGCGCTACTCCAACCCAGCGCTGCTCCACCTAGCGCTCCACCAGCGTGTCGCCAAACTTGCACACTGAGAATGAGGCCGGGCTCTTTGCCCGGTCCGAAGATATAGCGGCCTGCTTGCCTCCCAGGGCGGTGACTTCCAGGCCGCTCGGCCTCTCCAGCAACCGGCACCTCCTCCGTTTCGGAGAGAAACATCATTGCAGACTCTGATATTGCCCCTACAGGCCCTAGACTCCGACTGGTTGGACTGGTACCCGCCTAGACCTAGCCTACAACTACTGGGCCTCTAAAAATGCAACTTTTGTATTCTTCTGCTCAGCCTCCGGTACCCGCACATCTACCCCTTCCTAGTGCGGTACCGGCCTCCCACTACTTGTGTGTTCTCCCGCTGCAATCCCCCGATGCCAAGGCCACAGGTAAGTATCAGCCCCGAGGGCCCAGCAAACGAACAGGTGCCCTTACGGGCCACATTCCAGCAACCGGCACACAGACAAGCATGGTCACACACACACTCACACCATCCAGCACTCAGACAGGCATGGTCACACACACTCACGCCATCCAGCACTCAGACAGACATGCAGTCCAGCAAGCATGCATACCCAGACATAGCAAAAAGCGGGAAACTCAGTCAGGCATTCAGTCTATGGGCAAAATTCAGAAATCAGCTGTGTGTTTTGGTCCTTGTTCGGACGGGTCATCACAAACAGGCAATACCCTCGGGTTTCATGAGCGGTTAACAGGGACCCCTACTTTCAGCCCCAGGTTACTCCCCTCCCATCACTGAAAAGTACATTTTTGCTGTTGGTTTATTTGGTGTCCAGTCTATGGACTGGTGACAAGTCTGGCTTAGAAGGTGTGGGACGCTTGTTATAAGGGAAACTTGCATCTGTACCCCACTTAAAGATGGGAATAACATACCCATTCCCATCGCCAACTTGCATCTATACCTAGGAAATGGCTGGTGGAAATTGTTTGCATGCGCAGGACCGAGGTGGACCCAGGTTGGTACCACAAAATTGCGGTTATAACGTATAACCAGCTACCGGAATGCACAAATTATGGATATCCCCAGCCAAAATTATGGGCATACCCTAGACCTGAGGAGGAGAGGCCAGATTGTTCATATACCCTGCTACCGGATGGCTGAAATTATGCTCATACCCAGCAGCCGTTGGGCCACAACAGTCTACTCTGCAATGACTTGCTGATTCTGCAGCCTGCGGCCCGTCGAACCGGGGCTGTAACCGGGATGTCCGCCTGTGAGGGAAAATTCGTGAGGGACATATCTGCAAATTTGGGAAAATTTTAGGCCCGTGCTAATTCGAATTTCCTACAGCTACCCTAACTGTGAATAGCAGACCCGGGCTACCACTAGGACAGATGGGCCTACGGGCGTATGCTGATAGGCAGGGTCTATAAGCCTATAGCCGGGTAGGGAGAGGCCCTAGAGGCCTAAACTAAAACGGTACCAGTCGGTCCAGTAGGTCCGGTCTAGGTCGAGTCTAGGCTAGAGTAGATCTATCAACAGGATGAGGGAGTTTGTTCAGGGCCTTTGGCAGTTGGTACCGTGTACATCGTGACGGCACGACGCGTGAACTGGAGTGGTGACAGCTTCAGCGTGGGGAACAACAGACATAGCCAGACCCTCGAAGCGTCGGCCATAGCTGGGTCCTTCGCTGCTCTCTGACAGCACGAGGGGCTGTTCACAGGTCTGGGCTATCTGAGGTCTGCTGGAAGCTTCAAAGTTGGTGCCCTGTTGAACCCTCCTCAGGAGTAGGGTTTCAGGGTAGTGGCACTGCCGCCATAGCTGCAGCTTACATCCTCTGAGATATTCTTTGTCAGGAAGGGTGGCGCTGCTGCAGATCTTCACCTGGAAGGCATTGGGCACTTCATCTTCATCAAAGACTGTGGTGCTGGTCTTCTTCTTCATCCTCTGAGAGGCGCTTGGCCTCAGGGTCCTGTTTCAGGAACTCAGGGGTAGTTGATAGCGGTTATTCAGGGTTGGGGGAGGAGCGCTGCTCATCTCTGAGCAGCGCATCATAGTTCTGAGACTATTCGGACAAAACGATACTCTGAGTTTAATAAACAGTGTTGATACTGTGGGTGGACTACCTTTGTTTCATTGTTTTCTGGATGTGATCTACTCGGCTTTCCTTTGTGACTAGTTGTGAGGACTCTGCGGAGCGAATTGCACTTTCAGTGTGCTCTGTCATATGGCATGGACAAGGCTTCCACTGTGCTTCATTCTCTCTTTGTGGTGTGATACTCCTTTCGTCTCCCCTTCCTTCTATGTATGTATGGGCATGCATGGAAGTTCATGTGCGCGAGTGTTGGTCTTCTAACAACAAACAACCAGGTTCATAACAGTTGGTATCGTAGCGATTGGATCCAATCACTGATGCAAAGATGAGTTCGAGCAACTACAATCATCTGGCGAGACACTAGAGTTCAATCTCATGGTGATTTGTCATCTTCTGTGTTAGCGACAGTGAGGGCTGTACTGACAAGCGTGTGGCGAGAGGAATTGGACAGAGGGTGACTCACTTCTGCTCGAAGTAGTACAAAAGTGAGTGGTGATTGTCACTCAGAGGCCTGATAGGCTCTAAGGAGGCTATTTTTAGCCTGGCGATTCATCTGAGACGGGCGAATTTCAAGGAAGTGATCCCTAGAGTGTTGCGATTTTGGGATTGGGTCAGGATCCCCACTTCCCAAGCAACGCAATGCAGGTAAAAGTAGCCCTGCACTGAGTTTCTCAGTTATTGGCATCAGGGAGACCAGGTTCACTGAATCTGCCAGTTGGGGTTAAATAGCCATAGAAAGTTCTACCAGATCACCAGGTTTCAGAGGATTGGGTACGTGGGAACATTGGGAATAGTTTGGAGAAGAAACTGGCGAGATGGGTCTGAGGAGACAACCATAGCCAATTTCTCATCATCCCCTTCAAAGAAGTATCCGAAGTAAGTGCGTTCCTTACTCTACTTTGTGTAGTGATTCTGGGGTTATTTTTAGATTAGCGAAATTTGGCTTGTCGGTCTGTAGATAGTAGAAAAACGGATTTCTGACTGTGGGACAGCCATAGCCACTTTCTCCTACCTATCTTCTTCGACTTCAACTCACCCTGTTTGACCCTCTTTCTGACTCAAATTTCATCTGTGACTGCTTTACAGTGTTGCGATTCCTACTATACAGGGAATTGGATTGTTCGGGGTCACATTGTCAGTGATGATGGAATTCTGAATTTTGTGCTGCCATAGCTGGAGCTTGGTCAGTCTCTGTCCCTGGTAAATCGCAATTCAATGTTTAGACTGTGTTTGAGATCGCACTGTCAGATTTGATGTTTTGAGTCTGTTACAGTGAAATTTGTACTTCGCCAAACCCGGGGTGTGGCATACAGGGTCATCCAGTGATAGAGTCAGTAAGGGAAGTCTAAAAATAGACCATCCAGTAAATTGTTACATCTTGGTTATCTGTGGGCATCTGTCAGTCGCTATTTGTCACTCTGTCTAATTGCTAACCAATACTAGTCAGTCCTTGATTGCATCCTGTAGAATACTAACACAGGATTTGAAGTGATTGCACACAATTGGGGTGTCGGGGCAGTGAATGGAAAATCGTGAAAGGGTTTTTGCTGAGTGTGCTATAAACTGACGCTTGAGCCTCAAGCAATCTGCAGAGACTGAGTGCTTGTTTGCTCATAATAACCACCCTCGTGTTCCAGTCAGGTGACAGCAATTGGGCGAGTACTGAAGAGAAACCCCAATTCCTATTGACCTTCTTTCTGTTTCCTATTTTATTTTATCTATGTTGTGGGATTATAATGTCTGACACTGAGAAGGCCGAAGCTTCTCAACAAAAGCCTGAGCCCCTTCTTTCAAAACTTGATGCAGCCCTGCTTGCTGAGGACGTTAAACTCCAAGCAGCCGTTGTAGAAGCTCTGAAGGAGGAAAAGAGGCGAAGGGGAGAAGTTGACCAAAAGGAAGCGAGAAGGAAACTTCTCATTGCAGACATAGAGAGAATCGGGGTGAGAAGGACCTCAAGTCAGTATAGTAAGGATATGGCTGAGTTCGTCCTTTTACAGGATGATATCAACCGGACCTCCTTTACTAACTGGGATGCAAGGATCACCAGTCTAGAAAACAGTCAATCTGCGCTTTCTAAGAAGCTTGTCGGGATCTATCTCAAACTGGATCAACTCTTTGCCCATCTGAAGATCCCCACACCCTTGATAGTCCATCCACCGCCTGGGAGTCCCAAGAGGGAGCCCCAAAAAAACCCACACTCCAGACCTTCATCCCCAGCCTCTACGCCCAAATCAACAGCCGCTTCACAACCCTCAGGTCCATTTGACCTGCAGCGGCCCAAACTCACCCCTTCACCTATGTTTTCTGGGGAGAACCCCAAGGTGGATGTTTCAGATTAGGTCACTGCACAGAGAACCTACCTGAGTGGGTTCAAATGTGACGAGGATGTGAAAGTGAGCGCAATCCTTGCTCGTCTAGAGAGGACTGCACTGAAATGGTGTACCTCCACCTCTAGCAAGCAAGGATTGGAGATGTCTGAGTGGGCGCAAAGACTAGGGGTGTCTGCTTTTCTGCAGGCCCCGAATGATCGGTTTGCAGACAAGGAGCAAGCTAGAAAAGCAACGCACAAAATTGTCCAACTCGGCCAAAAGAAATGGGATGGCTCCTTGTCCAAGTTGTACTCTACCTTTCATTCCTGAGAGCAGCGCCTGGAGATTACCAACTTGCTTTGTTTTCTCAGGGCCTTAAGGACTGGCGGTCCTTTGGCAGAGCAGCCCTGGACTTGGAGTCCAAACTCCATGTCCAGGAAGCACCTTCTGAAGGGAGGAAGAGACCCTCCTTAAAGGGGCGAAGAAAGAGGAAGGGTGCTCTCTTTGCTGCAACTTCTAGTTCAGAAGATAAGACAATATCTCAGAGTGGGACCCCTCCGTCTGAGACTACCTCATCCTCTGCTGCAGATTCAGTTGTTCTTGCCCTGGCTAATGCTCTGATGGGCCTTGCAAAAGGAAAGGCCTCGACCCAGAGAGCACCAACCAGCAACAAGGGGAAAGGAAAGGGAAGTGCCTCTTCCCCTGCAGCCCAGAGACCTGTTCTACCACGAGACGTCCATTGGCCAATTGACCCCCTTTATGCTTTCACCTTCCCCTGGCATGCACTCAGGATCTAGGAGGGGGTATGGAGGAAGAGGAAGGACAAGGGAGTCTGCTTGAGGTGCGAGGGGGAACACTTTCTGAAAGAATGTCCCCACATGCCTCGCAGGCCTTCAGGCTCTAGTTCAAAAAACTAGAGTGGAGAGAGGTGGAAACAACAGCTCCTTCCACCTATGCTGATTCATCTTCTGATGAAGTTGAGTCTTCACCCTCTCTCACAAATTCTCTTCTTGGAGTTGCGGCATCAGGGCCCTTCACCTATGAGGACACTGATCTGGATGAGACGTAGGAGGAGGATGAATTGCAGGTTCTTGCTGATCTTTTCCTGTCTTTGCAGGAGAAGAAAAAGCACAGACCGGATCTCATCCTGCTTTGACCTTCAATCCTGGGAGCCAGGTTCAAAGGGTTATTAGACTGTGGAGCTACGCGCAACTTTATGTCTCCCAAGACAGTCAGCAGGCTGCACTTGGATCAAATACTAGTAAAATTGCAGCAGCCGATTGAGGTTCGCATTAGCGACTCATCTACAATTCGGATCACTACTGCAGTCAAAGGTCTACCAGTAGTCTTTGACAGGCAGGGAGAAATCAGGCAGCGCCTGAATTTCTCTGTGTTCCCCAACTTGCCCTTTGACCTTATCTTCTCACTATGGTGGCTTGAGGTCACCAACCCCAAGATCGACTTGCGGATTCCTAGGGTTGAGCTGCCAGATCGGCGAGGAGAATACCAGCCTTGTATGATTGGTGATGAGTACCACCCGACCAACAGTTGTTATTGCATGCGTGCACATGAGTTTTTCCAGTTCTCACGTCAGACTTTTCACACTCGTGTGTTTGTGGCTTATGTTAAACAGACAGATGTGGAGCCTACTCCCTGTCTATCTCAAATTCAGCAAGTGGTTGACCTGTTCTCAGACCTTATGCAGGAGCCTAATGGACTTGTCCAGAGGCAGACCAAGCATAAGATTGAGCTCCTGCCTGGTGCGGTCCCTCTCAAGGGCCAGGTCTACAGGATGTCCCCTGCTGAACTTGATGAGCTCAAGAAACAGCTAGAGACTCTGACCAGCAAAGGATGGATACGTCCTAGTACATCTGAATTTCGGGCACTAGTTCTCTTTGTTCCAAAAGGGAATGGTGAGTTCAGAATGTGCGTAGACTACAAGGGACTCGATACGATCACGAGGAAGTCTGGAGAGCCTTTTCCTGGATCGATGACCTGTTGGATATGGTGCAGGGCTGCACTATTTTCAGCAAGATCAACCTCAAATCTGACTATCACCAGATCGAGATGGCTGAACGTGATGTCCACAAAACGACTTTAAAAAAGCAGATATGGTACATACGAATATCGGGTCATGCCATTCGGTCTTTGCAATGCCCCAGGCACCTTCCAAACAGAGATGCACCGCATCCTCAGGCCTTACCTGGATAAGATTGTAGTTGTCTATTTGGATGACATCCTGATATTCAGTCATTCTGTCCAAGAGCATGCGCAACATCTGGCTCTTGTCCTCCAAGCCTTACATGATAACCAGTACAAGATCAATAGGGAGAGGTCCTCTTTTGGAGTGAACTCTCTTGTCTATCTGGGTCATGTCATTTTTGGAGAGGGGTTAGCTTCTGAAGCAACGAAAGTTGCTGCTATTCAGGACTGGCCACAACCTTTAATAGTCCGTGATGTTCGGTCTTTCATAGGTCTTGCCTCTTACTACAGGAAGTTCGTTAAACGACCAGTGCACGGCCCCAGCCTTAGATCCGAAACTTGTCGCCACAAGAAAACGAGGCTGAAACATCAAACGACGCGCCCGCTGTTGATAAATTGGTTCTTTGGAAATCAGACTGCCAGGAGGCCTTTACACGTCTCAAGGAGGCCTTGATTCGTGCATCTGTACTGAAGTTACCTGACCCTACTTTGCCTTTTGTGCTAATCACTGATGCTTGTCAGTATGGGGTAGGAGCGGTATTTCAGCAGGATAGTAGGAATAGTCTACAGCCTGTCGAGTACATGAGCAAGAAGATCAAAGCTAAGAAGCTACAAGACTCCACTTATAAGGAGTTGTATGCCCTTGTGTCAGCTCTTAAGCATTGGAAGCACTTCCTCCTCGGAAAGACACTTCAAGATCTTTTCTGATCACTCCACCCTTCAGTGGATGAAGTCCCCAGGAGAGTTGAATGGCTAGCTTGCTCGCTATATTCAGTTCATTGACGTCTTTGACTTTGAACTGACGCACAAGAAGGGCTGCTACACTCGAGTTGTTGACGCCCTTTCTCGTAGGCCTGACGCTCTTTTTCTTATTTCCTTTACTCATTCCTTTGGGGAGAAGACCCGTCAGACCATTGCCCATTTGCTGCCCCAAGACCCGATTTTTGGGCCTATTGTGAGGAATCTGCAGACCGATCCTGCCTCTGAACTTGGATATACTCTGGTTTCAGATCTGCTGTATACTTGCAGCAGAGGTGAGAAACGTTTGTGTATTCCCCAGGATCGCAAGCTGAGGACACTCTTTATGTCAGAGTGTCATGATGCTCGTGGTCATTTTGGGGCCCTCAAATCCTATGCGGCCTTGTCACAGAGGTTCTTCTGAAAAAAGATGAGGAGTGCCCGACTGCGTTATGTCGAAACCTGTGAGTTATGCCAAAGGAACAGGGTCGTACGTAGACCTCCCCTTGGCCTACTCAAACCACTTCCCATCCCTGAGGCACCTGCACAATCAGTGTCTATTGACTTTACAGATTTGGGTAGGACCACTCCCTGTGGTATGCGTCAGGTTATAATTTGTGTGGACAAGTTCTCCAAGTATGCAGAATTCATCCCTTTGCCAGGAGAAGCCAGAGTCCCTGGCGTGCAAGCAGCATTTGACAGGTGGGTTACACATCATGGGTCACCCACCTCCATCGCCAGTGATCGGGATCCCAGTTTTTGCAGCAATGAGTGGCAGTCCTATTGCAAGGACTACCTTCATTCACGCTTGGATATGACATCTGGTCGTCATCCTGAAGCCAAAGGACAGGCTGAAGTGATGAACCAGATCCTATTTCAGCTGCTGCGTCCTGTGATCAGTCCAGATCAGCAAGACGGAGATCTACATTTGGGTCGTGCACAGCTAGTGTATAACACTTATGTCCACTCCTCCACTGGTGTCACACCCTACCGGCTACACTAGGGACGTGAGCCACGACAGCCTCTCGATGATATCATCGACAAGGCTACCCCTACACTAACACCTGGAACTGCAGAGTTCACCAGACGCTATCAGATAGACATTGAGCGTGCCCGTGCCAACCTGCTCAAAGCCCAAAAGGCTATGATTCAGCAGGCTAACAGGCACGATCGTCCCTCTACTATTCATACTAATGACAGGGTTTGGATGCTCAGTTCTGACCTATCCCGCGAGGAGGACATTTCACCAAAGCTGCTGCCAGGATACATGGGTCCATGGCAGGTTTTAGATACAGTTGGGGCTGATCCTTTTGGACCATCATACATTGGTGATGCCCCTCTGCATCTACAAACCTATCCGGTCTTCCACGCATCTAAGTTGTTGCCTTTCACCTCAGCTGATGAATTTCCAAACAGACCCCCTCAATTCGGTCCACCGATCCCTGGCAAGGGATATGACGTGGAATGGATTGAGGATGAGATGGGCACAGGTCTAGACATGCAGTATCTTGTGAAGTTCATGTACCAGCCACACACTGAGGATCGTTGGTTCACACGCAAGGAACTCCTCAAGACAGCGAAGTCGGTTGTCCTCAGATACGAGGCAGCCAAGAAGGGTCAATCCCTTCGACGATCAGCTCGTCTACACCCCTAGCTCGGAGGTCCTCGCTCCGGGGGAGGGTAGGCCTGCAATGACTTGCTGATTCTACAGCCAGCGGCCCGTCGCACTGAGGCGTTGTACCATAGGTCGGTTAGATTCCTAATTTTGTTTTGCTGAGGGCTAACTGGGATGTCCGCTGTGAGGGGAAATTCATGAGGGACATAACTACAAATTTGGGAAAATTTGAGGGCCGTGCTAATTCGAATTTCCTACAGCTACCCTAACTTCGAATAGCAGACCTGGGCTACCACTAGGACAGATGGGCCTACGGGCCTACGCTGATAGGCAGGGTCAATAGCTTATAGCCGGGTAGGGACAGGCCCTAGAGGCCGAAACTAAAACGGTACCGGTCGGTCCAATAGGTCCGGTCTAGGTCGAGTCTAGGCTAGAGTAGATCTATAAATAGGATGAGGGAGTCTGTTCAGGGCTTTTGGCAGTTAGTACCGTGTACATCGTGACGGCACAACGCGTGAACTGGAGTGGTGACAGCTTCAACATGGGGAACAACAGACATAGCTAGACCCTTGAAGCGTCGGCCATAGCAGGGTCCTTCGCTGCTCTCTGACAGCACGAGGGGTTGTTCAGAGGTCTGGGCTATCTGAGGTCTGCTGGAAGCTTCAAAGTTGGTGCCCTATCGAACCCTCCTCAGGAGTAGGGTTTCAAAGTAGTGGCGCTGCAGCCATAGCTGCAGCTTACATCCTCATGGATCTTCTTTGTCAGGAAGGGTGGCGCTGCTGCAGATCTTCACCTGAAAGGCATCTGGCACTTCATCTTCATAAAAGACTGTGGCGCTAGTTTCTTCTTCATCCTTTGAGAGGCGCTTGGCCTCAGGGGCCTATTTCAAGAACTCAGGGGTAGTTGATAGCGGTTATTCAGGGTTGGGGGAGAAGCGCTGCTCATCTCTGAGCAGCGCATCATAGTTTTGAGACTATTCTGACAAAACGATACTCTGAGGTTAATAAACAGTGTTGATACTGTGGGTGGACTACCTTTGTTTCATTGTTTTCTGGATGTGATCTACTAGACTTTCCTTTGTGATTGGTTGTGAGGACTTTGTGGAGCGAATTGCACTTTCAGTGTGCTCTGTCATATCGCATCGACAAGGTTTCCACTGTGCTTTATTCTCTCTGTGTGGTGTGATACTCCTTTCCTCTCCCCTTTCTTCCGTGTATGTATGGGCATGCATGGAAGTTCATGTGCGCGAGTGTTGGTCTTCTGACAACAAACAACCAAGTTCATAACAACTCGGTGGGCATGAGCATTATTTCGTGCTCTGAATCCACGGCCTGCGGGATTGGGTACACCTACAATTTCGTGTAGTGGAGCAGTCAGGTACTATGCAAAGTTGAACGCCCTCCGGGTATTGATGCAGCTTCGCGCTGGGACTCGGTATAGCTGCAGGTTCGCGCTGGGACTCGGTATAGCTGTGAGGAATGAGGCTCACGGCGCCCTTATCAGACATGCAATTGTTCTGGGCTGTAAAGGCAGGCCTGAATAATCAAGTGAGGCCTGTTTACGACATTTTCCATATGTGGGGACTCAGACAGTTGCAGCACGCCAATTGGTTACAGAGCAACGTGAGCCTCCAGGCTCTTTCCAGAAGCAAGGGTGGTGTTGTACAGTTGAGCCCAGGGCTCAAGTGGTTGCGCCCTGGGCACATGCTGCATGAGGCCGACACATCACTAACTAGCCACGGGCCAATGAGAAAGCAGCATTGTCGCCACACATGTGCCGCGAGCCAATTAGAATGAGGCGAACACTTGGAGGCTGGGTGGCTGCCTGGATGTGCCTAGTTGAATGAGGCCCAGGCCAGTATCTGAAACTGGGCCTGGGCCCAAACACTTGAGGCCAGAGCCAAGCTACTGAGCACCTCCCACATGCTTGGCGAGGCCAACCAGCAGTGGGCTCACTTTCCATAGAGGAAAGTGTGTGCCGCAGGGGTGGATATTCTTGCATGAGCAGGCATTGCGGCCACGCTGCTGCTTTGTCATGCGACACTGCGCTATGCAGGCAGGCTGGGGCGCATGCGGGCGCTAAGAGGGAAGAGGGCGCTGAAGTGGCAGCGGCCGCACGGCGGCCATAGCTGGGCCGAGCGTGCGGCGGCGGGTGATAGCGACGGTGGTCTTCGGGTAGGAGGCGCATGAGGTGGGGAGACGAGGGGTGATGAGGGGAGGAGAGAGAACATACCTGGTGTATGCTGGTGGTCGATATTGGTGTTGATGTCACGTACATTGGTCTTCAACTTCGATGTGTGCCAGTCGCACGAACTTAGATATGACAGATAGACAGTAGTGTAGGCTGGGCGCTGCGCGCCAGACACTAGGAGTGACATTGGATACAGTGTTGGTGTGACCAGAGAGCGCCGACATTGGCACTGGAGTTCATTGTATTACTTTTATTTGGATGGTATCTTGGTGCATTTGTGCTCTCTGCTTGGTACATGACTATCTGGACTACTTCATGATTTTGCAAATTGGTTTTCTGTCTATCGCTCTCGCTCATATTCCTTGCATAGCGCGTATTCCCATCTTTAAGTGGGGTACAAATGCAATTTCCCCCTGTTGTAAGGACCCTGAAAAAACCCTGAAAATTTAGGGCTCTATTAGCCGCTTCTCTACGAAGTACAAACTCATGAGAAAGCACCAATTGCAAAAAGAAATGAATGAACTTGAGAGGAGAGAGAGGGAAAGAAGAAGAAGATGAAGAAAGAAAGAAGAACACGAAGATGTACACCAGCAAAGATATTGATAATCCCCTTCTTCTCGCCAACCACTCTCCTCCTCCTTTCTCCTTCCCTCTTTATTCACAATCAATAATAATAATAATGTTGAATCAACTTGAATGGCTGAACCAGAATCAATGTCTGAATCCCTCTTCTACTGCAGGTACAACATGAGGTCCACCATAGCCATGGCCACCCTTTTCCTTCCTCTTCTTGAAGGCCCAGGCTATGGCGGACTGCTAGGGCCTTGCCCTGATGTGCAAAAGACAACTCAAAGCAGCTATGGCTGCTCTAGCACGCGTCGCCATGCCTGACTCTGCCTCGAAGCTTCTTGGTGTAGCTCTACCCCAACTGGGGCCTTCCAGATGCAACGCCCACCAAGGTGATAAAGATGGCGTCCACCATAGCCAGGCAAGTACCTTTGGCCCCCTTCCTAGTCCTCGTCTTCCTTCCACCATAGCCAAGGTGGGGAGCTGGGCGCTCCTTCCTCCCCAGCAGCGCTGCTCCAGCCAGTGCTCCAAGCAGTGTGTCGCCAAACTTGCACACCATAGAATGAGGAGGATCTCTTTGCTCCTCCAGGAGATATAGCGTCCTGCTTGCCTCTTGGGCAGTGACTTCCAGGATGCGTGGCCTCCAAGCAAACTGGTACCTCCTCCCTTTCGTATGGAAACATCATTGCAGACTCTGATATTGCCCATACAGGCCCTAGACTCAGACTACTTGGACTGGTACCCGCCTAGACCTAGACCACAACTACTGGGCCTCTAAACATCCCAACTTTGTCTTCTTTTGCTCGGTTTCGTACCCGACACATCTACCACTACTTGGTGTGGTACCAGCCTACCTGCTACTTGAGTGTTTTTCCGTTGCCCTAAGTGTCACAGGCCTCTTTCCCCGCCACTTGAGTGTTTCCCCGCTGAAACCCTCAATGTCACAGCCACAGGTAAGTACCGGCCCTTCGGGCCTCCCGCACAAACGGAGGACCCTAAGGCTTGCGGGCCACACACGCACTCAAACTGACATGCACTCAGACAGGCACGCACACACACAGACTTAGAAAACTCAGCAACAAGCAGGAAACTCAGCAAGGCATACATTGCACTGGCAAAACTCAAAAATAAGTTGTGTGTCTCAGTCCGCGACTTTGCGGGTACAAAAGGGAAAAACAAAAAACAAACACACCCGGATTAGACGGCGGGTGGGAATCTTCGCAAGTAAAAGAAGGGCAGAGTAGACTCAGGAGTAATGATCCAGGGATAATAGGCCCAGGAAGGATATTGACATACAGCAACTGTAAGGAAAATAACAGCAGACCCAAGGATAATGACGCATGCTCAGGGGAGCAATGCGCAGTAGACCAAGGATCTGCAATGTGATGAAAAGGACTGAAGTGGACAATGCAATGTCAACGTAGCATCAATAAGCAATGTACACCTCGATACATACAAATGGCACAATGTGGCGCAGCGGAAGACTCAAAGATAAGATCTGATCTGACCTGGACTGACCCGTCATCCATTAGACATCACACATGTGAGAGAAGGAGGAGGGACCGCAATCACGGAAGAAAGGTCCCTCCTTCACACACGAACATTGGGAGATACCACGGATGAGAGATGGGGGAGGGACGAGACGAAGGAGATGGGAGGCGAGAGAGTAGACCAAGATCGCAATGGCGAAGTCCAAAATAGTCTCTTGCCGAATGTCCAAACAATGTCTGTCCCAGAAATGCCGAATCAGATCTTGGGCAATATGCCCGCTACAACCTCTTCCTGAATCCCTATTGATAACCTCTTACACTCTCGTAGAAGAAGAAGAAGAAGAAGAGGAAGGAGGGAGAAGAGAGAGAGAGAGAGAGAGAGAGAGATGGAGGAGGAGAGGAGGATGAAGTCCTCCTCGCTATCTCACCTGCAGGTAGCTGTCACTGAACTGACTTCAACCGTTGCTGTGTGCAGGTACCGCGTGGAGCCCAGCTATGGCGCCAAGTAAGCTCGTCGACTGCAGGTATGGCCTCCGCCACTCACTACCTCGCCTAAGCTCTACTCCCTACTCCTCTACCTAGCGCAGCATAGCGCAGCCTCCAACCAGCAGCGTGTCGCTCAGAAGTGAGCTACTCGAACTGTTCTGGCCCAGCCGTTGCCCAACTATCTGTAGCGCTGGGCCGCTGGGCCTACCTGGTGCTGTGTGGCCTGAAACGGCCCAGGAGGTCTAGGTCCCTACCGGACATCCAGACCGTGCTGCTGATGCAGCGTGGCGCAGAAATGCGCCTGGCCTAAAAAAGGCCTCCTCCTGGTGCACCTGGCCCAAGGCGTCGTCTTGGGTCCTGTAGGACCGAAACGGCGCCGGTACCTACTGGCTTGGCACCAAAATGCGCCTGGCCTCGTTTTGGGCTTGTACCTGGTGTACCTGGCCCCAAGGTCTGGTCTTGGGGCTGCAAGTCCGAAACGGCACCTGAACAGACAAAAATAAGACAGCACACACACTCACAAAAAAAAGGGTAAGTAAAAGAAAACCTACCTAACTACTGTGCTCCCTAAGGCCTGGGGGGCCGCCGTGGGCCTCCAGGGCCCGTGCTGGATGGTGCGCAGCCTGGGGCCACTCAGCAACCGTCGGGCCCCTCAAATGGGGCCCGTGTGCAGGCTCTGCATATAACACCCCCCCCTCCTTATGAAGTCTAGCCGGTCGGGGGCGAAGCTGCCGATCTGAAGGTGGTACGTGAATGCGGGTGCGGCGTGGAGCCGAAGATGACGGCTTGCCTTTCGGCTTCTGTTCATAATGTGCGAGAGCGTCGGGCGCTGTTGCCTGAAATTCCGCACGAGTCATCCATCGGTCCGCTCGATGCGTGCAATATGCAAAATGGACCAAGAACTCGATCTGTTTGTTGCCATGTCGTCGGTGGGATATGATGTTGCCGATCTCTTGGAAGCCGTCCATGGAGGGCAGGTTTTGCGATCGTCGCCCAGGGAAGTCATCAAGTTCGGCTAGCGTGTAGGGAGCCAACTTTGAACAGTGAAAGACGGGGTTGACGGGCAAGTGTTCGGGCACCCGAATGATAAACGAAGGGCCTTCGGGTGTGTCGCCAGTGGCTGCCAAGATCGGCCAGGGCCCCATCCATTTCGGAAGGAGCTTGCGAGAGATATCTTGTTTGAGGCTGAATTCCGCAACGGAAACCCATACGAGGTCGCTGACGCGGAATGGACAAGGAAGACGCTGGCGGCTGGCCTGTTGGCGCATACGTTGCTGCGTCTTTGACATCTGGTCACGTGCCTTGACAAGAAGCTCTTGCATCCGACGAATGAAGAGAAGGTGGTCGTCGCTCTCGGTCGTCCGTGGCACGATGGTGTCCAATGGAGAGTTGACGGGCGAGCTATGCTCAAACTCAAACTACGACATCCCGATAGCCGGATGGATAGACGAGTTGTAAGCCAACTCCACATCCGGCAGCTGCTCGACCCAATCCTTTTGGTCGGGACGGATAAGAGTGCGAAGAAGGACCTGTGCAGTCTGATGTGCCCTCTCCCTTTGGCCATCGGTTTGGGGGTGGCGAGCCGAACTTGGCTTGAGGGAAGAGCCCCATCGCTTGATGAGCGCCAATCAAAAGTCGGACATGAACCGAGTGTCGCGGTCGCAAACGATTTCCTTGGGGTAACCCTTGGTTCGAATCCAATCCGCGTAGAGAACCTCGGCCAACTCCGGTGCCTTGGCATGGTAGCGGCAAGGCAAGAACATGGCGAACTTGGTGAGTCGGTCAACCACAGTGAGAATCCCGTCCACGCCCGCCTTGTGCTTCGGGAACGGCCTGGTGATGTCCATGGCAATCGCTTACCTTCGGCGCAAGGGGACCGGTAATGGTTGCAACTCGCCGTACGGACGATGATTGCGAGATTTGCAACGTCGGCAAACTTCGCAGGACTCGCAATAGCACGTGACGTCGTCGAGGAGACCGGGCCACCAAAAGCGCTCGCGTAGTCGGCCAATCGTGTGATTGACTCCAAAGTGTCTGGTGGCGGGGGCGTCGTGGAACTCGCCAAGAAGCCGCGTGCGCAAGTGTGAATCTTGCGGCACACAAAGTAGATCCTTCCCCCGTGAGTGAAAAAGCAAGTATCCATCTTGGATCCGATAGTGCGAAGGCGCCAGATTGGGAGAGGAACAGTTTGCGTACTTGTCGCGAAACTCGGGCTCGGCTTGATAGCCGCAGATGAAGTTGTCCCGCAAGTCGTCCTCGATCTCGAAGGTTGAGTAGACCGCGGTGCAGTGGTCCGGACGCCGTGAAAGGGCATCTGCGAAACGGTTCGACTTCCCCAGAATGTGATCGGGAAAGAAGTCAAATTGGTCGATGAAGGCCATCCAACGGGCGATGGTGTTGTTGACGGTGTCTTGAGACTTGTAGAAGACCAACGGATTGTTGTCCGTTACCCATCGAAACAGGCGTCAACCGAGGAGGAAGTGCCGCCATCGCTTGAGTGCGTGAACGAAGGCAAGAAGTTCCTTCTTGCGTGCATCATCGATGGACTGCACGGACGGCACCTCCTTGCTGAAGTATTCAACCGGGTGCCAATCCACGCCGTCATGTTGCTCGAGGACAGCACCAATGCCATAGCCGGACGCATCCGTGGTGACACGTGTTAGCAAGAGCTGGTCGTATATCCGCAATACCTCCGCGGAAAGCAATGCGGCCTTGAGGGCCAAGAATGATTCTCGCGCGTCCGTCCCGAAGTCAAAAGGCCGGTCCTCGCATTGAAGCTTGGTCAAGTGAGCCGCGATCTTCAAGTACCCTTTGATGAAGCGTTGGTAGTAGCCGGCAAGGCCAAGGAAAGAGCGGACATCTGTAACATTCCGTGGCTCCGACCAGTCTTGGACGGCTTGAATCTTGTCCGACAACGGACTGATGCCTTGTGGAGTGACAAAATGGCCCAAGTATTCCAACTCTTGACGCACGAACTCGCACTTGTCGCGGTTGGCTTTGAACTTGGCACGCCGGAGTGTCTCCAACACTCGTCAGAGGTGATCAAGATGTTCCTCCAAGGTCCGACTATAGATGAGAATGTCGTCCAAGTAGACCAGCACGAACCAGTCCAACATTGCGCGAAACTCGTTGGTCATCGCCGCTTGAAAAGTCGTCGGGGCGTTGGTGAGTCCAAAAGGCATCACGACCCACTCGAAGTGCCCGTACCATGTCTTGAACGCGGTCTTGTAGTGATCTTGCGGCCGAATCGAGATTTGATGATATTCCCACTTTAAATCCAGTTTGGACAAGAACTTCGCGCCGCCCAAGCGCTCCAAAACGTCGTCAATACGAGGAAGAGGTCGCGCGTTGTTGACGGTTTGCGCATTGAGCTTGCGGTAATCGATGCATAAGCGAAGGTCCTTGTTCTTCTTCCGAAGAGAATAGGCGCACCGTAGGGTGAACTACTAGGCCGGATCCAGCCTTTGTCCAATAAGTCGTCGGGCTGCGCGCGGAGTACTGTAAGTTCCTCCTCGCTCATGCGATAGATGCAACCCTTTGGCGGCTCGGCACCGGCCTCGAGAATGATCTCATGTGAGATTGGCCGATCCGGCACCACGCCGGTAGGTGACTCGAAAACGTTGGCGAAGTCGTCGAGCAACCGCACCACCCGGGGGTCGGAAGACAAGTCCGTGGCTTGAGAATCGGCTGCCGCGACGGTTGGAAGAAAACATAAGCCTATCTCGTCGGTCTGCTCGTAAGCGCAAGTGGCCCGAAAAGATTTGGCGGTTACAACTTGGCACCGGATCGAAGGGTGCGGAGGAGGAATAGTACACGGTACTTCGGTGCCGAACGCGTCGCGAACCGTAAGAGTCCGCCGATGGAAGTTGACCGTGTGACCCGCACTCGCGAGCCAAGGCATGCCCAAAATGATGTCGAAGTCCAAGACGTCGAACGTCACTGGTTCGCATGCATGAGGTGCGAAATAGACCGGTACGGCTTCGATGTAGCGATCGAGGAGTTGTTGCGTCCTTCTGTCCGCCAACTTGATCGACGTAGGGTGTGCCTTCCTTCGAACTTGTGGTCCAAGGCCGACCCTTTGCATGAAGGACTGGCTAATGAAGTTGCGAGTCGCGCCGCTATCCAGCAAAGCGCTGCAGGACGCTTGCCCGATTTGGATGCGGACATAAAGTAGCGGTGCGTCGTTGTCGTCATACCGCTGCGTGCGAAACTCGCGGGCCACCTTGCTCACATATGCAAGAATGTCCCCCACTGCGACCTCGTCCTCCGTAGGCGAAGTTGGTGGTGCATAGAAGGCCAAAAATGTATGTAGATGAACGCGAAGAGCGGCGCATTGCAGCTCCGGTAAGCAGCCGGTGGAAGGGAGAGGAAGCCATGCAAAATCCCCGGGCATCAACGGGTCCAAGTCCTCAATGTTGAACGTGCGCGCCGAATCCCGTGAAGGTCCACTTGAAGACGACTCAAAGCTGCTGCTTCTGATCGGAGAAGAGACCGCACATACATCTTGTCCTTGGGCTCGTGGAATCAGCGAAGGTACGAGCCGGGCAGCATAGTCCTCGAAAGAATGAAGAACGGGAGGACTTACGACGTCCGCATGTGCCCCGGAACCGAGGGAGGTTACTCCCGCGGTAACTGGTTCAGAAGGCGTCGAGAGTGTCGTCGCAACACTCTCGGCGGTGCTCACTTTCCCGACTGGGCGGGACCCTTGGCCTTCGTGGGACAACTCGCTGCCTCATGAGCGGATCTGTTGCACCACAAACAATAACGGTACTTGGTATGGATGCGGTATGCGCGTGGCGACAGACCGTACGCTGTCCAAGGGCCTTGTTCTTGAGCTGCCTGTCCGGGCCCAGAAGAAGTATTGGTGGTTGTCTTCGGCTTGCCGCGTCCTCGTCCTTTGGCGGGGCGGCCACCATTCTGGGCAACTGCTAGTCTGTCTCCCTGATCAGATGTAGCAGCCTCGTTTGAAGTTGAAGGGTCGCTAGGTGTTGCTGCTGCAACCACGGCCACCTTGGGCCGATGCTGATGAGTGCCCTGGCCGCCAGTTGACGAGGGGCCCGTGTTCCGGGTGGCCAGATTCGTCACAATGATCTGCGCAGCCTTGTTGAAAAGCTCCTCACTTGTGGTGAGGGTGTCCGCGACGTGAGTCAACGCATTCTGCAACGCTGGGCACGACCGCTTGATGAAGTAAAGCTTGATGCCGTCGAAGTTCATCGGCAAATTGGGCGTGCTTGCCAGGCGTTGGAACTCAGAAATCCAGTCACCGCTTGGCATATTGTTCTGCGAAAAGGTGAGCAGTTTGTCCATCGCCACGTGCTCCGGCGGTTCTACTTGGAAACGCTTCTTCCATGCCGCCGTGAGATCTGCCCAGCTGATGTACTTGTGGAGTTCGGTGACTGTACATGCGTGTGCAGACAGCATGTTGTCCAACCATGCTTGACACGCGCCTCCCGAGCGAGAGTACAAATATGCATGTCTGTTCATGTCGAGGACGTGGTGGATGTCCAGCTTCAGTTCGAACTGGCGCCACCATTGGATGGGGTCGGTCTTCGATGAATCGCAGAAGATCGGAAGCCCATCGAACTTGACGATGCTTTCGCGTGTCGATGTGCCGGGGCCGCTGCTGCACAAACTTGCTGTTGTGGCTGCTGTGCCTCGGTCTTGAGTGTTCCCATGTCAACCTCCAAAACGTTGACGCGGTCGACGAGGTCGGAAGGACCGGCGCTGGTCTTGGCGTTGGCAACCTGCTGCTCCAGCTGCTGTACGCGCTTGAGCGTATGGTCCAGCGTCTGTTTCAGCGTCCGGTTGGTATGGTTGAGGGAGTGGATGTCCTCCTGCTGCGCGATGCAAATCGCGAGGAGGTCCGAGACGCGGTTGAGCAGCAGAGAGACCTTGCTCCCAACGTTCCCGGGGTTGCTGTTCTCGGTCTCCTTCTGCCAATCCTTGGCCTGTGCGAGTACTGCACTTTCCTCCTTGAAGATAGCCTCGCGTCGCCGCACTCGTTCTTCATCAGCGGCCTTGGCTGCTGCTGCTGTGTGCTTCTGTTGCTGTTCTTCAGCCAGAGACGTAGCCTCTCTGCCTCTGGTTCCTTCTTCTTTCGTGCTGCTGCCACTGCGTCTGCCCGTTGCTTGCCTTCGGCTACGATGGCCGCCAGTCGTGCCTCGTAGGCTGCGTCGGTCTCACCAGGCTTCTGATCCATCGCCGCTGTCTGCGTGCGAGTCAAAACGGTCATGCGCTGCGGGTCCCTAACGTGGCCTGCTGAAGTGAGGGCTTACCTGGCCGGCAACTGCAGGTGACTGGGCAGGCGGGAAAGGACGGAGAAGGGAAGAAGAGTTGAGATGGAGAGAGGGGGAGTGGGCAAGCAAAGGGGTCGCGCAGATAAGGAGCCACTAATCAAAAGAAAAAATTACGACCTTGCTGCATTTAAAAAAAAAAACAAAAAAGTCGAATTTGCAAGCTTGGCAGGCTCCCTAGATATCCCCACAGCAGTAAAAAAAATTGCGAATTTTCAGGCTGCCAATGACTCAAAGAATACGTGGAGATAGTGGAAAAAAAAACTGAAGTGCGAAAAAAAATAACGATTTCCGCAAGTCCAGAAAATTCCGAAAAAAGTGGTTCGGAATATGTTAAATGAGAGTATACGCAGTTTGAAAACCAACGTTGCAAGAGGGTTTCCCGAAAACAATTTCCGAAGAAAGATTTCAAATAAAACGACATTAAAAAAAAAAAATTGGAATTTTCAAAAATGGAAAAACGAAAGGAAACGAATTTCAG
Organism: Chara braunii; assembly: GCA_003427395.1. NCBI lineage: Eukaryota > Viridiplantae > Streptophyta > Charophyceae > Charales > Characeae > Chara > Chara braunii. Next base: position 1,391,006 of record BFEA01000365.1, on the reverse strand, counting down.
AAATAATCTCGAAATCAAAAAAATGAATTCCGAAATTGAATCCAGCGAATTGAAAATCGAAACGCGAATTTCAAAAAAAATTCGGACTGGGAAACGAATTTCAGGGAAACATCCGAAAATAATAAAAAAAACGATTTTCAGAAGAAATTGAAAAACGGATTTCAAAAAAATTTCGGATTTGAAAAACGAATCCCAGAAGTAACGGGAATTTTGGGGAGGAGGAAAATCGAGACTTTTGAAAGAAATTTTCCTGGATTTCCCAGCCACGAAACTTCAAAAATGTCGCGGGGTAATCAATGGGAAATCGCAGTATTTCAGATCTTCAGCAAAATGAAGTCCAAAACGAAAAGAAAAAAAAAAAATTCGATTTCGGCAGTTAGGTCAAAATTCGCGATTTTGGGAACTAATTAGTTCGTAACCAATCAATCAATCAACTAATCAATCAATCAATTAATCAATCAATCAATCAATCAATCAATCCAGGATCAACCAATCGATCCAGGATTGATCAATCGATCAATTGGTTCTCACCCAATCAATCTTGGGTGGTCCCGTGCGCGTCAGATCAGGTTCGTCCTGATTCACATACACAGCTCCGATACCAAAACTGACGCATGCTCAGGGGAGCAATGCGCAGTAGACCAAGGATCTGCAATGTGATGAAAAGGACTGAAGTGGACAATGCAATGTCAACGTAGCATCAATAAGCAATGTACACCTCGATACATACAAATGGGACAATGTGGCGCAGCGGAAGACTCAAAGATAAGATCTGATCTGACCTGGACTGACCGACATCCATCAGACATCACACATGTGAGAGAAGGAGGAGGGACCGCAATCACGGAAGAAAGGTCCCTTCACACACGAACATGGGGAGATACCACGGATGAGAGATGGGGGTGGGACGAGACGAAGGAGATGGGAGGCAAGAGAGTAGACCAAGATCGCAATGGCGAAGTCCAAAATAGTCTCTTGCCGAATGTCCAAACAATGTCTGTCCCAGAAATGTCGAATCAGATCTTGGGCAATATGCCCGCTACAACCTCTGCCTAAAACCCTACTGATAACCTCTTACACTCTCGTAGAAGAAGAAGAAGAAGAGGAAGGGGAGAGAGAGAGACAGAGAGAGAGAGAGAGAGAGAGAGAGAGAGCTGTCTCTTATACACATCTAGATGTGTATAAGAGACAGC
>BFEA01000365.1:1310092-1327144 GCA_003427395.1 Chara braunii | reverse complement strand
CACACACACACACACACACACACACACACACACTCACTCTCACATACACACGCACATTCATTCGCCTGTTTATTGATGGGGAGCACCACCTGCTGGAAACTAGGTCCAGCATCCCATGAACATCGTGAATAAAGCACCAACCGGGACCCCACACACACACACTCTTCGAGTTGTGTATAGCGAACATGACAAAACATACACACAGCATAATCACTACCTTACCCTTCCCGAACCAACAAACTACGGGCTGCGCACCCGTGCCCTCACGGTAAGTCATGTGTGTGTGTATGTGTGTGTGTGTGTGTGTGTGTGTGAGAGAGAGAGAGAGAGAGAGAGAGAGAGAGAGAGAGAGAGAGAGAGAGAGAGACCCCTCATCGGGAGCCAGATCTGTTGGGGAGAGTGGGGCGGGGGGGTAGAGAAGGTGGAGGAGGAGGAGGAGGAGATACACTCATAAAACTCACTCATAAAACTGTCGCTCAACTACTCCTAAATTAAATGTTATCATTCCCGCTGCGTTAATCCTTCTGATCTCCTCCTGCTCCAGCCCTTCAAGTTCATGTCAATCACAAAACTCACTCATGCCATACGCCAGTTCCCTGTCCTCCTCAATTCCCCCTCCTCCGCTCCCTGCTTCAACAACAAGAGGAGGCGGAGGACGAGAAGAAGAGGAGGTGGAGGAGGAGAAGAAAAGGAGGAGGAGGGGGAGGAAGACATGGAGGAGGAGGAGGAGGAGGAGGAGGTGGTGGACTTTTCACATCACCCTTGTAACGCTCAACCTCACGCCCTGCGCTACCTTACGGTCGGAGTGTTTAGTTTTGCGGAAAAGGCCCGGGAAGGCGGCAAAATGGGGTGTGCCAAGGATTTTTGGAAAATTGAGTGTGGGGACACAGACAAAACTGAAATCCCCCGTGTTGGTCCGACAAAAGTTAGAGAAGGCAAGGTCCGCCCTCGTTACACACAAACTAAAAAGACGAAAGAGTCACATACAAAAATATGAAAAGACAAGGAAGTCGTGCAGGAAACTCAAAGGACATGGAGACGCGCGCTGTCCCGACAAGTTCAATCCAAAAAGTATCATTGAACCCCCTAGCGAGCCACTCGCTTGCGTTTCGAATGGAACGGGGGAGGCACGTACTTCGTGTCTCTTTTCCTGATGAGATCCCGTCGGTGCTCACTACACAACTCAGAATCCGACGTGGAGGGTCTCAGTCGGGTCGCTCTCTCTTTGTATTCGTCCTCCGTCCGAGTGCGGTAGTGGAAACCCCTGGCTCGATAACGCTCGCTGCGACAACACTCGCTGCACAGCGTGTTCGGCCAGTGAGGCGCCACTGCCTTCCACGGAATGACGATCAACTCGTTGAATGGCAATAATAGTGAGTAGGGAGGAAAGTGCATATCAACAATGACAGACCCGGCTCCAACAAATCCCGAACATCGAGTCTTAGGTGGGAAGTAATATCACCCGCCGATATGAGCAACGGCTTCTCGTACGTCCCACTCGCAAACACGTGTCCTTTCCTCGTTATATGGGAAAGCGCGCTGTGGGGCATCGGAAAGTCGGCGCCCTGTCGGGTCGGGGTATTCGGTCCACATGGCAATGGCGAGAGCCTAACTATCAGGCATCCTACGCATCATTCACAACGATCCTAGCTGAATGCAAGTCAATCGAGCAACCATCCCAACATCTGATCTCACACACATCCATCAAAGGTGCGAAAATGGCAGCCATACATCATTCGATTCTCCATGTGCTCTGCACCCCTGCCCCGTCGTTAGCGGGACTAATCACACACATGTCCGAACATCATTCATCCCAACCACGCAAATAAAGAAGCGTCAAGACACCATAGTCCTTCATTAAACCATGCATATAATAGAATAAGTGGAAGAGGGAGAATAGGCGTAGACAAAGGTGAGAAGATGGACAAGGATTACGCAAAGTCAGATGATGAAAAAGAATCTTCCCGGCTTAACTGCCGTCGAACTGAACTCACTCCAAAGAATATGATCGAGACAAGGAAGCGCATACGTCGCGAAGTTCCACCATGGCCCCAGGTCAGGCATCCACTCAACTCGGACTCCTATCCACATGCAAGCACTGACGATCCCAGTTGCCACGTGCCACTTCCACCTCAGCGATCGTCACCCCGCCGACTTAGCTTCCGCACGGACTTGCCCAGACCCCGCAGTTCGTCGCGGCGATCCAGCACACAGCCGCCCAGACTATAGTCAGCACGTCGGGACTCTTCGACTCGCACATCACACAGACCATCTAGCCACTGCTTCCCGGAAGCTGGCCGATGAGTTGGGAGAGAGTTTTTCGGACGCGTTTGCGGGTTTTATAGTTGCGCTGAAGAGAAGGGGAGCGAAGGAGGAGGGTGGTTGAAGGGTGGGGAGTCAAGAATAGTCTGGGAAAGGCCATGTCGATCCTCTCACTCTCGATCTCGGCCAATCAGATGCGTCGTGTAACAAGGGATTTCCTTCTTACTCGGCGTGTCTGCTTAGTCGGAGGGAGGGGAGGAAATCGGCAAGGTGCTCCCTAGGAAGAAGAGGAGCACGGGAGATAGCGCAGAGCAGGACCAAGATCCAGATGATCAAGAAGAGGGGAAAAGGTGCACGCAGCAGAAGAAAGATGGAAAAACGGTTACAACAAGCGAGAGAGAGAGAGCATGCGCGCGAATCAAGAGAGAGAGCTCGAGTTCGAGGGAGGCGTAGGAAGGAGAGGAAACTTGCATGCATGGCGCCGACGCAAAGATCAAAAAAGGGGCACCAAAACAGTTACAGTTTGCCCAAAATCCTATACTAATTCAAAATTAAAAATTCCAAGCACAAAAAGTCTGCACGAAAAATGAAATGCGGCAACAGAAATCCAACGCCTATCGAGTTCACACGAAAATTCCCAGAGTCTTCCGAGACAAAACCGAGAGTACTCGCGCACAAGAAAGGACACGTCAGATCTCGCTTATTCCAGAATTCCTAACTGTCGACCAAATTTCCAATCACGCTCGCTAAGGCGCACACAATTCCCATGCATTTCCCGAATTGCAAAAAAGACAAAAATTTAAAAAGTGGCCCAAAACGGCGAGCGACGATCCATCTGCTATGTGAGTAACCCCAAAACTTAGAGAGCGCCTTAGGGGCCGGTTGCAAGAGAGAACGAAAATTCGAAAGGAAGGGGGTCAGAAGATGGCGCACATCCGAAAGCTAATGCGTCACACCCTCAGCATCTACCTGGTTGCCTCCTATTCTTCTCCTCCTGCTCCTGCTCCTCCTCCTCCTACTACTCCTCTTCCTCTTCTTTTCCTCCTCTTCCTCTGGCGCTTCCTCCTACGCGCCTTCTATCCCCTCCAGGAGGAAGATGAGGAGGAGGAGGAGCAGCAGGAGGAGGGGGACGAGGAGAATAGAATAGTGACAAGCAACGGCCAACTTGCTTCCGAACACGCTTTCATAGATTCAATGATCAACATACAAGAAATGCATGTTCATCTAGGCTACCAGAGTGGCCCGGGGTCACGTGCCCGGCCGGGCCAAAAACATTTCAAAAGATAAAAGAAAAAAATATATTTTTACAATTTATTTTTTCTTTTAAATTTGGTACAGAATTTCGATGTGACCCTCGAGCAAAAGTTGTTTAGTTTATTTTTCTGCATAACATAGGTTTTTTTCGGATGTTTTGGATTGTTTTTTTTTTTTTTTTTTTTGCTGGGACCTTCCTTGGTCCTTGCACGGGCTGGCCACCCGGGACCCAGGCGGCCCGGCTGGTAGCCTAGATGTTCACAGTATTCAGCACGCGTACGAAGAGGAGGAGGACTACCATCTTCACCCGAATAGAACGTCCGGTCATTATCAGTGTATCTGGACCACAACTCGGCCCAAATGTAGCTATAATGACCGGGCGTTCTATTCGGGTGAAGACGGTAGAAGAAAAAAAAGGTGAAAGAAAAGGACGAGGAGGAGGAGGAAATGAAGATGAGCAGAAGGAGAAGAAGAGGAGTAGAGGAGTAGGAGGGGGTCGGCGACGAAGAGAAGAATAGGAGGAGGAAGAAGGGGGAAAACAACTGACCTGGAAAGACAGCTCCGACAATGACCAAGGTCTATGTTACCAGGACTCTATGTATACGGCTATATTCTTCTCTCATCTATCTCATCTTCTTGGTAGTATGCATCTATCCCATCCTCGCTGCACTACGCTTGACTCACAAAAAAGTTCAAGAGTAGATCAAGAGCTGTCAGACAAGAGAAATGCTCACAATAGCCGTCATCGCTGCACCGACTCTCGACGACCCTACTCTTGAAGGATTCTTGATTTTTTTTTACTTTTTTTTCCCAGTCTTGAATGCTACACGACGGTGCAAAGCTGCATTGTCCGCCCAGAGTGGAGGCCCGCTCTTGAAAGTTGAAGAGCTCGTGAAGGGTCGGGCCGACCACCCTTAAAAAACCCACCCTTGCAGGCAGGCACACTCAAACACTTCAAGAGCTCTCAGAATCGGGTCTTCTGACACCTCTTGAAAAAAAAATTCAAGAGCATTCGTCAAGAGTGACTGCAGCGATGACTCACTCTTGAAGAATCTAGCGCCGATCTGACGGCTCTTGAAGGTGTTTCCCAACTTTGTTTTCAAGCGTAAGTGCGGCGGTGCCGTACACTTGATTCTTCAAGATTCAAGTGCAGTGCAGCGAGGCCCTATGTATAGTACGGGGGAACACCAACCTACCCGGATCTCTCCCCAACCCATGGGGTAGGTTGGCACCACAGCTGTGGTGCGAGAGCAAGGCTGTACCAGTCCCTCATCACGGTGACGAAGGGTGGGCAGGCATTGTTGATGGGGGAAATCGGCGGTGCTAGCGCCGAGCAATGGCCAGTCACTGCGTCGAGCCCTCGACCCCCCCAACCCCACATGGCGGTGTCTAATGGCCAATATTGTTGCTGCATAGCAGCCAGCAACATCAGCCAAGGTCCTGCCAATGCTGGCTTGGGGGGCCAACGGGTTATCTTTAGAACACCAAGCTTGCTCCCCCGTTGAACGGACAGAGATTCAGGGCATATTCACACTATGACTTTTTCCACTTCTCTGGAGTGTAACTACGGTTAAGTGCATCCAGGGCGGGTTGCAAAAGGGTAAGAAAAGCAGCCCATATACATCCAGGAAAGTACTACCAGGAAGTGTGAATATTCTCTCAGAAACCCAGTCGTGAATTTCGACGAGGGCTACGCATTTTTTTTTTTTTTTTTTTTTTTTTACAAAACCGCATTCAATAGTATTTCAAACAGTGTCACACATGTGACACGATGCCGGGGCCATGTCCTACTTGCACCGCTGAGTTGAGCTAGCTCAACGGTATGACACTTTTTCTGCCTTTTTTTTCTGTAGAAAATAAGAATGCATTTGTTTGTTAATTTTTTTTTTTCGCCTACACATTTCTTTGGAATTTTCGGATTCTTTCCGGTGGAGCAAATCCATTCGTCTCACTTACCCCAAGAGGAAAGTCGACAGGTTGACTTACCAAAGTCGAAAGAAGAAGGACGAAGTGGGAGGCGGCGCCGTAGCGCTCTAGTCCTGCGACGCGTGAGCATAGCGTTAGGGTTTCCTCAGCATACGCGGAGTTCGACCGCCATGCCCCGGGGCGCTCAACACGGGGACGGTGGATCACAGCGCTGTCGGGCTTTTCTATGAGCTCGAGCAAAAGTGATGTGGACTTGTCCGTGGGTAAGGGGAGGAAGGGCGGAGTTTCACCGGGAGGAGGAGGAGTGAAGAGAATCCAGAACGAATCTATGAACCACATGAACTGAAGGTCGCCGCACAAGGCGAGCTGCCTATGGAATTGTACGCAGGGGGGTATTTGGAAGACAGCCCGTCCGACAAAGATTCTTTCCTTTGTCATATTCAAGAGTTCATTTGTATCCAGAAGGGCGCTAGGGCGCAAGGCATGAAGACGAAGCATCGGGAAGATACAGGCATTATATTTTGAGGCACGGAAGGGCGATATAATGGTGTGAGAAACGCACCGAGGGCTTTTTCTCCAACAAGACGCCAGTTTGCTTTCCTTCTTTGGAAGAGAGTGCAGCTCGAACTTCAAGAATAGGGGGCTTCAAGTGGCAAGTGGAGGTAACAGTCCCCCTCACAACAGTTTTCCGGTTGATGGTATCCCGGTACTTGGCCAGTAACTAGGGCTTCTCGTGTCTTTCTACGTCTTTCTATTTTGTCTTATTGGTTTTAGAAAGTTTTCCTTTTTCATCGATGTCTGCCCCCACCGCCATACCTACCTTTTGTCGTATAGCCAGATGAAAATGAAAGATTTCACGTTGTGTCACGTGGCGACTGTCGTATAAAGGCAAGCAAAACACCGTTTTTTCTTGCCTCGAAGTGATCCGAGCCTATGGCACGCACGTCTACTTCCCTAGCCCTGACCACGGATAGGTCTTCTCTTCCAACCGATAGGTACGTAGGCTAAGCTTGGTAAGTTCGCTTTAGTTGGCCTGTAGTCACTATCTTTGCAGATTCCCTACTGAGAATAAGGTTGTTCGATAGGGGGGCCCCATTACGCTGTTCTTGGCTCAGGGGTCCTTTAGGTGGGGCCGGCAAATAGGTAATTTCCTTACGTCGCCACCTGGTCCGCCAAGCCAAATTATCGTAGGGGGGCTTCTCCCTCCAGAGTGAGTTGGCACCCCCCGGGGGGGTTCCAACGTGGAACTGTTCAGGCCCCCCGGCCATATTAGAACCTCGACGCGGCAAAAGAGCCCTCCCCTCCCGAGTGGTATCGGAGGATTGGCCCCCCTCCACGAGGAGAAACCTTCGATTGAAAGGGCACCAGCAAGGCCTACGCCAAACTACTTGCGCACCCGCCACAGCATGCCCGGTTTGAGCCGGAGGGCAAAGATTTGGCAATACGGGATCTTTCGTCATTTGGCATTGTCTGTTGTCTTTCGATTTCAGTACGTGCGGTTCTAGCGCTACACGAGCGCTGCATAGGTAGCATAAGGAACGACATAGCCGCCATCTTCGTCCGTCACACCTCTTTAGCTGAAGCCGAAGCCCGAACCCTAGTCCGTCGCCACCGCCTCATGTTAAAGCACTACTCCCCACGTCTTCGGGAAGTAACTGCGGTTTCCACTCTAACGCTCCACTTCTCTCACGCCCCCTTTCCCACCTCTACTCAATAACGGGAGTGGCTTTAGGTATAGGGTTGTGGTCTCCAATCCTCGAAGCTAAATCTTTGACATGTTTGTGCTTGATGGGGTCTCATGGGTAGTAGTAGATCGTCCTACTACGGTAAATGTCATCGTCTTTCGTTGTTCCGATCGTCGACTACTCCAAGGAGTTGGCCTAGGCAGTCATAACCTTTAGCCGTCTCGCCTTCATTGCCACTAGACGCAACCTATTTCGTCGACTTTTTAGGAAGAAGTTTGGTACCGAACCGATTAGCGATTCGACACGACATCGATCTCCTTCGTCAGTGGAGATCAAGCCGGCCAACATCAGAGCGCTCATCTTTGGGCTTCGCCCGTTACCCTCCGCATATCCCTCCGATTACGAACAAAGTACATCACAGCTCGTTCGAAAGCCAGGGCTCAGAGTCCTTTTTTTCGCCCCACTTTTTTAGCTCATTTTCTCTTCCATCCGTCCGTCCGACACCTCCTTTCCTGCTTGGAGCCTTGAAAGCACCATTAAGGCACCTCCTATTCCAGGCGAATAGCTCGGATGTACTTCCGAATGTACTCTACGCACGACACGAGAGTTTCTGGCTTCGCAAGTGTTCTTGTTCGCTCTAAGTTTTTTTTTTTTTCTCTCGATCGACGGTTGCTAGTATCCTCGGCTTCGTTCACTCATAACGACTCATCTCTCTTGCCCAGCCTTGAAGGATTTCCGTATCTGACTGATTCGCGGTCGTACCAATAGTTAAGCCGAGCAATCTTTCGGACAAAATATCATTTGGCCTAGGCATTAAAGATGACAAGTATGAGCCAGTGGGAGGTTGTCGATCCTACTACGGAGGAGCACCAACTCGACGGCTACTTAAGGGGGTAAAATGCTCACTCTCACACTAGTTCCACTATCTTTTCATATTTTGTAAGTTTCTTTTTTGTCTCCCTTTTGCCATAAACTAACGAAGGTGAAATACCCTACGTTCTTTTTTTCCAACCTTACGAGGTCTCTTCTGGAAGCAGCGCATGCTACATCAGACAGTTTTTACTTGGGCTGGTTACTCACATCATACCGCTTAACTCTCAGTTTTGTGCGTTCAACCTCTGGGAAAGGTTAGTTTTGGTCTTTCGGTATTATGCAAATATGCTAGCGGACACTTTCACGGTGCCCTAACCTATATATCCTTTGTCCATGTTGGTTGTTCCCACCTGGGGCCTACTGGCAATAACACTAGCAGTAGGTCGATTCGGAGCAGCTCTAATATTTGCTAGTTGTACTAACTAACTATACCCCGCCTGCTTCATCTCTCCTTATAGCTTCTCCTAACGGTTTCACTGAAAGGTTAGTCGATGGTTGCGTCATTTCATACTGTGCGCTTGCCCATCTGTCAGTTTGTGCGTATAACTCTCACTTTGTCCTTTCGCCTCCCACTTTGTCTGTTTGAATCTCATTTCGTATGACCTACCACTTGGAAATTTTATTTTTCGGTCTTTCAATACTATGCAATCTGATTGCGGACGTTTTTCACGATGCTCTAACGTCTAAATCTTCGGTCCATGTTGGTTAGTCCCATCTGTCTCTAACTTGGCAATAACACTAGCAGTAGGTCGTTTCTGAGAAACTGTGTTATCTGCTATCTGATTTCTGTACGGACTATCTGTACGTGCTAACCAGGCCCCGCCTAGTTATTTTCTTCCTACAGTTTCAGTGAAAGGTTCGTCGGTGCTCTGTCATGACCATATAACCTGATATTGCAGTTGACGGAAGACCTAGTTCGACAGATCGCCTGGTCACATCAGGCACTCTCCTCACCAGGTCTTCGGCTATAGCAGCAGCGCTAGGGCAACTTGGTTACGTTCTGCTCTCAGCACGTAACACTGATCTGCTCACATATGCCTTATGTGATCGGGTTCACTGAAAGGCCCAGGTTAGCCTTGGGTGACTTGCCTGCCCATATTTGACACTCCCATTTTGTTCGACTGTGATAACCCCCAGCCTTAAGCTCACCTTGACCTTATTTGGCTGTTGGCAAATCAGACAGTTCTTTCGGGGAGAGAAGTGCAGAGTCGTGAAAGCTTTATCGTACTGAGGATTGTTTTTTTTGTGTACACCCATCCTAAAAACTTGGACATAGTAATCCCAGGGTAAATTAGACTGTGAGCAAACACGTATCAGCTGCTTCACGACAATTGTTACGAAACAACTTGCCCAGCGCGACCCAGTCCGGTACGAACCAGCCGAGCAACATGCAGCAACCCGGGGATACGGAAATGACCCTATCGCATAGCCCGGGCCAGCAGACTGAACAACATACGGAAGAAGGAAGAGGTGCAAATCTGGGGGGCGAGACTGCTGCAAGAGAGGGTCCTCCCATGACAAACCAAACATCTAACCTGCCATGGGCAGGCTTCATCCCTTTCTGGGCCAATCGTCCACGCGGGACAGTTGAACCGTCCGTGGGCTTACGGGAAAATAGTAATCAAGCCCAGGGTAGAGGCAATTCTCGCTGGGAACAGAGGGGACTGAAAGGGACACAGAAGGAAGGTTACGGGGGTGACCGGGGAAAGGCTATACGTATGACGCATGGTAACACCAATGCAGGAAGGGGAGGGAACAGAAACACCGATCGCCCCTCAAACACAGCAAAAGTGGACTGGTTTCCAGTGGAAGTAGAGTCAGACAGTAAGGATGAGAGTCCGGGGAAGTCGATTGAGCAGGGAAATGGGCAGGAGTCGGGGGCGATCAGGGATGAGGTGGAAGAAGTCAGAATTATGTTGGATAAATGTTTCGACCGAATGATCATACCAGACATGTCCAAATTTGCAAAGTTTGAAAAAAAAGGAAACACTGTCAGTGTGACGGTATCTCCAGTGATTGAACAAGCACAAATAGAATGGATGAAAAGCAATGCAATTGTTGTGTTCTTTCAGAGAAGTTTCAAATCAGTCTCGGCAGATCGAAAAGAACAATGTATCAGAAGCTTTGAGGATTCGATTCTCCCCCAGAGCATGCACCACAAGGAGAGGGGCAGGGTGCATCAAGAAGGCCGGAATGTAATGTCTTACTTTCCACGGGACAAAAAAATGATCGAAATGATGTTGAATATGAAGAATCACAAGGTTAAGATTGATGGCACCACGTATAAGCTTACCTTTAAAAAATGGATGTCCCCCGCCGAACTAGAAGCAGCAAAATCTGAAGAAAAGGTCAGCAAAATTTGGATCATGGCCTTGCGGGTACCATGGATGGCCGCCCCTTATGTCCGATCGCAAATCGAATACGCAGTGGGGCAAACAGTGAAGCAATACCCCCCGAAATGCTACGAGGAATGCCCCAAACTTAATAACTTGAAGTTTGACATTCCAAGGGACAAAAGGGATAGGGTCTCGAAATTCCTGGAATGGCCACAGGCCAATGGATTGGTGATCAAAATCCAGGTGGTCACCCAATTGACAGATTGGTGCTCTCTCTGCTGAGAATACGGACACACATCAGAAACGTGTCCTCAGACAATTGAGATCGACACTGTTCGACAAAGGCAGGTAGGGGGAGGGGGGCAGGGACGGCCTTTTGGGGCAACATCCGTACAGGCCAGGGGGGGATTGAGAGCAGGGGCAGGCTGGCTACCCAGCCAGGGGCTACAACAACAACGGCCCCAGCCAAGGGCCGTGGGGGCAGGACCCACAAGCCATAAACCAGCTTTTGTTTTTGGTCAGTCTATTGGGGTGGCAGGTGGTAACCCAGACACCAACCGCCAGACTCCGGTCTTGTCAAGTTCCCAAACAGCACTTGACACTGATTCAAGGGCCCAGTTGGGTCCCTCGGAGATATCGAATACAGGGAATGAAATAAACACTGTAGGGACCGGGAGAGATCTACCTCCAGGAACGGCTGTAGGTCGCAAAACAGACACAAGATTACATTCATCCACACTAACACAACCAACAACAGAAGGGAACACGGAGCCACAAACAGGTGACAACCATAAGTGTCGTCCCGTAACCCAGGACCAGTGCAGAAGCCCAGAGATGGAGCAGGGTGACTCGGGCCCAGTACATTAAGAAGGTGCTGAGGACACCAGGACAAACGAGCACAAGTCAGAAAAAGAGGGAAAAACTGGCAGCATGGGAAAGTAATAGCCGGGCCAGGACACTGAAGGGGACGGGGAACAGTCCCCGAGCTCTGTGCCAGATTCCCAAGGTAGGGCACAAACGCCCTCCTTGGACTCACCGCACTCTAAGATCCAGAGCGGACTTGAGGGTTTTCCTGAAAACCTTATCAAAGAGCTGTCTGAGAAAACGGGGAAACCGGTCTCAGTCCCAGGAGAAACAGTGAGTGGTCTGCAATGCACAGACAACCAAATCATTCAGACTCCTAGGGAGGTCATCATGCTTGATGAACCAGAGTCCCCTGAAGATATGATGGCGCCACCTGTAGCACCTGGGGGTACGTTGAGGGAATCTGATAGTTCCACTGATGAGGACGGGCCTTCCAAGGAAAAGAGAGAAAGGATCCTCTCCCCAGGTAAGATCAGAAAGCAAAGGAGAGCGTCCTCAGTCAGCAGGATTCAGGGAACCAAGTATCTGGTCCCTCTCATCTGCAGGAAAACCCCGGATGGTATTGTATTCCTCACCTACAGCATGGGGACTAATATAAAATTGATCACTCCGAAACCGGTAGACAGCAGCCCGTCACAGGCAGAGATGCTAGCTAAGGTAAAGAACTACCTGGGACGAAACGCACCCGTCAGGGCTATACCGGGCATGGGGACCAGAAAGATACAACGAATGGGCAACAGTCACAGCAAGGTTCACTTGTTTGTGGCACCATTTGATGTGAGACCCAGCGAAACAGATTTGGAACAGCTGGCCCAAAACAAAGGGGTGTGGTGCCCTCTGGAATGGGTCAAGGATGATACACTCCTCCACGCTAACATGGTGTATACAGCAGAAGGGATCTCAGGGGATGTGCTCGTTGAATACAACCAGCAACTCTCCGCAGATACCAATCTGTTTTCTGCCTACTTTGACAGAATTTTGTCCTCTCCATGGCAGGCAAAAGGGAACACTGAAGATGTAGGGGAAGAGAGAAAGAGGAAAACTACCCTCACCACGGTCCAGGCGGGCCCAGTCACAAGATCGGCTATCGTGATAACGGTAGGCACAACAGAGGGGGAGACTGTCTCCACCTTTCCCCCAGATGATTTTTCCCTGATCCAAAATTCAGGAAGCCCAAGTATCAATGAATAAATTGAGAGTAGCCTCCTGGAACGTCAGGGGCCTTGGGGACATTAATTCTAAGTTTAAATGGGCAAGGCTCAGATCGTGGATACACCAGCATGGGGTCCACATTATGATGCTCCAAGAGACTAAATTGAATGGGGAAAAAATAGAACACGCACGGTTGAAGTGGCAGGACCCTCAGTTTTGGGCCCCGGCAGATGGCACCGGGGTTCTATTTCATAAGGACTTAGATTTAACAGTGCTAGATGAGTTCTCTGACTCCCTCGGCCGATGGGCATGGGTGACAGCAAGTATTGAGGGAACGGAGTGGATCTTTGTATCGGTTTACGCCCCGGTAGATAGACGAGAGAAAATCCAATTTTTTGAAATTCTACCACATGTACTTCCGAAGAACAAAAACATGGTATTAGGAGGGGACTGGAACACTATCTTGAACCCCTCCCTGGACTCCACTGCAGCAGACCCGGTCAGGAGTGATACACTGGCTTTGGTAGAATTCGCAGAGAACATGGAATTGATCGACCCTTTTGGGCAACTACACCCCCAAGCCACCAAGTTCACCTGGGTATCAAATACACCCAGACAGGATCGGTCCTATACCAAGTTGAGGCTGGATTTTTTTCTGGTTAGAGACAAAGCAGCCGAGTGGGCCATAGAGGTTACTATGCCCTTTGATTCCTTATCTGACCACAGACCAGTGCTGGCGGTGTTTGTCCCCGATAAGCATATTATCAGGGGGAAAGGGTACTACAAGCTAAACACATCAATCTTATAAGATGTGGACTGGTGACCTCAATAAAGAAGTCACTTACGAAGCTGAGAAACCTAAAGAGTTATTATGCTTCAGACACAGAATGGTTGGAGGCAGCAAACAAAATGGCAGCAACTGACTTAAGTTTCGCCTCTCGGATCAAAGCCTCCAATAGAAGGAAAGAAGAAGAAACTTGTGTCATGAATATAGAATGGGCAGAAAACAAAATGGAATGGGAGCCAAGTAAAGGGGATTTCTGGTATTTTTACAGGAATCTATGGAAGGACAAGTTAGAGAATATCCAGATTGAAAAGGAAAAAGTATGGGCAGAATGGGCTAAGATAAAATGGTTGGATGTAGGGGACAGGATGACAAAAGAAAATTTCAGACGCCTGTCCACAAGGAAAGGATCATCTTTGATAGTGGAGCTGGATCATCCCTTCGACTCCTTTGAGTCTAGGGTCAGGGACACAAAAACCATATGTGAATATGCCAGGTTATATTTCAAGGACATACTGACTTCCACCAAACCGGTCTGCCCCGATCCGGGAGATGACGAGTTGCAGGAAACACTATGGCGGTCGTTCGAGGCCCGCCTGCCCATTCAGGGACGGTTGGAATTAGACCGCCCTATTACTTTAGAAGAACTGAACCATACCCCGAAATCTATGCAAAAAGGGAAATGCCCGGGAAGTGACGGGCTACCGGTGGAATATTATGCATGTTATTGGGAGATATTGGGGCCTGTGTTAGTTGACATATTCAATGCGGTATTGGGGGGCCAGGATCTGGGGGAAGACATGCGGATGGGTATCATCTCACTGCTATATAAAAAAGGGGATAAGAGGAATATAAGAAACTGGCGACCTATTTCACTCCTGAACACATCATACAAATTCCTGGCGAAGACCTTAGCCAACAGGCTTAAGAGATACTTGCCAGGATTAGTTGGTGAGGAGCAAGCGGGGTTTGTCCAAGGAAGAAATATTCTGAATAATGTCATGCTCACAATTGAAGCTCTTGAGTTTATGAGAGAGGACCAACCGGAGGTGGTGGCCCCGTTACTAGACCTAGAAAAGGCCTATGACAGAGTCAACTGGCAGTTTGTACTTGACACACTGAAACTAGCAGGATTTGGGGAAATCTTTTGTGTATGGGTCAAAGCCCTATACACCAAAGGAGTGGGAATGGTTCTGGTCAACGGCGAAATCTCAACCTCTTTCCCACTCACGCGCTCACTAAGGCAAGGATGCCCCCTCGCCCCCATGCTGTTTGTCATTCAGATGGAGGTGTTGCTGTCTATGATTAGGAAAAACCCAGAGATACGAGGCGTTCGCTTGCCCAATGGGCAAGAATGTAAGGCAATGGCCGACGATCTATTCGCCCTATCCATCAACACCAAAGAGTCACTAGGAGCGCTAAAATGTTGTCTAGACCTCTATTTTAAGTTCTCAGAAGCCCTAGTTAACTGGCCTAAGTCTACCGTTATTGCCTCTGCTGGGACTAACTTGTCTGTGAATTGGGGTTTGAAGTGCTTACCTGTGGGTGAGTGTGAGCGTTTCTTGGGGGTGCAGGTGAGCTTACTAGACAGCAAGAAGACAGCCAGCAATTTGGTGGAACAAGCAGTCATTTCCAAGATCACCAGAGTGGCCACGGTTAAGGGGACATCCATACTGGGACGGGCTCTTTTTCTGAATACCTAGGTTTTTTCTAAGATCTGGTTCCCAGGGTCAGTGAGAAGTTTAGAAGCCAAGGCTTATGGCAGGATCAGATTGGTATCCACAAGATACCTTTGGAAGGGCACGCAGGATGAGGAGGTAGGCTACATTGCTAAACTGGCTTGGAAAAAAGTAATTGGGCAAAAGTCTGACGGTGGTCTAGGTATCAAAGATCCTGAGCTGCAGGTTAATGCGCTACTGGCCAGGTGGGTGGTCAGGCTGCTCACCATGGCTTCCAATCACCCATGGGTGGAACTAGCTGTAGCAATTCGTATGAAAGAATGGGATTTGAGTAGAAAAGTAGATGTGTGGGTATCACTCCTCACCCCTTCCATGGTAAAAGGGAATGTCAACTCACCAGTCTGGAAGGACATCCTCCGGGCATGGTCCCAGCTCATGCCGGTGCAGCTCAAGGAGCCACAGACCAGGGAGGAGATCCTTGCCCAGCACATTTTTGAGAATGTGCTTGTCTGCAACGACTTCGGAATCCCGTGGTCCGCAGGTGATGACACCGGACAGTTCGGGAAAAGCTGGATCCAGAGGGGAGTTTCAAGAATTGTGGATCTGTGGAATCCAGATCTTTCACAGTGGAGAGCTGCAGCTGAACTGAAAATAAAACTACACCACCTAAGGGCGGTTGAGGAAAGATTAGAGCAGATTTTAGCCAGCATCCCACATACTTGGAAAGAGACCTTGCTGGATCCGTATCCAGCGTATGAAGGACACTGGGTGATTCAGGGGGGTTTTACACCCCCCAAGGAAGTATGGAAAGTCCTGGCTATACTGAACCAGGACCAGGCGGCGGTCACGTCCTATTCCATTGAGACAGAGGAACAGGGAGCGGGCGGCAGGCTGAAGGAAATAGAAGAGCAGGTGGTCTCCCTGCGACAGGTCGCCTCCATAGAGGTCTACTCTAAGAAGGTGTCCAAGGATGAAGTACAACACCACTGCCCTCTCGGGGTGGGCCTGGTACATAAACTGAAGGTTGTTCCTTCACAATGGGGGTGGAAATTGTTGGAGCCAAGGAAAGATGTCAGCCTGTTGGAGTACACCCCCTCAGTTGGGTACCAGTCCCAAAGCAAATCCTGGTCCCTTCCATTTGAAGTTCGTAATCGCTGGCAGATGGAGAACAAGCAGAGAGCGCAGCATAAAGGTAACGTATCCACCGCATCATTGAGGAAACTCTGGCGTAGTCTTAGACGCATACCTTCTGCCAAAATGAGCAGCTTGGCGTGGCTCCAATCACATCGGGTAGTCCCCACGGCAAGCTGGCTCGCATCAAACAGAATGCCAATTGACCAACAATGTCGCAGGTGCAAAAAAGAGAAGGAAACAGCCACACACTTATGGTGGGGCTGTATCGAATCCAAGAGAATCTGGGTCTGGTGGGGCAGGCTCTGGCGGGATCAAGTGGAGGACCAGGTTCAGTGGGATGAGAATTTTGTGGTGGAGGGCTTACTTCACAACGACAAGGACATTGGCCCAGGTTGGGGGTATGTGGCCACGGCCTGCAGGGCGGCTATTCTGCAGGTCATCTGGAAGCTTAGAAATGACAGAATTTTTAGACTGAAGTTCTACTCTGATACTGGCATCAAACATTTGATTCTGGAGGGAGTCCGCTCCCTGCTGTGGTCAGACTGGAGACAAGCCAACAGAGCTGTCAACTGGAAAACTGCCAGAGAGCATTTCTTTCGAACTTGGGGACAGAAGGTTAGGTCCTGAAGTTGAAAACCAAGGGCATTGTTCTGGAACCATGGTTGATGGGGCTGAGGCCTCCATGAACCACCCGGGTAGAGGTGATACAGCCAGGCTAGCTTCTCTCTCATCATGCCCTTATCAGAACTGATCTAGCACTAATGACGTCATTTACTAGGTAGCTTGGAACTGTGACCAGTAGAGACAGCTTAGGCAGTATTCTGTCTAGCCTCCTCAATCATAGTTGTTCTCTGGACCATGGATTCATTTCATTTGTAGATTTGGCAGCCACAAGGGAGCGGCACAGCAAGTCTATTAGGCTAGCGGAACACTTATTTCAGGCGCCTTTGGGTGAAGAGGTCTAATGTCTTGTTGTACTGAAGGTCACTCTGGCCTCAAGGGACGCTGGACCCGGTTTCCAGCAGGTGCAACTCCCCACCAATAGAATGGAGTAATTGAATCAAAAAAAAAAAAAAAAAAAAAAAAAAAAAAAAAAAAAAAAA
>BFEA01000365.1:1298097-1309592 GCA_003427395.1 Chara braunii | reverse complement strand
GCCACCACAAAACCGCTTTTTAGACAACGTACGAGCGACACTACAAAGAGACAGATGGGAGCCAGATGGAAAAGGGGGGAGAGAGAGAGAGAGAGAGAGAGAGAGAGAGAGAGAGAGAGAGAGAGAGAGAGAGAGAGAGAGAGAGAAAGAGAGAGAGAGAGAGATACAGAAGATTAGCATTACCAAAAAAAAGAAGAAAGTGCGAATGTATCTGACGCATTAGACGGACCAGATACATTCGCACTTTTGTGCAGCCGAGCAACGCGCGCACACACACACACACACACACACAGAGAGAGAGAGAGAGAGAGAGAGAGAGAGAGAGAGAGAGAGAGAGAGAGAGAGAGAGAGTGGACGACCTTTCGGAGAAACGTCGGGTGCAGAGGGATGTAGATATTGTGAACCAGAACGGGAAGTTGTCCACATTCAGGGCACATGAACAGACAGAACAGCCGCGGAATAGAAAGCTAGAAAGCACATTCCCGTGAATAGCGGATTAAAAAATCTATAGAAAGCGTATTCCCGTGAATCGCGGATAAGGGATTACTGNGCGGAATAGAAAGCTAGAAAGCACATTCCCGTGAATAGCGGATTAAAAAATCTATAGAAAGCGTATTCCCGTGAATCGCGGATAAGGGATTACTGAAACGTCAACAGTCAACAAAAGATGCTAACGAAAACGGAAACAGGTAAACAAAAAAGAAAAATACACAATTCCCAAAAAACAAAATTGCGTTGAACTGGCTACAACGCAAAAAAAAGGCAGCTAGCTGAACGCTAGGATGCGAGGGTAGGGGGCTTTGTATTCGAGTTTGTTGAGTTTCTTTGAGGTTATGTTATAAATTAACAAAACGACAACCCCGTCGATGTGCAAAAAAATGAAGAACCGATGGATTCTCCAACGATTTTGCATCTCCGACGTCGCGCTGTGTCCCACGTGATAGAAATCTCAACGTTGAGCTAGCTCAACGTTGCAAGTGGGACATGGCCCTCGGGGACCTCACAATTCAACCCGGAGTTATCGCGGCAGCATCAGCCCGTTTAGCTTCTGAATTAATTTACCCAAATATCTTAACAGGAACTACTATCAGTACTTACCCAACTATCCCTAACTTTTTTTTTTTTTTTTTTTTGAAAAAGTATCAGGGGGGGGTGGCCAATCCCCACAACAAGGCCCATGCTGGGAGCATTACCCAGTTTCGGTTTTTACGGGACACGTCTTGGACCCAGAGTAACCCGAAATACATTCCCTGCTACTTCTTCGTATAGTTGAAGGGTATTGGAGACTCAGAGTTTGAAGCAGCAAAGGAGGATAGAACCAGAAAGGAGTAGGAAAAAACACCCAATCCTACCATCGTGCAAAAACCTCCCGTCTTTAACCCTCCTAAACCCTTTCCCGTTACCCTCTCCCTTTACCCCCTCCCTATTACTGACCTTCCCTACCACTCTCTTCTACTACATTGCTCTACCCCCACCCTACCTTGTCTGAAACTCACACAGGGTTGGCTGGCCCCCCGAGTCTAACGCGACTCGACTCAGTTTCCACTCTGTCTCCTCTTTCCTTCCTACTAATGGATAGCACCGGTCCTCCTGCAGACCTAATCAGGACCGAGAAGCCAGGTCCGGGGCTACGCAATTTCGAAATGAGGGCTAGAGCGCCAAGTCCCACTAGCAACATTGAGTTTCCTCAACGCCTGAACCTAGACGTGTTTGCAAAGACGTGCAGAAATCGCGTTGATTTTCCTCAACCGCACATAGCAACAAACACGTCCAAATTCAGGCTTGAGAAAACTCCAAGCTGGTAGTGGGACTTGGCCCCGGGGACCTTGAGCTCTCCAAGTCCAAGCAGGGAGGTGTAGTAGGTGGGCATGGGAGTTTTCTCGTCAATATCCTGAGGGTTCTGTGGGCTCCGTAGCCTCACTTGGCTTGCCACACGTGAAACATTGTGTGCACGCCGATGGGTGCCTAATCCTACCACAGCGTGATAGCTCCCCTGTGCTTCGTCGGCCTTCTCCCCTCCCCAACTTCAATCTGAAGCTACGACATGGGGCCTCGCTCCATACAGTAGACATGCGCAAAACGAGAGTTCGCAGCCAGGATGGCCGCGTATACATGGATGTTTTGTCGTTTAGCAAGACTTTTTTTTTTTTTTTTTTTTGGTAAAGCCCAGGGTGTTGTAGAGGTCGAGGACCAGACACGCGGTGATTGCTGGCAGCGACAGCCAATGATTGTCCTGACAGGATAGGCCACCTACCCTACCCATCCCCACATTAATACTCCCAGCGCACCCCCTAGTCCCCCTGTTCCTACTATCCTACCTCAATGTGACCAGCACTCAGAACCATCACCCTACCAGCATCGAGGGCAACTTGGACCTGACAACGGTGACAAGCACCAAGGCTGGGCCAACCCCCCAGTCCCAGTGGAAGCGGAAGCGAACGAACCTTGCCGTACGGGGACTTCGGACGCCGGGCTCATACAATCTTCTACAGGCCCGATATCAGAGAGTCTACCCAGCAGGAGTACCTAAGCAAGGCAAGCTGGCGCCCATGGACACATCCTACGGTCCTTCCCCTAACTTACCCAAGGCTAGGCGGAACTCAGACTAGCCGGAGCGACTTATATCCCTACCCTATCCTAGAGCTAAGCCATGCATGAGAAGACCCCGTCATGTACCTGATAGACCCCCCCGCCCCGGTATTATAGTTGTGTGTATATGTGTGCCCAGAGGCTATGTATTCTCTTTGTAACCGTATAGCGAAGATGTATGTGCCCAAAGGCCAGATATGCACAACATTATGTAGAGGGAACTATGTGTTCATTTGAAGAGATGACAGACCAAGCTGGGCAAGAACCCCCCCAAAGTCCCAAGCCAGACTCGAACCCATGATCTATGACATGTGACTGAAAGACTTGTGACGAACCCGCTTCCATACCCGAACGACCTTCTGAACCCTTGAATTTTGCCCCTCGGTTTGACAGGTTAGAGGCCTGCTTCTTGGTTAATGAATGATATATGAAATCAGAGGCCGACGAGGCCCGCCCATGTTTTTGAATTTTGTCGTTTCTTTCTCTGACTTTTTCAGAATTTTCTTTTCGTTGGTTTAAGGATCTAGTACGTAAGAATTACAGGTGTTTTGATACAGAAAGGGGAAAAAAAAAGTAAAAAAAAAGTACGTAAGAATTACACGCGCCTTAAAGAGTGCATTGGGAATTTTGTTCGGCAGTTGGAAACTCCGGAATCTGCGGGCGCACTTCCCGCTGATGTGTCCTTTCTTGCAAATGGATGTTCCTGAATTCATCTCGGAAAGCTCTGTGAATTTTCAGCAGAATCTGAATAGGCAAAGGACTTTTGCCGCGTCTAATCTTTCGCGCGGATATGGGTCTTTCAAATTTCTCAATCTTGAATTAGGATTAGAATCTAGGACAAACGAAACGTAACTGTTTTGATGCCTTTTTGTTCCTACGTCGGCGCCATGCATGCGAGCTTCCCTCTCTCCCTGCTAACCCCTCGCTGTCTTCGCCATTTCCTTCTTCGCGCCTACCTTTCTCAACCCGTAACTGTTTTCCATCCCCTCTTCCCCCGCGCATCTTTCCCTCTCTTTTTCGTTTGAATCTTGGTCCCGCTCTACGCTACTCTTCACACCTTCCTTCTTCCCGCTCTCATCCCCGCCTAGGAACTCCCTATCGATTCATCTCCCTCCTCTCGCACTGTCAATTGATATCGTGTAAGGAGAAATACTACCCTCACGCGATTATCTGATTGGTTGTAAAGAGACTTGCGAGATGGATATGGCTTTCCTCAGGCGATTACCCCAGATCCTCTCCTTGTCCCCTTCTATCTTCGCTCTGTCCCCGCCCATCTGCTATCTCCCTCTTCGCACCTATAAAATCCGCAAGCGCACCCGAAAATCTCTCTCAAACCATCTGCCAGCTTTCGGGAAGTTGTGGCTAGGTGATGTGTGTGCATGGCGAGTCGGATAGTCCTGACGAGCCGACTGTAGTTCTTTGCAAGGTTGTGCGTTGGGTGGCCGCGCGGACTGCGTGATCTGGGCAAGCCGGTGTTGAAACTAAGTTGGCGGGGTGACGATCGCTGTAGTTTGGAGGTCGGTATGTGGCGGTTGAGATCGCCTGTACCAGGATCAGAAGGAGAACGTGAATATGTGGGTGTATGACCCGGGGCCATAATCATAGAGAAGAAGGCTTGCATGCCTTTCCTTTTCGATTCCTTCTCGTCTTAATTGGAAGCTAAGTGCACGACGGATTGCCAGTTTTTGAATCTTAGAGTGCTTGGGGATGTTTGCGACTCTTTCTGTGGTTGAGCTACGTTTCCATCTTCCTCCGTGGATATTACTCTATCTCTCCCTCTCTCTTCTCTTTTGCGTTGATATGGTGATCTCGTATGTCTGAGAAAATCCAAGGATCTTGTCTCGCCACTTTTCTCTCATCGATGATGGGTTTTTCCTGAGCAATTCCATGTGTGTATGCGTGGAGTGAATTATCGCTTTGATGAAAGTCTGATGAGATTGCAGGAATGAATGATAGATGGTTCTCCTGAAAGGAATGACGCACATGATACATGCATGATCACACTGACTAGATAAAGGACCCTCTTCTACTGTGTATGCCATGTGGACCGATTACCCCAATCCGGCTGGGCGACGACCTCCCGTACCCCCACCTCGGCCCTTCCCGTACAACGAGGAAAGGACACGTGTGTGTGAGTGGGACGTGCGAGAAGCCGTCGCCAAGATCAACGACCGCTACCATTTTCCTACTGAAATGCGGTGCTCCGGATTTGTAGGTGCTAGTTTTGTGATCATCGATACTCATTTCCCTCCGTACTCACTGCTATTGCCTTTCAACGAATTGATTGCCATCCCGTGGATGGCAGTAGCACGTCATTGGCCCAACACTCTGTACAACGATTGCCGTCGCACCGAGCGTTATCGATAAAGGGGGTTCCACTACCGGACACGTGGCGAAGAAGAGCACAAGGAACGAGCGACCAGGCTAAAGCCCTCCACGTCGGATTCCGAACTCTGCACTGAGCGTCGCCAAGATCTAATTCGAAAACGAGATCCCACATGCGTACCCTCGCCCTTCCATTCTAAACAACGGCGAGTAGCTTGCATGGAGGTCCAACGATACTTTTTCGATTAAACGAATGTTTGAAAACTGTGCGCACATGTTTTTTTCCTGCGCGGCGATGACCATCTCTCACTAAACTGGAACCACTTGGGGGATTTCAGTTATGTCTGTGTCCCCACACTCAATTTCCTAAAAATCCTGGGCACACCCCATTTTTCTGTCCTTTCTGGGCCTGTTCCGCACATTTTATCACTCCAACCGGAAGGCAGCACAGTGCATGAGGTTGGTATCGGAGCCGACACGTGTCGGTTCTGGTAAGAGTGAGACGAGCTGTAGAGAGGACGAATACCTGCTCGAATAGATCGAAGAAGTCCTTCCGTCACTCGAAACAAGTCAGCAAAAGCAAGACAGGAGATGGTCATGGCTCACGCTAATGGGCCGACCCCTCGTGTGATGGTAAGCATCCCAACCACCTTTCCCTTCTATCCTAACCACACTCATCCTGAGGCATGGCTCGAAGCTGTGGAAGCACATGGATATGACGCGGTGGATCTCCCTCGTGTCATCACTTTGCTTGTAAGAAATACCGCTCATGATTGGTTTAGGCGTCATAGGTGGGTAGATTGGGATACGTTAAAAAATTCCTTCTTGGCAAAATTTGACGAGGTGAGTGAAGACTCTGCCTGGTTTGTACTGAAGACGCGTCCTCATGAACTCGGAGAGTTGCTGCTAGATTTTGTGGACAGATTTCAAACCGTGTCCATTTCTCTCAACTTAAACTCCTTAAACAAGTCAAACTCCCCAATCTGAATAAACGTGCTGAAAGTCTCTTCAAATCAAGGTATATCTTTATATATATATATAAATATATATATATATCGTCAAATATATATTTGTGATGATATATATATATATCTTTATATATACAGTCCCCTTCGGAGCCAAAGCAGTAGATAGGAAAGTGATCTGAACCTGTGCACAAAGGATCTGAGTGTCCTACACTATCATGAGCAACAAGTCTTGAGGAAAAAACAAACATATCAACTCTGCGTCAGGGTTCCGTGGGCCAGAAACCAGACTGATGCTCCCCACCCATAATCTCAAAATTGTAGTGTTTAGGGTTTAAGGGTTTATGGCAATCCTGGCAGGAAGTCAGTGTGTTCAGACGCTTAATTGTTCACTCGGACGCTGGACCCCTTTTCCAGCAGTAAGTAACCAGGCAACCCACTAGAAGGGGGTGCTCTTATCACCTCTTCTAGAGTAGGGACTGGTTTAAAAAAAAAAAAAAAGGAAAAAAAAAAAAAAAAAAAAAAAAAAGGTTTAGGGTCTCGGGTTTTAGGGTTAGGGTCTCCGGTTGATATGTGTTTATGGGTTTATGGGTTACGTCTCGGGCTTAGGGTTTAGGGTTTAGGGTTTAGGGGCTTAGGGGCCTAGGGGTTTAGGGGTTTAGGGATTACTGGATTAAACTTTTTGTTATGTTCTAGGATTCTGTTGCACAGCTGACAGGTCCCATCAAGACTGAGAGGGACGGACAGATACGGAGAACAGAGCCAGTAGAGTAGAACGCATTGACACTCAGGGTATCGTATAAAGGCTGACATGCAGATAATATGAGAAAGAGAAGTGACAGGATTTGAAGGTGCACAGGGGTGGAGGGGCAGAGGGGTGGTATATCGGTACTATATCCTAGCTAAGAGGATTCAAATAATCAATGCCGCCTTGAAGTGTTTCATTGGACTTTGGAGTCGGTTCTGTAAGGGACCCCGGAGGCGGTTCCGAGCTTCTAGAGGAATGTACTGTACACTGAAAAAAGAAGAAAAGAAAAGGAAAGGGAAATCACAAGGTCAGATCCAGAGATCGTCATTCTGGACCCCTTTCTTGATTTAAAAAAGAAAGAAGAAAAAGGAAAGGAGGGGGGTTCCGTTTTCCAACCATGGAAAATCTTTGACCCCCATTATCCCCATAGAAGTGCAGAAGGCGTGGAGTTGACCCATGTAAATGGAAGCGGGCTCAAAAAGGCAACGAACGTCCCTCTTTTTTTTTTTTTTTTTTTTTTTTTGAACCMCCCCGAGCTCTCTCGGTGTTGGGAAAATATCCTATTCCGCAAACTTCGGAGGTCCCGTGGACGCTCGGCAGAAAAACAAAAAAAAAAAGGGACCCTGTGGGCCCGCGGTGAGGGGGGGAAAAAAGAAAAAAACTAAGAACTTACAATCCAGCGATGTCGGAGAAGGCCCTCATGGCAGTGGAAGTCACACCAGTGCTTTGAGGAATGTATCTGGCCAGTATGTGTGGAAGGTGATTGGTGTTGTTTCTGTTTTTTTATTTTTCTTTTCATTTTCTTTTAGTGCCCTGCCCGCTAGGCAGGGCGTAATCCACGCTGGGCAACTGACTGCCAGTCACTGCCTCACTCAGCTCATACTCACACTAGTACTGTAGCGTCGTATATCTGACCGCTTTTTTTCCCCTTTCTTCATCGGCTGTTCATCGGCTGTCTCTTATACACATCTAGATGTGTATAAGAGACAGCATTAGCATAGGTCATGGTACTATTTAAATTATAAAAGGTGACTCCCTTTGGGTCCTCGCAGTCCATCTGACCTCCAAGTGGATGAGTACTACGGGCACCTCCTGAGGCCTGACCACCACCCTCTACTACACCCTGGGGCCTTGGCCTTTACCAAAAAAAAAAAAAAAAAACCACATGATCACAGGTAGTGGTGGTTTAACATCCCTCTTTTTCCTTTTTTTTTCTTTTTTCTTTTTCTTTTGAAAGGCCGGTTTTCGTCTGCTGGTGGGTGTGATGGCACCATCTGACCTCCAAATGGATGAGTACTACGGGCACCTCCTGAGGCCTGACCACCACCCTCTACTACATCCTGGGGCCTGGACCTTTACCAAAAAAAACAAAAAAAGAAAACCACAGGATCACAGGTAGTGGTGGTTTAACATCCCTCTTTTCCCTTTTTTTTTCTTTTTTCTTTTTCTTTTGAAAGGCCGGTTTTTGTCTGCTGGTGGGTGTGATGGCACCATCTTCCTCTACCAGCCTTACTCCTACCGCTCAATCAACGAAAACTGGCCTTTCATTTTATACTCGATTGTCAAAATGAAGGGCCGAATTCCTATAGGATCATATTCGGACCAGAAACGGGGAGACCTGGCATGCCATTTGGTGGTTTAACATCCCTCTTCTTTCTGTTTCTTTTCTTTGAAAGGCCGGTTTTCGTCTGCTGGAGGTGTGATCGCAGCTTCCCCTACCAGCCTTACTCCTACCGCTCAATTGACAAAAAAAAAACGGCCTTTCATTTTATACTCGACTGTCAAAATGAAAGGCCGAATTCCGATAGGATCATATCTGGGCCAAAAACGGAGAGACCTGGCATGCCATTTGAAACTGAGAGAAGGTGGCAGGACCTGCAACAGCTCAAAATGACAGCAAAGTAGAGATAGGGCCTTGCCAGACCACTGTCGAAAACGAAAAAGGAACGAATGCATCTAAGATGCATCCGTTGCTATTCATAGTAAGGGATGCATCTTGCCATTCTCTGCGGGAAGATGCACTCATACTTTTTTTCACTTCGACAGTCACTGCGGTGTGGCGAGGCCCATAATGTGGCCCAAATTACTTCTAGTTTTTTTTTGCATTTTAATCCTGCAGAGCCGCAGAAGTAAATTTTGTCGCAAAGCAACCAGATTTTGTCGTTTGCAATCAATCATGGCTGATATAAGCAATTAAACTGTCACGACACGGATCACAAACGACACAGACATCGAACCAACGGTTGGACACAAATGGCGTTGCATGAATGCACTTAATAGCACAAGCATAATACAAGATTACCACAAAGAGGAGTACAACAGCAAGTCAAAGTCATTCACAGCACGAAAGCTCGTAGTAACATCGTCTCAGCTGAATAGTTTAGATCGCTCCGCTCTCTGGGTCAACCCGTGGCTACACATCCATAGGAGGCTCTCTGATGCCAACAGGCCCCCCACGTCGAGCAAAATGTGAATAACCTACTAGACGAAGACAAACTCCACCGAAGTTCTCTCTTGCCCAGAGGCCCCCCACGTTGACTCTGCAACAGAGTCAACGAGCTCGCGGGATCGTACATTCCTATGGAGGAAACCTGGCAATGCTCGGAAAGCATCTTACGAGTCGATCACAAGAATCGAACGCGCGACCTCCCTCTTGGCAGGCAGACAACCAACCAAACGGCTAAGTGGACTGGGCTGCAAGTTAAGCCCCAAGATGAGCACTTATTTCCACCCCAGCACAGATTTCTCCGCGACCCGGTGTACCCAGTCACTCGTACCCAACCACAGGTCGTAGGGCGTGGCCACCACCCAGTGTGCAATCTCACTAGAGGTTGTCACGTGCATCAATGCAAGGAAAGCATCTCACAAGTCGATCACAAGAGTTGAACGCGCGACCTCCCTCTTGGGAGACAAACACTCAACCAAATGGCTGCCCCCTCTCTTGCACCAAAAACCGAAAAAAACTCGAGTCTGCATTTCACAGCCCTATCGGGCTGCCTAGGGCCACAAAAAACTGGATGCAGCGTACTCTCCCTCCAGACCCTACCAGCGAGAGGCTCTGAAATGCCAGAAAATGTGTGCCAGTCTGCGAGAGATGGTTAGTGGAAGACCCAAAATTCAGGGTTTTTCGCCACATCACCACAAGCAATGTCGTCGAAAATTTTGTGAACAAGCAATGCAGGCTCATAATACAAACATCACAAAATCAAACACGCAAAAAAAAAACGAAAAAAAAACAAAACTCAAAAGCACTATAAAAATGAATAAAACCCTATTTGGAGTAGCTTTCGGACTTCGCCAAAAAAAATTCCGAATTCGGCAAGGCGACCAGAGTGGCCTGGGGCCACATGCCCGGCCGGGCCAAAAAAAATAAAAAAAAAATAAAAAAAATTTCCATGTTACCCTGAGGCAAAAGTTGTTCAGTTTGTTTTTCTGCGTAACACAGTTTTGATTCGGATTTTTACTTTTATTTTTTCGTAGGACCTTCCCTGGTCCTTGCACGGCCGGGTCGCCCGGGAAAATAGGGTGACCCGGGCGGCCCCGCTGGTAGCCTAGCAATTTCGTGTTTTTGCCAACTTTTTCGTTACTGGTCCAAATACGTTAAAACTGAATACATACAGATATACCCTAAGGCAAGGCAAAGACTGTCACAGGATGTACGCCCGCCTAGGTGGTTGAACCCCTGTGGTTCAGTTGTCCTGAGATTGGGATTGCTAATGAACCTGACTTACTAAAAATCTTGAAATTGGTTTTTAGGGGGAAAGGTAAGAAGCAGGTGGTAATTTCTAATAATCCAGGCGGTCGATGGTTAAAATCCTGGCGTCTTGCTGTCCTCCTGTTTGGCTTTTCCAAAATAGAATGCCAAGAGAATAAATTGTTGCTAAAGGATACTAAAGCCTATATTGAAGGAGGAGGTGCCTTTCTTGTGTATAGTCTGATTCGTACGGTCACAAAAACGGACTTGCTGAAACATGATCTTATTGCTCTCCTCCGTGCTCCTTGGAAAAGACGCGATCTTGTAATGACCCGCCAAAACACAGACTGAGAACACTGCTGATTTCTGGGATTTGCCACTGGAATGAATGCCTTGCCGTGATTCCCGCATTCTGCTGTGTTTTCCAAGTCTGTGTGTGTGTGCATGCCTGCCCGTTTGCTTGCCTGTCTGAGTGCTTGACGGTTGAGTGTGTGTGTGACCCGTAAGGGTACCTGTTGGTTGCAAGGCTCCGCAGGGCCGGTACTTACCTGTGGCCGTGACTTTGAAGGGTTGCAGGGGGGGTTAACACGCAGGTAGCGGGGGTAGGCCCACGGCACTTAGAGCAGCTGGGGAAAAACACTCAAGTAGCAGGTAGGCCGAGCAGAAGAAGACAAAAAGTTGGCATTTTTAAAGGCCCAGTAGCGGTAGGCTAGAGGTAGGCCGGTACCAGTCCAAGTAGCCCAGGTCTAGGGCCTGTCCGGACAATAACAGAGCCTGCAATGATGTTTCCCTCCGAAAGTGAGGAGGTACCGGTTGCTGGGAGGCCGCTCGGCCTAGGAAGTCACCGCCCAGGAGGCCGGTAGGCCGCTATATCTTCAGGAAGAGCAAGAGTCTCTTCCTCATTTGCGGTGTGCAAGGATTGGCGACATGCTGCTGGAGCGCAGCGCTGGTCCATACAGCGCTGCTTGGAGGTGAAGGCAGCTGGAGCTCAGCCTGGCTATGGCGAGCGGTCCAGCTTGAGGAGGAGGAAGAAGGGGGTAAGGTAGGAGAGTGGCGAGGTACTTACCTGGCTATGGTGGACTCCATCTTCATCACCTGGTAGGGCGCTGCATCTGGAAGGCCCCCGCTGGGGTAGTACGGCACCAAGGAGGTCCGAGCAGGGTCAGGCATGGCG
>BFEA01000365.1:1250297-1265573 GCA_003427395.1 Chara braunii | reverse complement strand
ACACACACACACACACACACACACACACACACACACACACACACACACACACACATACACACACACACACACACACACACACACACACACAGTCACACTAAATCAATCAATCAATCAATCAATTAATCAGTCAACTCAGATCAATCAATCAAGCATACCCTTTTTTTTTTTTCTTTTTTTCAAATTCTGCATGTTCATTTTTTTTAAACACCTCATTCCCCCGTGCAAGGAATTTCTGCAATAGCAAAAAGACAAAAACCAGATCACACGTTCACATTGAAAGCACGAAAGTCACATTGAGTCTTGAAAGCAACATTGCATCAATAATACACCAAATTGAATTGAGAATCGTAACCTGAACCAAATATGCGTGCCACCATCACACGAGTATACAGGTCCTATCTCTACTATGGCGCTTGGCGCCCAGCCACTAACTACTCAGCTACTCTCTACCTACAAATGGACTATGCAACTCGTTGACGTCAACAGCCGTCGAAGTACTTGAAGATGTCGACCATCGCCAATACCAGGTACGAGCCCCAACCTCACCATCGTCATCACCACTCTCTCCTTCTTCCTCGTCTTCCTCTTCTTCCCTCACGTCCTGTTCCCATACACGAAGACCATCACCACTCCTTGCTCTATCTCTAAGCCTGGCTGGCTATGAAAGCCAGGCTATGGCGCTGCCCCCAGCAGCGCCCTCACCTTACGCTACCGCATGCGCACGAGCACAACGCGCAGCACAGCAGCTAGCCCGCTAGCGCAAGTCCAGCAGTGCTGCCGCGTTTGCCAGCAGGTGACCGACTCCCGAAAACAGCGCGTGCTGCTGCTATATCCGGCTCCGCGGCCGTGCTGCCCCTGTCCCCGGTTCTCGCTTTCCCGGAAGTGCATCGCGGGTTCCCCAAGATTCGGTCCCGGCCTCCAAATCTGAATCCCAACTACCGGGGGTTTCCCCCGGTACCGACACGCGGCCTGTGTGGGCCGCTTAACCAACTGGCGCGTCGTAACAGTCTGGCGCCGACAAAGATTTGCAAAATTGACAATTGCTCGGCCTTGGGATTTGTGCAAGGCCCGCCTTCGCTTAGGGCGGGCAGAACGTGCTGCTGAGGGCCTGAAGCCTCGCATTCCCTCCTCCTTTACTTCGATAGTCCTCTGAGAAGTTTTTATGGAACAGGCTGCTTCCCTTTTAGATTTCGTTCGTAACTCGAGATAACTTGGGGAGCAGTCTTCATTAATTCTTCTTTTGTAAACCACCGATCTTCCTTCGGATCAGTATGATGTCTGAACCGCACCGGTACTACATCTGTGGCTTTGGAGGACGTCCCCTTCCTGATGGCTTGGGCACAGGCATCAGCTTGTGTTCAATGATGTCGTCGATGACCACATGACCGTCCACGGTTGGGAGTAGCATTGATCTTCTGGAGGGAAACTGCTCCGTTTCAACAAAAGGAGCCAGCTTGGATGCATGGAATACAGGGTGAGTACGTAGATGTGCTGGGATGCGAATTACATATGACGGGCCATCTGTTTGATCACCTATGATATTTAATACTTCCCAGGGCCCGAAGTACTGTGGCATTAGTTTGCGAGAGATTCCCAACTCCTGGCCCAATTCAGATGACTTTACCCAGACTCATTCACCTACCTGAAAGTTAGATGGCCGTCTGTGCTTATTCTCAGATGCAATCATGGCATCCTGAGCTTTCTTAATGTGCTCTACGGCCTGTTGCAGCATCTGTTCGTATTTGACAGCGAACTTTATGCTGCCAGGTGTTACGCTTTGCTGCTGTTCAGGTATTAGAAAATCTAATGCTGATCTGGGCTTCCAACCGAGATGTAACTGGTTGGGAGTCACGCCAGTAGTGCTATGCATAACGTTGTTGTACAGGCTGGCAACGAGAGGTAACTTCTAGTCCCAGTCGCTTTGACTTGGCTTAATGTGATGCCGTAGTAAGTGCTGCACTACGCGGTTCATCTGTTTAGCCTGCCCATTTGACTCTGGATGATTTACTGACGTCATTTGCAGTCGAGTTCCCATCTGCTGAGTAGATTTGGCTAGTTTATGAGATGACATCTTTTTACTCATGTACTCGATTGGCCTCAACTTTGGCCCCTCACGTTGTGCAAGGACCGCGCCTATGCCATATTGGCTGGCGTCAGTGGTCACAATAAACGGTTTATCAGGATCGGGAAGTTTGAGGACTTCATAGTGAGTTAAGGCATACTTCAATTTCTTGAAGGCTGCCTCACATTCCTCAGTCCACTCCCATGGGGTGTCAAGGCGCGTTAGGTCAATTAGAGGGGAAGCTATAGTGCTGTAATTTTTTACAAACGGACGGTAATAGCCCGTCATCCCCAAAAACGACCGGACCTCAGTGACAGTACGAGGTCTAGGCCAGTCACGTATGTTGGCCACTTTGGCATCGTCTGGCCTCAATCCATCCGCTGAAATTTCATGACCCAGGTACAGGATCTTGGTGCGACCAAACTCGCATTTCTCCAAGTTCACTTTGTACTGGTGCTGTCTTAGGAGACCTAACACTGTTTTAACGTGCTCAGCGTGCTCCTCTACAGTCTTACTAAAGATAAGGATATCGTCGAGGTACACGACGATTAACTTGTCTAAGTATTCATGAAAAATCCTATTCATCGCGTGCTGAAATGTACCAGGTGCATTGCATAGGCCAAAGGGCATCACCACAAACTCGTACAGACCGTACCTGGTCTGAAAAGCGGTTTTGTGCTGGTCCTCTGGTCTAACGACAATTTGATGGTATCCGGACTTCAGATCTATCTTCGTGAAGTACCAGCGTCCCTGCACTCTATCCAAGAGGTCGTCGATGAGGGGTAGGGGCTCCGCATTCTTCACGGTGATGGCATTGAGGCCCCTATAGTCAATGCACATCCTTAGTGTACCCCCCTTCTTTGGCACGAATAGGACTGGTGCGCCGTAAGGAGAAGTACTAGGCCGAATCCATCCCTTCTCTGTGAGCTCTTTGAGCTGGCGGCGGAGCTCATCTAACTCTGCAGGAGACATCCTATAGATTCATCCTCTAGGCACCTTACTACCTGAGGCAACTTCTATAGCATGGACAATCTCCCTTTCTACCACACCATTGGGCTCCTAGAAAAGGTCCAGATACTGAAAGACGACTGCTTCTATCTCTGGGGGTGTTTTAACGGCCTCCGCTTTCTCAGAGACAAAGACTAGATACATGCCTTCCTCACGATTCTGCTTATAATAGTTATAGAAAGAAGACGCACACATACAGCCGTAGTTTTCGAATAGACTACTAGCTTTAAACTTACGCAATCTAACGGTCCTACCATTGGTCAGTTTGTGAATCATCACCTTCCTATCCCAGTCAAACTCAGGCTGTGCAATCTCAAGGTAGTACATGCCTAGTAGCATATCGAATGGCAGTTCGTCACTGACGAGGAATGAGATTTTATGTCTCACTTCCCCTCCTCCATAGGAGAAGGTGCAAACTACGTCCTTGACATAGTCGGTCACAATCATTTGGTGCTTGTTGGCTAGCGTAGAAGCTTCAGTTCTGCTAAGCCGCTGCACTTGGTCCCCTAAGCGCAGTCTATCCACACAAGCACGACTGATGAAGTTTCGTGTAGAGCCTATGTCTGCGAAGGCACCGACTTTGCGGCCACCAACATCTACTTCTACCACGAAATGCTCACCCCTAGGACCTTCACTTAGCATCGCTTGGTCTGCATGTGTCTGCGGGGTGATGACTGGGTCAATAGCCTTGGCCAACGCCTGAAATGGTGAAGGCAATGTTACCACTTCAGCGCGAGTAAGAGCGGCTAACACTCCTACTAGCCTGAGGTGTTTCCCTGTGAGCTGCTCGCAGAGGGACTCCCAGGGTTCGAAGATAGTCCTACTATAGTAGGGCCGGCTACCTTCGTCGTGACCTTCTTGCCTCGGCAAGTTCTGGACGTGTGGCCATAGTTACCACAGTTCAGACAAGTACCCCTAGCAACGCGGTCCCTCCACACCTCGTCATCTAAACCAAGTTTTACCCATGCGGGCGTTCCTTGGTCGCCCTGACCCGTAGACCGGCCTACCTTCTTTTTCCCGGTCCCCCTAGCCTTTTCTTTGACGGTGGCCACGACTCCCCCATCCGAAGTCTCACTAGCCGCATCTTGCTCTGTGTCCTCCCCATAGGCTGGGAAGTCGTCAATTCCTGTTGTCTGACCGTCGTGGTCAACAAACATGAGTTGACCTTTCTTCTTCCAGTCTTGGGGCAGTTTCTTTCTCCTACCATCTACTGAAGTCTGCTGAGCGGATCCAAGCTTTGCTTCTATGTCTAAAACTTTCTTGCTAAAGGAGGAGAAGTCATGTTGATCGATGTAGGCCTCGTCCACCAGTTTATTCTTGATGTCTATAGGAAGACATCTCAGGTAATCTGTGAGGAGTACCTGTGGGTTATATTGCACTCCAGGTACCACAATCAGTCGTTCTACAGTATTTGTGACTTCGCGAACAGACCTATACCGTTTGGCAGTGAGGGTGTTGATCGCATCGGTGGCCTTTTGAGCCCCTTGTGGGTCATGCCACCTATTGAACACAGTCCGTACAAACTCTTCCAATGTTTGGGCTTGAGCCCACCCATCGAAGTTCTGATTGTATCCTTGTTGCTGTACTAACCCATTTAACCATCGGGCTGCCATTCCTTCTAAAAAGGAAGCAGCAACTATGACTTCCTGCTCTGGCCTTGTGAGCTTGTGTCTCACGTAAGTAGGCACAGTTCTCACCCACGTGTCTAGGTCCTCTTCCTTCTTCTTGTCGCCAAAGAAGGGCTTTGGGACCAGCAAGGGGATCTTGGGCATCCACTACATTTGCTGGATTGGTGCAGGAGCCTGCTGCAGTGGCTGCATAGCCGCTGTAACAGGCTGCTGTATGCTAACCTGCGGTCCGGATAATGGCACTGTAGTTACCACTGTCGTCGATGGTACGACCAAAACTCTTTGAACCTGACCACTAACTACCGGTATACCACCTGAATGAGGCATACCAAACATTGGGGAGAAAGATGGCCCTGCTGGTGACGGCATCACTGATGGACCCATAGCCGGAGGGTGAGCAAAAGCAAACTGAGGATGCGGCGGCCTCCCCGTGGGAGGAGGCCCCTGTAGGGCAGCCATAATTCTTTGCTTGTCTGCCACTAGATCATTCAACACTTCCTGCTGTGCTACCTGCATTTCTGCTACGCATAGGAGCGAGCGACGCAGCAACTGAACAGCGGGGTCCAATGTAGAATCATCTAGTCCCTCTAATGCTCCTAACTCCTGCCTTCTACTCCCTAGTTTGGCTTTTCTAGTTATAACTCGTTGTCTTTTCTCCGCTGCTTCTCTCAACTGCTGTTGTAGCTCATCATGAAGAGCATCCGCTTGGAGGATTTCATAATCCTCCGGTGTGAGCGGGGACTGCTGGCTGACTTGCGGGCCTGCAGACTGACTAACGGGACCTTGGGTCATACCCAGGCTCAGTCCTGACGAAGAGGACTGGGAAGAAGTTTGTGACATGCTGGAGGAGGTAGCCAGGCTGCCTCTGCGCTTGCACGGGCTTCAGCCTCTGCTACTGCTCGTGCAAAATCTGCGCTGGCTGCTGCTTCCCTTGCTCTCCTTTCTGCCGCCCTCTCCCTAGCTTCTCTCCGCAGCCTCCTTTTCTCTCCCTGATCTAATCTCAAGAAGGTGATCGGTAGACTGACTGCTGTCCTACGGGTTGTCTTTACGTTCCTGACTAGTCGTTCCCCCTCCTCACCACTATCGGTATCACTCATGGGCTACAGTGCATGTGATATGAACTAGAACACACACTATGTCCCACCTCAGCATGACACACAACCGATTAATAATTTTATTTTAATTTTCGGTCAGCATGGAGAAAAGTAGTCAAGCGGTAATCAATCGTCAGTGTCAGATCCTAATAGTAACTCTACTTCTAGTTTCAGATTATTCTAAAACAGATCATTATGCAGCAAGGAATGATCTAACCTATCTGCAGCTGTCTGTTAGTTGTCACCAAGTCTATACAACTAAATAATCAAAAATAAAAATAAGTCACCTGCTGGGAATGCACGCTAGACGGTGATTTTCCTGTTTGTCCAATGTCGAACAGTTGCTGAAACCCACCCTCCCCCTTTATCCCTATTGAGTAGTCTCTTTTTGTCGACGACCTGAGCATCTGGTTGAGCAGCGTGTCTAAAGGTGTGCAATCCGGCCCACCCCTGGCCCCAAGTCTACGCCGAACCTGCCAGCCCCTGCACCTTGTTTATCCTCGCATGCAACGAGCCTTACACCTGGTCTGATCTGGCTGATCAAGAGGCAATTTAAGGACAGCCCCCAAGGTCCTCAGGAATTATTTAACGTCGCAAACAGGACGACGATCACAACCAGAATCAACACCAAGTCCTAGCCAGAAATATTTATAGACGGTCTGGAAAGCGTCTCTTTAAGGGCTGGCATGCCCGATGTGACCTCTATTGCGCAGCAGCGGAACCAAAGGACTTGCGGCCAAGCATGCGTGTACTAGTCCCAACGGGTTGGCATGGTGATCGTGACCCGAGTGCTTCGTCTAGGGCCCTTCAGAGGCTTCGCCCGTCTCCCACCAGCTTGTTGCCCAGGAAGAATGTCGAATCTCAAGGTTGAGCGCTCACGACACCTCACATTGAGAGGACTCTCAAGACAGAACTCACTTCCTCATGGTAAGAAGAGAATAAGGAGGGTAGATAAGGTAAGGAGCAACGCTCATAATGCTGCCCCCAACCATAGATTATCTCACCAGTAACCTGACGTGCATTTATGATGACCGGTCGATGCCTCGGCACAACACACAACGCAGTGCAGTTCCACCTCGGCTTAAATAGCCACGTCAGGACACAAGCTCTCATCATACAACGTACATCCCCATGTCACCTCATAGCCTTCCTGGCGTGCCCACACGACCCTGGGCCGCCACACATCCCTCGCCCGTGCCTTATCACTGCCCCACACCTCAGCGGAGCACCAAACAGCTACGGCGAAGGACAAGCAAAGCGCAGTTCCGAACTTGTTCCGACACGCTGAATACAAATATACCCTAAAGCACATACATATCAGACAAAAAAACAAAACAAAAAAACGCAAACATTCAGGGAAATATGGAAGTTTCGGTGAAAAGTTCGCCGAAAACGACACCACCTATTAACCACGAGTGCCGATACCAAATTGAAAGGAATTTGAGCGATAGCGAGATGACAGAAACCAGATCACACGTTCACATTGAAAGCACGAAAGTCACACTGAGTCTTGAAAGCAACATTGCACCAATAATACACCAATTGAGAATCATAACCTGAACCAAATATGCGTGCCACCATCACATGAGTATACAGGTCCTATCTCTACTATGGCGCTTGGCGCCCAGCCACTACCTACTCAGCTACTCTCTACCTACAACTGGACTATGCAACTCGTTGACGTCAGCAGCCGTCGAAGTACTTAAAGATGTCGACCATCGCCAATACCAGGTACGAGCCCTAACCTCACCATCATCATCACCTCTCTCTTCTTCTTCCTCGTCTTCCTCTTCTTCCCTCACGTCTCGTTCCCATACACGAAGACCATCACCACTCCTTCCTCTATCTCTAAGCCTGGCTGGCTATGAAAGCCAGGCTATGGCGCTGCCCCCAGCAGCGCCCTCACCTTACGCAACCGCACGCGCACGCGCACGAGCACAACGCGCAGCGCAGCAGCTAGCCCGCTAGCGCAAGTCCAGCAGTGCTGCCGCGTTTGCCAGCGAGTGCCCGACTCCCGAAAACAGCGCGTGCTGCCGCTATATCCGGCTCCGCGGCCGTGCTGCCCCTATCCCCGGTTCTTGCCTTCCCGCAAGTGCATCGTGGGTTCCCCAAGATTCGGTCCCGGCCTCCAAATCTAAATCCCAACTACCGGGGGTTTCCCCCAGTACCGACACGCGGCCTGTGTGGGCCGCTTAACCAACTGGCGCGTCGTAACAGTCTGGCGCCGACAAAGATTCACAAAATTGACAATTGCTCGGCCTTGGGATTTGTGCAAGGCCCGCCTTCACTTAGGGCGGGCAGAACGTGCTGCCGAGGGCCTGAAGCTTCGCACCTGCAAAAAACAGAAAATCATTTCAAAAAAAAAATACAGGTAAACTCAGGGACCATATATCTCATGGTAAAAAATGACAAAAAAAAATTCCTGCTTTTCTTTATATATATATATTTTAATTTTGTTTAAATCGATTTTAATTTTGGATTTTTTTAAAATCTTAAACAAAGTCGGATTCCAAAAAAACAAATATAGGGGTGTAGGGTTTTTCAAGCCCTACACCCCCATATTTTTTTATTTTATTTTTACGTATTTTTAGGGGGGGAAAAAAAATATTGAAAAACCAGGCCGCGGATTGGGCCTCATCGGCCACGGCCGCGGCCGAGAATCTCGGCCGCAGCGGCCGAAATGCCCGCGGCCTAGGCCGTGGGTGTCACATAGCTGCAGAGGCAAAGACTGAGTTTGTTATAGAGAAGTTTTTTGACTTCTGGTAAGTGAGCATGACATACCGCTGTCAATAGTTAGTGATAGAGACAAGCGGTTTACCAGCCCGAACTGGCAAGATCTTATGAAAGTCTACGACTCCAAGCTATTGATGTCGTCAGGTCGTCATCCAGAGACAAACGGCCAGACATAATAAATGAATAAGATCTCGCAGTAATTACTCAAAATGTATATTAGACCCGATAAAGTGAATTGGGACGAGATGCTTCCTTAAGTAGCTAGTGCCTACAATAATAGCGTACACCTATCTACCTCCAGAACTCCTAACGATATGCATAAGTCCTTTAGATCACGTAGACCGTTTGAAGGGCTAAACCGGGACCAGAGTCAAAGATTACCTCCTGGCAGAAGAGAGTTTACCCTGCAACACGAGAAGGAAGTTGAAAGGGGGATCGAAAACCTTAGAAAAGCCCAGCATCGCATAATCGAACAAGTGAATAAGCATCGCAGATACTCGCAATTCAAGGTAGGCGACTTAGTCTGGGTCGAGTCAAAGGAATTCGCACCAGAAGAAAACATCTCACAGAAGCTCTTACCTGCGTATAGAGGGCCGTGGCCTGTCCTAGAAGTCAAAGGTGGAGAGGATGGACCATCATATACAATAGAGATTACAGCTCACCTCCACACAAATCTGGTCTTTCATGCATCAAAGCTGCTGCCTTGTGTCACTAGTGATCAGTTTCCTTCGCGAATATCTAAGATACTGGCAGATATGGATGACACCTATGCCATAGGCCGAAGACTAGAAGAAGATATATTCTGGACCGGAGGCAGAGGTCGTCCCCAGAAGCAATACAAAGTCAGGTTTGCTTACCAGGAACCTGAGGACGACAGATGGTTCACAAGGACAAAACTTCTAGAAACCGCCCCCAATGTAGTTCATGCTTATGAAAGAGCAAGAAAAGGTAAAGGTCCTGCCTTGGATTAAAGAGTTGTCGGAGGACCTCGAATTTAGGACGGCGGGAGTGAAAGGGTTTTTCCCCTAGTTTGCACAACGATTGCAAATAGTGGGTTTTGATCCCCAGACCTTCCCTAGCCCACTGTACAGTTGTCCGTTGACCCTGTGTGTTTTGAACCCGCGACCTGCCCCTAAAACCGTGTACAAATGTTTTGTGTGTGTAGTCCGAGTCGTGTGGATTTGAGCAGTAGACCTGTATTCTAGCAGTCTTAGGGTCGTCCGTAAGTTTTCTAAAAAGGCAACTTCTGAGGGCCTGGGACATCGGGCAGGCCCAGGCCACCAAATGAAACAGTATAAATAAAGAGGCAGCGATCAGTCGTTCAATCATTCTGAGGCAAGCAACGTGGAGGCGCTGCGCGAGTGTCGAGTGACTTGTGCGTTGAGTCGCAGGTGTCCTCGGCGGCCATAGCCGCCCGTGTGTAGAAGATAGAAGCTAGTGTGTGTGTGTGAGTGCAGACATTCACAGTAGGTCCAAGTGTTGTGTGCGTACGTGCGTGTGAGTGTGTCTGATGGTGGATACAGTGTTTGGGTGAGAATTTCAGACTGGCGCTCAGACGTCATAGCCGCAAGATGTGACAAGTTGTCTTGAGCAGAGTTCCTGGCCGAAGGCCATATCTCTGAGTTTTATGTGTGGGCGCACTGTGCCATTTCAAGCTTGCTGCTGATTCTACTTTGAGGAAGTAGTTTTGCCATCGACACCTGCATGTATGCATGTTGGACGTGAAATTGAGACAAGTCTGATTGCAGTGGTATCGGAGCTGGTCCCGTTGTGTGCGCAAGCATCACGGAGGTCAAAGAGGAGGAAGGAGGCGGCTGACGTGAAGAAGGAGATGATGATGAGGAGAGAGAGATGTGTGTGAGGGAAGAAGACCAACGACGGAAAAGAAAATGACAGGAGAGAAAGAGGTGATGAAGGAGAAGGTGATTGCAACCATAGTCGAGCTTGAGGAAGAAGAAGAAGAGAGCGAAGTGAACCAAGGTGATGAAGATAGAGAAAACCACCATAGCCGAATGGTCAAAGGTCTGATCGGAGTGGACCAAGCATTGACCGACGAGCGTTGACCGGCGAGCGTTGACCGGCGAGCATTGACCAGCACATTTGGCCAAGTTGACCGTTGACCAAGCTTGGAGTGCGGAGCAAGAAGCAACTTAATCTCTTCAAGCCTTGACCCTTCTCCTTTTATGCTCTGTGGATGTTGCACACTCACCTTGGTACTTGCTGCAGTCAAGTGTGTCTTGTAGAAGTCCGTCATCTCTTGAGTCACTCCTGTCCAGGTTGTTGTAGGTTCCATGCATGTGGTCTGATCGAGGCGGAGGGGCCGACGCCTGCACATGACTTAGTAGGGTTGAGGTATATCTGACGCCAGATGACCTGGGGAAAAGCCCCCAAGGACCGGTAAAGACCGGCAAGCTACTCTGGGTGGTACACGATACCTGAACTCCGAGCTGCAGATCGCGCGTCCAGTCTGTCTAAGTCTTGAGAAAACAAGCTGTGAGCATCGTCCTGACTGCGACGTTAAATAATTCCTGAGGAGTTATGGGGGATCTCCTTAAATGCCTCTTGACCAGCCAGTAGTTCTGAAGTGACGGACTAGTAATAGTATAGTATTGAGTAGTTGACTGAGGGACAATTGGAAGCCAAAGCCAGGCAGGATTGAATTGTGGGTGCACGGGCATCCGATGACTGTGGAAAAATTGGACTGTGGTTGTGAAAGCATCCGACGACAGTGGTAGTGCCTAAGGTGGAAGAGAGAACCTTTGTAGTCTTATAGACAGTCAGTGTCTAGGTGGGTTGGTCTAAGTGTTGAGGAGCGGAATCGCTTGTGACTGTGCCCTCATCCAACATGGACGACTACCCCATGTTCGCCTTCATAGTGGGCCTCTCCCTTTGGGGGCCCTTGCCCCATTTCCTCTTTCCGTTGGGATTCAGGAGGATCATTTGTTGCACCGTGACTACTAAATCCAGAATCCAGACCCTGCCATATAATAAAGAACAGGAAGAGAAGGCTGCCGCAATTCTCCAATAGGAGAAGGAGAGAAAGGAGAACAAAGTTTTGGAGAGACAGGCCAATAAACTGGCCTTGCTGGAAGAAGAAGTGACCAAAAAGATAAAGATGGAGGAGGAGATGGAGGTGTGGAAGAAGGAACAAGAGGCGAAATTGGCTGAAGAATTGGCCGAAGAAGAAGAAGAGGAGGAAGAAAGCGAAGAAGAGGGGACCCCGTTGCGGAGGAGAGAAAAAAAGCAAGTAGTAAGAGGCCCAAAAGAGAGGAAGGAGGAGGCATGAGAGACGAGTATAGGCCTAGCCCCACCGGAAGAGGTGGAGAAGGCTGTGAAGGAATGGGTGGCAGGACTATCCCTGGGGGAAGATTGAGAAGCAGAGTTGGCTGTCCCCCAGGCAGAAAGAGAAGCGGTAGAAAGAGAGTTGGAAAGGGAGAGGAACCCCCTGCGTCGCCAGGAGAAGGAGCAGGAGAGGCGGTTAGAATGGAAATTGCGCCTCGCGAAGGAGAAGACGAAGCGATTGGAAATGGCAGACAAGATGGAGGAGGAATTGAAGGCGGCAGAAGTGCGGCTAGGTCAGATGGGAGAAGAAAAAAATCGGGAAAAAGATTGACACAATCTCCCACGGTTTGGCGTCTGTTCTGGCAGCTCAGCGATAACAGATAAGACACCTTCGTGGGCACGATGTAGCACTTGTATCCGTACGAG
The DNA here is from genome assembly GCA_003427395.1 of Chara braunii. Lineage (NCBI taxonomy): Eukaryota > Viridiplantae > Streptophyta > Charophyceae > Charales > Characeae > Chara > Chara braunii. The sequence goes on along the minus strand of BFEA01000365.1, from coordinate 1,253,337 downwards.
CCAGATTCCACGACTTTGCCCATGAGATGAGGATTCATCTCACCAACGAGATGCGGATCCGCCGGATCGCAATCGATAGCACAAAGAGGTTTTGCACCGGTGCGATCGAGGGTGTCAAGATGACAGCCCCCAAGGAAGAAGAGCCACAACCCCGCCGAGAGAGAGTCAAAGTTCGCTTCCCTGAGCTCTACAGTGGGAAAAGGGTGAGGACTTTGACAATTGGGAGGCTAGCATTAAATCGTATCTGTATTTACAGAACGCGCCTCCCGACGACCATGTCCTTATAGCCTTTCAGGCTTTGAGGGACGAAACGACTAGTTTCACCAGGTCTCTCTCACGAGCCGCTCGTTGCGAAAATGACATGGTCGCCTACTCTGCCATTACTAACCTTAGCGACTTTCTCGTTGCACTGCGAGAACGTTTTGCGGACGTCACTAGAGGATTGAAGGCGTCCAACAAACTCCAAATGATCCATACGCGGCCTTGGAAGAGTGTTCACGCACTAGAAGTTGCTATGGACAAACTTATTGATGTGCTTGACCATGGAGTTACAGAAGCACAGCTAGTCCAACTTTTCTACCGTGCGTTGCCCGAGCAATTGCAAGGGCATTTCTTCAAACTTCAAGCTAGATTACGTGAAGGGAGAGTACAACAAGGTTGCTGATGCGCTGCCGCGTAGTAGACTACCTAGGTTCGCTGATTACTGAGTTTGGCTTATCCGATGATGTAACTCTATCTTTGGTGGAAGCGTACAAGGAAGACCGCGTCATGATGGATATGATGCGCAAATTGTGTTGGTGGACGGTTTACTCTTTCTTGAAAAGGCAGGTTTTAAAAGGTTGTGTGTTCCGATTCTAGAGAGATTCTTCGTAGTTTATCTTAGGAGAGTGTCACGACACAACCGATCACTTCGGCTATAAGAAGACTAGTGCTAATTTAGTGCAGTGTTTTTGGTGGCCTAAAATGCTTGACAATGTAAAGAAGTATGTACAGACTTGTCAAGTCTGTAAACGGGACAAGCCGCGAACTCAAGCTCCGCTTGGGTTATTGAAGCCATTGCCCTTTCCTGCTGGTCCGGGACAGAGCGTCTCCATGGACTTCGTGGATACCCTCGTGACAACAAGAGTGGCAAAAGGCACATACTCGTCACAGTAGATAGGTTCACTAAGTACGCTAGACTAATCCCTATGTCGGAGACAGCGAAAACAAAGCATGTCATTAAGTTATTCATGGATAACTGGGTGTGTGATTTAGGACTGCCCAAAACCATTGTAAGTGACAGAGATGTCAGATTCACAAGTGAAATGTGGAAGAAGGCTGTTGAACAGATGGGCAGTCAACTCCAAATGACTTCGGGGAATCATCCCGAAGCAAATGGCCAAGCGTAACAGATGAACGGTGTGGTGCAGCATCTGCTGAGGCATTACATTAAGCCCAGCCAGGATGACTGGGATGATAAACTTCCTCTCATCGCCAGCCTGTACAATAACGCTGTGCACAGCACCACCGGCGTCAATCCCAACCAGCTGCATTTGGGGCGGAAGCCTAGATCTGCATTAGACTTCCTCCAACCTGAAAACCGACCGACTGCAACTCCTGGAACCATTGAATTTGGTGTCCAGTATGAGAAACTGTTGCCGCAGCTGTGGAGCATATCAGAAAGTCTCAAGAGGCAATGATTGCCTCTGAGAACAAGCACAGGCGACAGTCCACATTTCAGGTAGGGGAACGTGTTTGGGTAAAGGCTAGTGAACTGGGACAGGAATTTGGCATTTCTAGGAAATTAATGCCACAGTACTTTGGTCCTTGGGAAGTCTTAGACATTGTGGGTAGTGAACTAGATGGTCCCTCATACGTCATCAGAATCCCTGGTCATCTGCGCACTTACCCTGTATTTCACGCTCTCAAACTTGCACCTTTCGCTGAGACAGGTCTGTTCCCAACAAGAAGGTCAATGCTGCCCCCAAACATGGACGACCACGTGGACGTCAACGACATCTTGGAACACAGAGACTTGCCTGTTCCCAAGCCTGCTGGCAGGGGAAGACCGCCCAAACCTGTGAGGGAGTACAGGGTCAGATTCTGGCATTATACAGATCCGAAAGAAGATCATTGGTTCACAAGAGATGAGCTTGTCAAGACAGCACCTCAGATCGTGGCAGAGTATGAACGAAGACTGAAGGGGAAAGCACCTGCGTAGAATCATCTCAGCGGACTTTTGAAGCTAAGGGGGATGGAATGCGAGGAATGAGCCCTCGCGGGGCCGTTATCAGACATACAAGAGTTCTGGGCTGCGGCCCTGAGCAAGCCTGTGCCCGCCCTAAGTGAAGGCGAACCTGAATATCCACGAGAGGGCTGTTTTCGACATTTTTTCATATGTGGGAGATTCAGACAGTTGCGGCACGCCAGTTGGTTACAAAAGCAACGTGAGCCTCCAGGCTCTTACCAGAAGCAAAGGCTGCAGTGTACAGTTGAGCCCAGGGCTCAGGTGGTTGCGCCCTGGGCACATGCTGTGCGAGGCCGACACATCACGGACTGGCCGCAGGCCAATGAGAGAGCAGCATTGTCAACACACATAAGCCGGGAGCCAATGAGAATGTTGCGAACACTTGGAAGCTGGGTAGCTGCCTGAACGTGCCTAACTGCACAAGGCCCAGAACAGTATCTGAAACTGGGCCTGGGCGCAGACACTTGGGGCCAGAAGCAAGCTACTGGGCCCCCCACACGCCTGGCCAGACCAGTCAGCAGCGACACACTTTCCATAAAGGAAAGTGTGTGCCCCAGGCAGAGGGAATTCTGGCCTGTGCTGGCATTGCGGCCGCTGCTGCATTGTCGAGCGAAGCTGCCCTATGCAGGCAGGCCGGGGCGCGCGCGGGCGCTAAGTGGTGAAGAGGGCGCTGCGGTGGCAGTGGGGGCACAGCAGCCATTGCCGGGTCGCGCGTGCAGGTGCAGGTGTTGGTGATGGTGGTCTTTGGGTAGGAGGCGCATGCAGAGGTGGGGAATCGAGGTGTAATGAGGGGAGGAGAGAGCACGTACCTGG
>BFEA01000365.1:1195943-1210951 GCA_003427395.1 Chara braunii | reverse complement strand
TCTCGATTTATGTGTGTCATCCTTGCGCAGGGTCCATGCTAATCTTCTCTTTGTCTCGTTCCAATTTTAACGGAGTTCCCGGTGGACTGGGGAGACGAAATTGAACGAGGGCCGAAGATGGGTGGGTAAATGGTCGCACGAAAGGGCGGGCAGTGTTCAAGCTCTGTGCGACGGCCGTGAGAATGTGGGGACCTGTGTGTAGGGGAGGCATCACGCACACAGGGTTGCTGGAAGGATGGGGAAAGATTATCTATTGTGTGTTTCATGTCTTTTTTCAAAAGTAGAATGAATCTTCTGCTAGAACATAGCACGATACACGACCATAATTTTTGTCTTTTGTGCATTTGGTGAGTGGTGGCGCAAGGCCCGGTCTCTTGCGACAAAAGGGGCAACGGGCTCCGCTTTCAAATCTCTTGCGACAAAAAGCGCAAGGGGTTCCGGTTTCAGAATCGATCTTGGACCCATCCCATGTTCCTGAATGGCACACACATGCAAAGTGTTCACAAACAGGTCATGAGCTCAAGTCCTATTGAAATCAGGTTGCTTCAATAAGGTTACAGGCTACGCCTTTTCAAGAGAGAGAGAATCGTTCTCGGCAATCCCAAGGAAGTAGAGAAATTTCAACCTCGTTCCAACGTTGGATTCAGCCCTTGGACAACGTTTTTGCCCCCAACGATAAACATGTTATTCGTTAAAACAGTACATTATTGTGTGTACTGTTTTGAAACGAATTTATGACGCTGTGTATTTTCTGGTGTAGTATTCCAGATCCGGACACATCCGAACCAGGACTAAAATCACCTTTGAGTCCGAGGAGCGCAGTCTATACACATATCGACTGCTCTCCTCGGACTCCAAACCGGCTTTACTCCTGGTTCGGATGTGTCCGGATCTGGAATACTACAGCAGAATATACACTGCATCATAGTTGCACTTGGAGTCAAGCATCAGACTCATCCGAATCAGAAGAGTATAATGACTTCAACTCGAGTGTGTGAGGAGCACAATGAGTTGAAGCTCTTCACAAACTTAGAGGAGTAGGATGACTTGTGTTTAGGAGTGTGAGGACCAGAGTGCATTGGAGTTCCGAACCGATGATTGTGTACATTTGAAGAGAGAGCGAGAGAAAGAGAGATACAGAGAGACAGAGAGAGAGACAGAAAAAGAGAGACGCGACACATGAGGCGCAGGGTCGAATAACACGCGTAGACCATTAGCCTCGCTTTTAAAAGCATTTTAGATGAAAGTTGGAGAAGAGCAGCAAGGTAATGTGATCGTCGAGGGAAGCGACATTCGAATGTATCCGAGATGACAGGAGAGAGAGAAAGTCTGTAGCAAACGGCAAATCAGCACGCCACGCAGCCGAGAGATTGAAAAGACAAGCATTGTACCATCATCCACCAAGTTCATGTTACGGACGGATCCGAAGTGTTGAATAAACAGAGTCGCTTTAGTCTTTTACACCTGTGTTTGTTGGGGAAACGGTTCAATCTACCATTGATTCCAGAAGCATTTTGCGCGAAACATAGGCCTTGTCCAATCATCCAATTTTGTATTGTTCAGTAGCGCTAGCTCAATTCAAATTTCGTCACTTTCTTAGTACACATCGACTTCGCCTTTCGGGGTTTCCTTCCCTCACTACAATCATTTTTTTCAAAAGTATTGTCCGATGCACAGGAATCCCTTGTTTGAAGGCTCATGAAGACGGGGAGCCTTGACGGGACAAAGAATGGACAACATTGAATGTTGGAAGCAGAAAGCACCGAGAACAGAGGCCATACGTTTTCTTTTGCGGGGTCGAAAAACACGCGGAGATAACAAGCCTTCTATGACCGGAAAGGGTAAGCGAAGGTCGGATGCATCCGATCATGACAGAAGGAACAGAGAGAGACATACCCCCTTAGCAAACAGCAAATGAGCACTCAATGAAGCCAAGAGATAGAGAAGACAAACATCGTACCATCATCCACCACAACTCATGTTTCGGATGCGTCCGGTGTGTTGAAACAATACAGTGGCTTTATGCCTGTGTTGGTTGGTGCAAGGTCTAATCCACAATTGATTTTAAAAGCTACTACCGAGAATTGAGGCCCTGTCCAGTAGCGCTGGCTTAATTCAAATTTCGCCACTTTCTAGTACCCATCGGCGCCGCCTTTCGGGGTTTTCTACCTTCACTACGTCCAGTCTCTTCATTATATTGTCTGAGGCATAGGAATCCTTTGTTCGAAGGCTCATGAAGATGGGGAGCCTTGACGGGCCAAAAAATGGACACCATTTAATGTGGGAAGCAGAAAGCAAGACCATGCGTTGTATTTTGCGGGGTCGAAGAACACGCGGAGATCACAATCCTTGCTTTTGAAAGCACTGTGGATGATAGTTGGAGAAGAGCAGCAAGGTATGTGACAGGAGATGATAAGCGAAGTTCGGATGCATCCGAGATGACAGGTGGAAGAGAAAGAGGTAGTCGCAGCAAACGGCAAATGAGTACTCCACACTGCTCTTAGATCGACAAGACAAGCATCGTACCACCACCCACCACAATTCGTGTTTCGGGTGTGTACGATGTGTTGAATCAATTGAGTGGCTTTATGCCTGTGTTGATTGGGGCAAGGTTTAATCCACAATTGATTTTAGAAGCTTTCTCTCGGGAATTGAGGCCCTGTCCAGTAGCACTAGCATAATTCAAATTTCGTCACATTCTAGCACCCATCAGCGCCGCCTCTCGGGGTTTCCTACCTTCACTACATCCAGTCTCTTCATTTTATTGTCTGAGGCACAGGAATCCCTTGTTTGAAGGCTTATTAAGACGGGGAGCCTTGACGGGCCAAAGAATGGACACAAGGAAGCAGAAAGCAAGGCCATGCGTTGTATTTTGCGGGGTCAAAGAACACGAGGAGATCACAATCCTCGCTTTTGAAAGCACTGTGGATGACAGATGGAGAAGAGCAGCAAGGTATGCGACAGGCGAGGATAAGCGAAGTTCGGATGCATCCGAGATGACAAGAGGAAGAGAAAAAGATAGTCGCAGCAAATAGCTAATAAGCACTCCACACTGCTCCTAGATCGACAACACAAGCATCGTACCATCATCCACTTCAATTCGTGTTTTGGATGCATCCGATGTGGTGAATCAATAGAGTCGCGACAATCTTTCCCTTATGTTGTATGATGCATAAGATTCAATTTTGTGAAGGGTCATGAAGACAGGGACCCTTGACGGGCCAAAGAGTTGTCCGTAACGTCGGACTGGATATGCAAACAAATAATGTGAAGAGGCCCGTGCTGTGTATTGGGCACTCTGTGATGCCTTAAAACCATCAAAATGGAAATGTATAGACGAGCCGAGACCATAAAAGATAGAACAAGGAGTTCGGATGCATCCAAGTATGTGGACAGAACATCATAAACATCACACCACACAAGACATGAAATGGCCAAAGTTAGGAAGACAATTACGAAATAGGCGCATCAACAACGCCGTTACAACGGGGATGTTGGTCGAAATCGAGAGTCAATTTAGAATAATGTGGAGTACAAACACGCCGGGACGTGACAATTCCACTCGGAGATATCCTGACAGCATCAGCCAGTTTAGCTCTAAACCAATGCGATAACACCTACCAGACTTTCATGAAAAAGCACCAGGAGAAAACAATATGGGTAGATGAACGAAATGTTCTTGTACGCCAACCCTTCTAAAACACGTAACCAACGAACAGGTAGACGCTCAACTATCAACACTACAAATCGCCAAAGCTAGTCTGCATCTGATAGACGAGATGAGCCCATGGGAGAAATCGAAAGGTGGGCGCAAACCTTTCGCTAAACAGGAAGCGAACATCAACATAAAGACCCCACAACTAGCCCCGTCCTACTGTTGAGGGACACCTTTCATGCGGACTTCACATTTGAAGTGGTCGAAAGTCCGAGCATCAGTGGTGGAACTTGCCACCATGTTCAAATACTTAACAATGTTATCGAATAGTTTGGAATAGAAGTCATCTTTAGATGACGAACAGGAAAACGAGTCGAAAATCTCCAAAACACATCTAGAAAAGTCAATTGCCAAAAGGCTCCAGTGTGTGCCGTCCTTGTGCACTGGTGCCAACACTGCCAAGACGAGGTCTTGAGACAGGACCTCGCAGCAGTAATGTAGAGGCGAAGAAAGAGTTAAAGGTGTACGTCTTTGTGGCAGAGGCAGTCCTGCTGCAATCGTCCAGTATCATCGCCATGTAGAAATTGACAACCTCATCGTTGAGCTCCCCGTATTTATCCATGAGTGTGACGATGTCCTTGACCGAGACCTGTAAATTGCGTGACGGCAAACGCCCAGCGAAGAAAGTGAGCGGCAACCGAGAGCGGATAACGTCTTCAAGGACTGCTCTTCAATCTCGAGGAAACCCTGTTCAAGAAACACCCACAGCACACAGCAAGCACAAAGGACGGAGGCTATGAGAAAATGCCCCCCTAGGGACCAGGGTCCGACGATCTGCCATTCTGCGGCCCAAAAATTCCACGCATAACATCACCCCTACTTCTGGATCTTCTATACACAGTTGATCTTGAACTAGCATTGTCCTTCTTTATATCCTTGCATGCTTCGAGAAGGATCGCCTTGCAGTCCTTCTCAGTGACACCCGCTGCCTCTGCAACGAGTTTCGCGCGAGGACCTACTATGGGCATGACCACCCGCACGGGTGGCCCTCGAGGCTTCTTGTCCCCATCATAGGAATAGGCGACATCGCCACGTCTAGTGCCACCAGCAACCAAGACAAACAACTTCGCGGGCGCAACCTGCTCCTCCGACATGCGCGTTTCTCCAGGAGTCCGTCGACCTATACAAGAAATAGCACACCATGTCCGATTACAATAAGCGCCGGTCAAGATAACCACCGTACTTCGTCAGTTAGCCTTTGACAACACAACTTCGCGACAGTTACGAAGCACACTGCACCTGACGAACCCCACCGGTAACGTTCAGTCGGCGGCTGTTAATACAACTTCAGGAAACCAACGAAGCAAACGGGTAGACAAGCTGGAAGCAAGCGGAGAAATTGAGTGCTTACCAGGCTCAGGTTCCACGTCAGCAAAGTCCACCGCCGGTAGTCCCAGCATGACTGGCAACCCTGTGCACGTCGACGCCGCGACGACGTGCTCCAGACCTCCCGAGAAACTTGACAGGTTTGAGATGTCGGCGTCAACGATCGGAGACGTCATAACTGCTTCCCGATGGCGCAAATCCTCCGCACCCACGACGGACAATTTTGTTCCGCTTTCTTCGGACTAAGAGAGTCGAGGTCTACAACATGAACAGGTTGTGTTTTCTCCATAGCCCAGTGTCGTATTGTGTCGGGCTCAAGGTTCCATGGACGTCCAACAACACTTCATCCACCCCGATCTTCTTGTCCTCGTGCGCAGTGTCTTTGTCGTCGTCACTTACATAGAGCAAACCGTCTTTAGCAGCGTCGGAGGCCTTCTTCAGATTATCCTCTCCTATAGCCTCTTCGTGAAGGCCGGAGTATAAGGGGTCCTCGTAAGGCGGCATGACTCGTTGGCTCAGCTAGACGGCCGACATCTGATATCCTGAACTGTCGCGGGGCATGCTCCCGTCGCTGTGCTTCGGATAAATCCGAGCCTCGGCGGAACGCAGTGGAGAGGACCCGTCCGCTTTGCCGGAAGTCGTGACATGTCCACAGTCCTCGACGCCGACCAGTTCGATCCCATCGTCTGTCTTCCATGGATGCATCCGAAGTACGGAGATCTCCAGAGCACCATCATCGGTGGACATGCTCACGTCGACTAGGTCCGGATTCACCCGAGTCCCCTCGGAGCCTGTTGGCGCGGACGTGTCTGTTCTGAACTATCCACAACCCTCGACGCCCACCAGTTCGAGCCCAGCGTCTGTTTGCTTCGGATGAATCCGTATTACGTCGGACTCCAAAGCACCAGCATCGATGGACGTGCTCTCGACTCCCAGGTTCGGATTCATCCGAGTCCCCGAGGAGTCTATTTTCGTGGGCATGTCCGTTCTAAAATGTCCACATCCCTCGACGCCCACCAGTTCGATCCCGACGTCTGTCTACTTCGGATGCATCCGAATTACGTCGGACTCCAAAGCACCACCGTCAATGGACATGCTCTCATGTCCCAGGTCTAGATTCATCCGAGTCCCGACGGAGTCTGCCGGCTCGGTCGTGTCCTCTCTCACCATAGAGTCGCGTGCAACAGCCAATGAAGCGCATACGGTAACAGGTCATTCCTCTTCGACTGTGCGGGACTCAAGAGTGGAACTGGGAGCTAACTCACTCTCAAGGGACTTCATGGCCTTGTCTTGACCTCCGACTTCAAATGACGAACGGTCACCCTGAAGTTCATTGGGGTTTTCCGTGCACAACATCTCTGTCTCCTTACACCAATCGGCTGTAGTAGTTGACACGTCCTCCTGCTCCGGATTACTCCTTATCGGGTCGACGGATTTTCCTGTCTTGAAGGAAAGGGCCTCCAGGTTCGGATTAATCCGAGTTTGCTCATCCGGAGGAACGGAGAATGGTTCCTGGTTGTCGCAGTCGGAGCCAAGGTATGTCGTCGTCTCGCTGTCTACGGGACGCTGAGTTCCGGACAATGATGTCGTTTTCGTGGATCGGATTAATCCGAGACAAGACTCGAATTGTGTCCGGACCTTCGCAGGGCATGTGGCGGAAATATGTGTCGCACAGGTGGAGCTAATTACGGAGTCCTGCTCGCCAGGCCGCGGAAACTTCCCAGGCGTGAAGTCATTTCCCGTCTCGATTGAGGTGCTGCATGTTACTGCCAATGTCGCACCGTCGTCATCCTCGTCGACGTTGGACCCCTGCCCGTCTCCGCTGTGATGCTTTTTCTTCGCTCCGCTGTGAGGCCTTCTTTTCTCTCCGCTGTGGAGCTTTTTCTTCTCTCCGCTGCCCTTTCTTCCCTCTCCGCCGCCTTCGCGCTCCGGAGACCGCCGTTTCGACGAGCGCGGTTCACTTCCCCCCCCGGATCCGCGGCGACCGCCACCATGACCATCCCCTTCGTCGTCTTTTCTGCGAGACTTGCGCTTCACAGCTTCAGTCCTCGGCGTGATCGAAGGCAACTGCCAACTTACGCTGTTTAAAGACGGGCTCGACGGAAGGCTGTAAAACGGGGCGGAGCATTCCAGCCATTTATTTGTCTGTAGAAAGTCGAACAAAGTGTCCGCGTATGACCGGAGAGCAGGGTCGTCCTTGTGTTTCCCATTGACCTCAACCAATCTTTGCACTACTGCCTCGTAAGCGCGAACTTTGAAAACATCAAGGTCCCAGCGATCGTCGTAATCCCACCCGCCTGCGACGTTCCTCGCAGCCACTGCCCATTCACTGTTAAGGAGGACTGGCTGGAAATGGTCAGGGTGCCACACGATATCATGGCCCCAATCTTCGGCTTTTGAGAAGGTGTGCTTGTCGCCCAAGTGGTACGGCCTTGTAGGATGCAGCAGATGCGGATGGCCAGGAGGAACTTGTTGGCCGGGTTGTAGACGTCCGGGGAGCGGTGTGATACGTAGTGACTCCCCCAGCGGACTCGTTAGACGGGATAACCCACCCCTCTTGACAGACCCTGCGGAGGACAGAGGTGTGGGACCGCCTGAGGTGGGTGTACTGAGCGGTGTCCGCGGTTTGCATACAGAGGGCGACTTGGAAAGGACTTGGGCGTTGAAGATGGCTAATTGGCCGTCGAAATCGAAGAGGTCGTCCTCAACGCTCTCCTCCTTCTCGGTCTCGATATTGAAGTCATCGTCCTCGCCAAATGCCAGCCTGTACTTGTCCAAAGTGAAGTCGGCCGGATCGTGCACGTCCACTGCGTTGGTCCCACTCGCCCCGTGGTGGCCCTGGAGGCCAGCAACGCAAACTTCCTTTCGCCTCACGTAGTCCTCGTCTACTCTCCACTTCGGTGTATTCCCGAAAAGAAAGGAGTAGACTTGGCGCCTTTTCTTCGGAGTCAACTTGAAGAACATGTCCTTATTCGGGTCATATTCCGGCTCCATGGTGACTTGGTGGAAATCACAATCGTAAGCCTCGGACGTGACTTCATGGGCAACAAACTGCACGGTGTATTCCAGTTGCGCCGAGTCCCCCTCCACCGCCAAGACGTGCCTTCCGCTCTGAAGCAGATTCCACACCACCTGAGCGTGCGGCTTGCCCAGGAACAGCACCGCATCCGCCGCAGCACAGAAGAAATGAAGACGACTGCATAACTGAAAAGGATTCCTCTCCCAGTCCTTGTACATTGTCCCCCGCTGGGTGAGGTTTCCAATATCGGCAAAATACAAACACTTGAAAGGGTGCTCCACGACATCCATAGGTGTCACTTTCTGTTTCCTCCGAAGAGCGGCGGCATCATCTTCGGCAACAGCTCCCTCGTACACCGGTTGAGTCAGCAGCAACGGATCATCACCTTTGAAAAGGATGTGCATTACGTTCGACTTCTCCCACATGCTGTTACCAAACTGATGAGTCTTCTTCACTTGTGTCTTGCGTACCCACTTCCCCGTGTAGCATCGGGTTGCCCGAAGCGCAGACAAAGATGCCATGAAGGAGAGGTTCCACAGGCACGGGACGAATACCACCAATGTCCAGTAGTCGTGACAAACGATGCCGAGGAACTCACTCAGAGACGCGAATGCTCCCGCATCCCAACGCGCCTGATCCACAGTTCCGCTCAAGTCGAGCACGCAAGTGTGGGAGCGTAACTGATGTGCAAGTTTTCTTAGCGCGTCCTTATGATCCAAGGCATTCAATGGGTCGACGACAAACGAAGCTAGCATCGTCATGGAGCTTGTCTTCCTCCAAAAAATGTTTGTGCATTGATCAATGCCTCAAGGACTTCTTTTGGCTTGCATGCGATCTCCTGAGGGCACTTATTGACGTAGGTGGTGTTAGTGAAAAATTCCCTGCACTCATTCCAAAGCTTGTCGTCAAGACCTTTGTCCGCGAACTCTTCAAACAATTTTCGCTTGGACCTGAAGAATGAGGATCTTACATTCCATTGCTCCTTTCCCATTTCCTCGTGCTCAAACTCCACGTAGTGCCACAACCTCAGCATAATCCGGTCGATTTTTATTATGTCGACCATCTCCTTGACACTGAACTTCCCCTGCTCGGCCAACTTCTTGTTACTCCCTTGAACCCACACGACGTTAAGGTTCAAGATGCCGTTCAACAACCTCCTCTTCTCGCGGTCCGTCAAGTCGGCCAATTCCTTCCAGCAGTGGACATCAGGTTCGGGAACTTGGACGTAGTAAGTTTTCTCCTCCCCACCTTTCTTCGGCTTGCCCTTGCCTTTTCTCAACGACGGGTCGTCCACCTTGACGTACCAGACATGTTTCTTCAGTCCCTGGCTGTCAGTCATAGTCGACAGTCCAGGCTTGGCCACCTCCTCGTGGGTCGGCGACTTTTCGGTCCAACGTTGGCTGTCGGAAGCCAAAAGCTTTCTTTTCAACCATTCCTCGTAGAACTTCTCCGCCAAATCGAAGACCAAGTCGTCAGCCATGGCCAGCGGAAGGTAGTACTGAAGTTTCTCGGCCCAGTCCTTTTTCTTCTTTGCTTCCGTTGACAGTCCCCACAAAGGGGTGTACGGTGTCTTCTTCATTGCTAAGGCCATGAACTGAGTCCATCTATGCACCTCCTCCTTTTTCTTGGACACATTGTCGAGCACGACATGCGGTTTCCCCCTTATTTTCCAGATATTACGAATGTCCTGCATGGACAAAATCTGCAACCTCGGTGGATTCTTCTTGTCTTTCAGGTTGTCTTCGCAGCTGACATGGGCGTAGCCGTCGAACTCGTCGTCAGGGAAGTAAATTGGTATGCATGGCCATTCATAGAAGGTGTAGTAATTGAACACCACATGGTCTTTCACCTTCATCACTGCCCTTGCATTATGCTGACCACACACAGGATAATACCAGTACTTCTCGGGGTGCGACGCGTTGAAGTCTTGAGGCAGCACACGCACAGCTGGTTTGTCCTTCTCCGGTGGCACGACGATCAGAGCCAGAACGAAAGTCGGCTTTGTATATCTCATGTCTTGACGTTCGTAGCAGTCGATCATAGCCGCCGCGATGGTGTCAACGAGGAACTCGTCCAAGGACCGGTGGTTGTACGCATCTTCCCTATCTGGAATATGCAAGATTCTTTCGGGATGGATGTGCAACACGACGTCCTTCTGCACCCCCGTCTTCATCTCCAGGAAGAAGGCGTTGTCGAGGTTAAATACATTGAGGTTTACTTCCACGTCTTCGTCCCCCTCCCCGGTCTCGCCCTCATCTCCTTTCTTCTCCTTCGCCGACTTCGACCTCTTCCCGGAAGACTCACCGGTTCTTCGCTGTGCCGAGGAGTCTTTCGGCATATCGTCCCCCCCTCCAACCCTTTTCCTTTTCTCCACAGATCCCCGCTCTTGTGTCGCCGGGGTCCGACCACTTCCTCCTTCCTTTCTTTGCCTTTTGTGAGTCGCTACTCCCTCCCCCGCTTCGTCAGCTGGCAAGTTCCGCTTTCCTCCCGACTGAGTCCTCTCAGGCGAGCTCTAACTAAACGGCCCCAACTCGAGTAGCTCCTCTTCACCGGCGACGTTCCCACCTGACTCTCGTTGTGGGCTCGTCTCTGTCTCCACTTGTAGTGGTGGAGGGAGGGCCGCCCGAGTCGTCTCGTCCGCCCGGCGCACCTGCCGAACCTGCGAGGTACCCGGTCGAACGCCCGTCGACAACTCGACCGCCTGTCTACCAGTCTGTTCCGAACGACGAGCTCCACTCGTCATGCCACAGACCAAATCATTGATCATCTCTGTTAGGCGACCGGGAGATTTCGATCCCGAGGCCTTTTCCAACCGTTCGCGATCCCCGCCTCCCAGCAACGACGAAACTGGCGACTCCCAAGCAAACCGTGCTAGCGAGATCCCTGCACGCCGGGTTTCTGAGGCGCACACGCATGCTCGTCCTCCGAGTCATCCGACAAGCCCACTCACGGATCAGGAGGCGTACGTGGCAGTCCGAGCTCGCCTCCCACAGGGTCTGCTCCCGCGAACCCAAAAGGACCTCTCATCGATGTTCCAGGGTCCACGTCCATGCCATCGCTAGGGCTGACTCTACGCGACCAGACCTCGAGGAGGTCTTTCACGTGGACGGCTTCGTCGTGGCCTGGCGCTAATGGGACAAAGAAGGGCAAAGCCATCACACGCTGGTCGTAACCCCCGAACATCTTCCCAGAGACATTGCATCCCTCTCCTACTTCGTCGACGGACCCATCGCTTCGGTAAAGCTTCCGCAAAGTAATTCGAAGAATGTCAGCGCCGACTTCAGTCCAATTGAGGAAGGACCCTGCGAGACGAATCGTATTTCCGCGACCGGCGAGGAACAAGACTGGCCCGCATCGAGGTTTCAAAGGTTTGGAAGCGTCCTGACAGGCCCAATCCACATACCAGATCCGCTTGTTGTAGTCGCACCACAAGCGTTGAGCACCTCTTGGTTCTTCCCCACTGAGACCTCCCCTACGGTGTTGCTCCCCCAGTGGACAGGAGCCACCAGCGGAGTGGCCTTCGTCGTGAGTAGCCATTATCTGAAACACGCAAAGCAATTGAACACACGTCTACTCAGCACGGACACACACAAGAATGTCCTCTAACCAGAGCACATGAGATGACCACCTTCCACCGGGGCCCGACAGACGCGAAGTTCACTGGTGGTTCGAAGTCAGTGGACCTCTCGCATAATCGCGAAGGCGAACAACTGCCAGCGTTGGATTAATCCGAGCCATGGAAAAGGCGGGACGTTATCGGAGAGAAAGTTCGATTGATAGAGAAGGAGGACAAATGCCAGCTTCGGATTCATCCGAACCATGGAAAAGGCAAGACGTTCTCGGAGAGAAAGTTCGGGTTAGTGAACATCACACTTATCTTCAGAGAACACAAGGTCGCACAGGAAAACGGATTTCCCACGGAGAGTTCTGATGGAAGTACGACGGCGAGAAAGTCAAAGTCATGTATGTTCACTCAGCAGAAGATCGTCGGAAGGTTCGGATGCATCCGAACTCGAGGGAGTGTTTAGTGGCAGCCAACTTCCAAAGACAGATTACTGGACCTCTGAGTTCCCTTCACCGTTGATGGTTCCGCCGGCGGTGTTTATTTCCGGCGTGGTTCGGATTCATCCAAACTCCACAGGGCAAAGGTCGATTTCAAAATTCGGAACGAGCAGTATCAGGGTGGTACCCGGGTGTGGTGCGGACTCATCCGAATTTGACACAGGGGTAAGTAGGGAGTTGTACCGGAGTCATGGGTCCAAGACTACCTCAGAATTCCCTACACTGTTGATGGATCCGTGAAAGGTTTGTACGCCCGGTGTGGTTCGGATTCATTCGAACTTCAAAGATCGGTGGTCGACGTCACTGGTGAGGTCGGATTCATCCCAGGGGATGCTTCAGTGTGGTTCAGATTAATCCGAGTCAGGGGTGTGCTGTCTGTGTTATCGGACACTTCCATGATGGCCGTCGTGGAGCGGTTTCATCCTGTTTTCGCCGGAATACGATGCAGCTGCCCAGTACGCAGCAGAACATTATCTATCCACAGTAGGAGGCCTGCAACGTGGCTTTCGCGCCCGGGTGTGGTTCGGATTCATCCAAACCAGACAGAGGCGCATCCGACCTGGCGGTTAGGATACGCGTCCAAGCGAAGAGTTGTGGTTCGGATTCATCCGGACTTGACAGAGGCACGTCCGACCTGGTGTTTCCTCGCCATTCCGTTAGATTCGAGCGTCGGTTATAAGCTGGGCAAGCTTCGGATTGATCGGAACCTGACAGTGAGGATGATCTCCATAGTTCGTTTTCGCCACAACAACCATCCGAGCAATTTGTTTTCGCAGGCTGTGGTTCGGATTCATCTGAAGTTCCAAGGACTGTGTGGGGATCATGGTGTGTTCTCGCCATCAAGGTCGAGAAAACAGCATGCATCCGAATTCGACGGAGGTATAGCGGATCCCATCGGCAGAAGCTTTCGTATACGAGGTTTGTTTTCGCCACTGCTTCCCACAGACCATGCGTCGAAGACAAGACCCATTTCGGCATAAAAGCCTATTTCGCTATGAGCGACACAAAACAGAATGGAAGCAGTCGTGCTGTCACCACACACGAGTTGTCGTCATCGCCCTTTGCCACGTCAGCGAAGAGTTTGGCTCATGTCAGCGCGGCGGTTGGCTGACGGGTCGTTTCATCGCGTCATCAATATTTGGGAGGCAATACCTTTCTTGGCTTCTTGGATAAGATCAAGTGTAGTATCTGTTCTGATCAGTTTAATATCTGATCCGTGGTCCATCTAGCGACATGAAAAAAAAAAGGAAAGGAAACAAAAAAAATTTGGGAGGTTTCGTCCTGTGTGCAATCACGCATATCGTGTCCCGAATCCTGTCAACAGATGGAGAGAGAGGCTATTTCGCTCTCTCATCTCTCGCTCTCACATTCTCTCGTTAGTGATCGTCTTTTCTTGTTCACTTCCTAACGTCTACCGCCTTGCCTCCGTTCCATCTATCCTCGCCCACAACCACAAGCCACTACCAGCGTCTGTTCATCTTTGATCTGGGTCGTCACTTACGCTAAAGACAACAGGGGCGAAG
Source organism: Chara braunii (assembly GCA_003427395.1). Classification (NCBI taxonomy): domain Eukaryota; kingdom Viridiplantae; phylum Streptophyta; class Charophyceae; order Charales; family Characeae; genus Chara; species Chara braunii. The sequence continues at coordinate 1,197,306 of BFEA01000365.1, read as the reverse complement.
CAGGGAAATGAAGACGTGTGAACAGCTGGACAGTCGCTCCATCCATCGATCCTGCCACGGGGCGGGGAATAGAAAGAAAGAGAAAGCGACAGAAAATCAACATCGCCGAAGGTCCGCGTGGATATGGGTGAATAGAAAGGAAAAGAAAGCGACAAAAAATCAACATTGCGGAAGGTCCGCGTGGATATGGGTGGCATTGGCAAGAATGCTGGGTGTGCACTCTTTCGTCAGGAGAGAGGATAGGAATGCCCGAGGACGGTCGAGCACGTGTTTGCGAGGCTGCAAACAGACACGAGAGTTGGAAACAACTATGCATTAAAGGACACTTCGACTCTTTCTTTCACACGTGATCCAAATACCGCTTCTCGAACGTGTTGGATACATTCGCACGAAGTCCGCAAAGGGAAATGAAAAAGAGAAAATTAAACCTCGCCTTCAAGAACATTGAGTATAATTTCATATGACAAAGATAAGATTTGCTGCTCACTGCTTGTTGGAACCCCGAGTGCGAAGAAGAAAGAGACGAACGAAGAAGGGAAAAGAACTATGAACACAAATAAGACGAATGAAAGTGCCGAACGAATAAAAGACGGACGGAAAATACGAATGAACGAAACGCTCTTCGAACAGAAAAGTTAAAAAAAGAAGACGAATGGAAAAGACGAAAAGATCAGCGAAGAAGAAGAACATGCTCAAAGCGCGGAGTGAAACCTGCCAATCGTGCGATTGGTTCGACAAAAAACTTTCAAACGCGACAAAAAGGAAGGTAAGACTCGATTCTTACACACGTTCCGGTTCGAGGACAAGCACTCGCCCCGATCACACGGCCAGGTCACACGCCCCGATCACACGCCCCGATCACACGTCAGACAACCTGGAGAAAACATCCCGCTTCCAGGTGAGACTCGATTCTTTCACACGTCCTGGGTTCCTCAACGACCAATCGCCCCGATCACACGCCCCGATCATACGCCCAGATAACACGCCCCGATCACGCGCCCAGATAACACGCCCCGATCACACGCCCGATCACACGTCAGACAAGCTGGAGAGAAAACGCCACTTCCATCAAACGTCCTGGTTTCTTGACGACAACTCGCCAAGTACACATGTCCCGATAACACGTCCTCAACATTTGTGGGCACGTTGATGGATGCGGAATGGATGTGGGATGAATCGCTTGTCGACTGACATGTCACCTCATTGGTTTGTGGTTCTGTTCATCGACGGATATGGCAGCCAATCCATGCAAGGAATCACATTGCAAATACGTGAACCATCCGTCGAGAAACGATCCTAGAGAGAAAGACGCGGCGAGAGAGAGAGAGAGAGAGAGAGAGAGAGAGAGAGAGAGAGAGAGAGA
>BFEA01000365.1:1184766-1195839 GCA_003427395.1 Chara braunii | reverse complement strand
AGAGCGTGGGGGAGAGAGAGAGAGAGAGAGAGAGAGAGAGAGAGAGAGAGAGAGAGAGAGACAAAGAGAGAGAGAGAGAGAGAGAGTACCTTTCTTGTAATTCGACGAGAAGCGCCTCGGGATGACGACGGTATGCGACGTGGGTGCTGATCGCGACTCACAAATGACGGAGCGGATCGTCACGTGCAAAACGGTGGCGGCGCGGGAGATGGCGATGCAGGAGACGGCGACGCAAAAGATGGCGACGCGGGAGATGGCGACGCAAAAGACGGCGACGCATAAGATGGCGGCGTGAGGGATATGGCGATCGCAAGGGTGGTTGGTACGGGAGCGCGAGTTCGGTTATCCGCTGCACAGGGTAGTGGCTACAGCGCTGTGGCGTGGATTTGCCGAATGGCGGTGGCGTCATTCGAAAGGCGGATGCATCCGTGCGGGGCACGAGAGTGAAAAATGTGGGTGGGAAACTCTCCGCCAGCCTGTGGATTGCAGCCGTCGATCTAGCGCGAATGGGCGTGGGGAACTGACCTGTCCTCTCGATATCACGGCCCGCCCTCTCGTAAACGTTACCGAAAGGGCGATATCGAGATGGGACGGTCCTAGGGAAAACGAAAGGGCCCTTCTGGCAGGACGGGCTGATGCCGCGTGGATTTGCCGAACGGCGGTGGCATCATTTGAAAGGCGGATGCATCCGGGAGGGCCCCGTTAGTGAAAAGTGTGGGCGGGAAAGTCTCCGCCAGCCGGTGGATCGCAGTCGTCGATTGAGCGTGATCGGGCGGTTGGAACTAACCTTTCCTCTCGAAACCACCGCCTGCCCTCCCGTAATGGTCACGGAAAGGGCGACTTCGAGATCGGACGGTCCATGAAAGGAAAAGGGCCCGCCTTGCGGGACGATGGCGTACGACGGCCAGCGCAACGACCCGGGCCCCCCCTCTTCCGCAACCACCGTGCCATTGGACCGCATCAATCCCACCCGCGTGGCTCTCAACCCCGTCCGATTGTGTCATTCATTCTGTAAGCTGCCGCACCGACGCGAACGCCATCGCCATGCCGCATCAGCTTTCAGGCCGGCGTTCTTTCATGCACTCGACGATAGCGGGGGGCGCTTCCGTAAACGACACGTGACGTGTGACTTTGCGTGTGAATGCACTCCCGCTTGGCTCTTGTTCTGTGCGCTTGAGGTCTTCATCGAATCGAAGGTGAGTAACATTACTCGGCCCAATAACCATCCCAAGGCCCCGCGTCTTCTCATCCCCCTCCACACCTTCTACTTCTTCACGGTCGGCTCCGTCGGACTCCCCGTCATTTACAGACGACGTCGATCGATCTTGTAGACGCGAAAACTGGCATATGCTGACATCATCATCCTGTTCTTGACGCCTGCATATTGCACTCGCCTGCGGCTTTCAAGGGTAAGATCGCTAGAAGTGCCTGACGAACACATATAATGCGTGAACGACGTCGCATGACCATTGGTCCTAACTTCGTCAAGCGACGTCGCACACGCGGCGGATATGTTCGCAACGAGCGTCTACTGATCATAACCACGAAAGGCGCGAGCTATTGACATAGGCTGACGTCATCATCTTGTTCATGACGTCTGCTCATGACGACAACCTGCGTCTTTCACGGTTGAGATCGCTACACGCGTCAGACGGACACATCTGACACGTGGACGACGTCACGAGGCCATAGGTCCTCACGCCGTCAAGATCGCATGCCCTTCGACTTGCTAACCCCTCCTGCCTATCACCGGTCTTGACGATTTTCGGGTGTTGTGCCGATCGACTTGGTGATCACGTCGTCAAGATCGCGTGCCATTCGACTTATTGACCTCTCCTGCCTATCACCGGTCTTGACGTCAAGATCGTATGCCTCTCATCGGAGCGCTTCGCGATGAATTCTCACAACACCGAGGAAGCCCCCAAGATCCATCGCGCATGGAACCTCGCGTCGAGCTTCTCCTATGCGAATACCCACCGCCCGCCCCCAAGATCCATAGCGCATAGGCGACATTTAGCGAATAGTCGACATTTCGCGCGTAGGCGACCTTTCGCGAATAGGCAACATTTCGCGAATAGGCGACATTCCGCGAAGACCCGTCGCGCACTTCGAAGAGCAAAAGTTCCATCTAGAGTAAGGAACGCACTTACTTCAGATACTTCTTTGAAGGGGATGATGAGAAATTGGCTATGGCTGTCTCCTCAGACCCATCTCGCCAGTTTCTTCTCCAAACTATTCCCAGTGTTCCCACTTACCGAATCCTCTGAAACTTGGTGATCTTGTAGAACTTTCTATGGCGCTTCAACCCCAACTGACAGATTTAGTGAATCTGGTCTCCCTGATGCCAATAACTGAGAAACTCAGTGCAGCTTCTACCTGCACTGCGCTGCTTGGGAAGTGGGGATCCTGACCCAATCCCAAAATCACAACAATCTAGGGATCACTTCCTTGAAATTCGCCCGTCTCAGATGAATCGCCAGGCTAAAAATAGCCTCCTCAGAGCCTATCAGGCCTCTGAGTGATAATCACCACTCACTTTTGTACTACGCTGAGCAGAAGTGAGTCACCCTCTGTCCATTCCTCTCGCCACACGCTTGTCACTACAACCCTCACTGTCGCCAACACAGAAGATGACAAATCGCCATGAGATTCAACTCTAGTGTCTCACCAGATGATTGTAGTTGCTCCAACTCATCTCCGCATCAGTGATTGGATCCAATCGCTCCGATACCAACTGTTATGAACCTGGTTTTTTGTTGTCAGAAGACCAACACTCGCGCACATGAACTTCCATGCATGCCCATACATACATAGAAGGAAGGGGAGACGAAAGGAGTATCACACCACAAAGAGAGAATGAAGCACAGTGGAAGCCTTGTCCATGCGATATGACAAAGCACACTGAAAGTGCAATTCGCTCCACAAAGTCCTCACAACCAGTCACAAAGGAAAGCCGAGTAGATCACATCCAGAAAACAATGAAACAAAGGCGTTCCACCCACTGTATCAACACTGTTTATTAAACTCAGAGTATCGTTTTGTCCGAATAGTCTCTTAACTATGATGCGCTGCTCAGACATGAGCAGCGCTCCTCCCCTAACCCTGAATAACCGCTATCAACTACCCCTGAGTTCCTGAAACAGGCCCCTGAGGCCAAGCGCCTCGGGGCCAGTGCCCCACTCATCCTCAATGGACTCCACATCATATCCCTTACCACGGATTGGTGGACCCCACTGAGGGGGCCGGTCAGGGAATGCATCAGCTGGAGTAAAAGGAAGCATCTTAGATGCATGAAAGACCGGATAGGTACGTAGATGCAGAGGGACGTCAATGGTGTAGGACGGACCGAAAGGATCAGCCCCTACTGAATCTAACACCTGCCACGGACCCAGGTATCTCGGCAATAGCTTAGGAGAGATATCCTCCTCCCTCGATAACTCTGAACTGGCCACCCAGACATAGTCACCAGTACGAATGGGGGAAAGCCTGCGATGGCGATTAGCTTGTTCAATCATTGCCTTTTGGGCTTTGAACAAGTTCGCTCGCACTCTTTCCACATCAAGACGATAGCGTCTGGTAAACTCTGCTGTGCCTGGTGTCAGATCTGTCTTAGCCTTGTCGATGATATCATCGAGAGGCTGACGTGGTTTCCGTCCCCCAATGTAGTCGGTAGGGACTGAACCCAGTCGAGGAATGGACAAACATGTTATACATGAGTTGTGCACGAGCTAGGTGGAGATCCCAGTCCTGTTGATCTGATGAGATGACAGGACGCAGCAATTGGAACAGGACCTGGTTCATCACTTCAGCCTGACCATTGGCTTCAGGATGACGACCAGAAGTCATGTCCAATCGAGAGTGCAAATAGTCCTTACAGTAGGACTGCCACTCATCGCTGCAAAATCTAGGATCTCGATCGCTAACATTAGAAGTGGGCGGTCCATCGTGAGTGACCCACCTCTCAGAGAAGGCTGCTCTTACAGCTGGAACTCTAGCCACCTCTGGCAAGGGGATGAACTCTGCGTATTTGGAGAACCTGTCCACGCAGACCATAACCAAACGCATGCCACGAGGGGTGGTCTTGCCTAAATCTGTAAAGTCAATAGACACAGATTAGGCAGGACCATCAGGTATAGGTAATGGTTTGAGCAGTCCCAGAGGAGGTTTACGCTGAACCTTATTCCTCTGACAGAGCTCACAGGTTTCCACATAGCGCAGCATATCACTCTGCATCTCCTTCCAGAAGAAGCGCTGCGACAGGGCTGCATACGACTTTAAGAACCCAAAGTGTCTACGTGCATCGTGGCACTCTGACATCAGCAGTGTCCTCAGCTGCTGATCCTGAGGAATGCACAAGCGCTCCTCCCCTCTGCTGTAGGTATACAGCAAGTCTGAACTCAGTACATAGCCTGGTTCAGAGTTGGGATCTGCTTGCAGATTCCTGACTATGGGTCCATAAGTCGGGTCCTGAGGCAGTAGACGAGCAATGGTCTGACAAGTCTCCTCTCCAAAGGAGTGAGTGGAGGAGATCAATGCAAAAGAGTCAGGCCTACGAGAGAGGGCATCTGCTACCTTGTTGTAGCAGCCCTTCTTATGCTTCAGTTCAAAGTCAAACATGTCAATGAATTGAATGTAACGGGCCAGCTTATCATTCAACTCTCCCTGGGACTTCATCCACTGCAGAGTGGAGTGATCAGAGAAGATCTTGAAATGTCTTCCCAGGAGAAAGTGCTTCCAATGCTTTAAGGCACTGACAAGAGCATACAGCTCTTTCTCGTAGGTAGAGTCCTGAAGCTTCTGAGTCTTGATCTTCTTACTCATGAACTCTACTGGCCGTAGACCATTCCCATCATCCTGTTGAAGTACTGCCCCAATGCCATACTGACTGGCGTCAGTAGTCAGGACAAAAGGCAAAGTGGGGTCAGATAACTTCAATGCAGGGGCACGAGTCAAGGCCTGTTTGAGTCGTGCAAAGGTCATCTGACAGTGAAGGGACCAAAGAAAGGGAGTGTCTTTCTTTGTGAGGTTAGTCAGGGGTGCAGCCACTGCAGAAAAGTTCCTGACAAACTTCCTGTAGTATGAGGCTAAACCAAAGAAAGACCGAACATCTCTCACTGTCTGAGGCTGTGGCCACTCCTGAATAGCAGCTATCTTGGCTTCTTCAGGAGCGAGTCCATCTCCAGAGATTACGTGACCCAGATAAATAACAGAGGGGACTCCAAAAAAGGACTTCTCTCTGTTAATCTTATACTGGTGGTTTTGTAACGACTGAAGGACAAGAGTCAAGTGCTCCGCATGTTCCCTAGTAGTTTTGCTGAATACCAGGATATCATCCAGGTAGACAACCATAAACTTATCCAGGTAAGGCTTGAAGATGCGGTGCATCTCTGTTTGGAACGTGCCAGGTGCATTGCAAAGTCCGAATGGCATGACCAGGAACTCGTAAGTACCATACCTGGTCTTGAAGGTTGTCTTGTAGACATCCTCCTTTGCCATCTCAATCTGGTGATAGCCAGATTTGAGATCGACTTTGCTGAATACTGTGCAGCCCTGCACCATATCCAGAAGGTCATCGATCCTAGGAAGTGGCTTAGTACTCTTCCTAATGATCTTGTTGAGACCCCTGTAATCGATGCACATTCTGAACTCACAATTCCCTTTGGGTACAAAGAGAACTCGTGCGCCGAATTCAGAAGTGCTGGGTCTGATCCAGCCCTTGCTGGTCAGGGTCTCAAGCTGTCGTCTGAGCTCCTCAAGCTCAACAGGAGACATCCTGTAGACGCGGCCCTTAGGGGGAACCGCTCCAGGCAGCAGCTCAATGTGATGCTTGGTTGGCCGGTTGGGTAGTCCAAAGAGCTCCTTCATCTGATCGGCGTACTGGTCAACCACCTGCTGTATCTCAGGATGGCAGGAAACTGTGGGAGCGTCTGTCTGCTTGCCCAGAGCTAGAAACAGACGCTCATGGTCATACTGGCGGGAGAGAGCATAGAACTCCCTCGCTCTCAAGCAGAAGCATGAAGTCTTAGGGTGGTGTTCAACAGCAATCATGCATGGCTGATACACCCCCTTGCTGTCAGGCAGCTCAACCTTGGGGATCTGCCAGTCGATCCTTGGGTTGACTGCTTTCAGCCACTGCATAGAGAACACCAGATCAAAGGGTAAATCAGGGAATATGTAGAAGTTCAGACTATGTCTGACTTCTCCAGCGCTGTCGAAGGTAACAGGTATGCCCTTGACCTTCTCCCTGATTGTAAGTACAGTGGAGTCACCTATCCTAACATGCAGCGGTTGCTGCAGCTGTGTAACTTTCATGCCCAGATGCAGCTTTTTAACTGCACTGGGAGACATGAAGTTTCTGGTGGCTCCACAGTCTAGCAGCCCCTTGATTCTGATGTGGTTGATCAGGGGCCGAAGTAGGATGAGATCAGACTTGCTTTTCTTTTGTTCTTTCAGATGAAAGAAAAAAGCAGCAAGTGTCTGAAGCTCAGACTGCTCCGGGTCCTGATCCGGGTCAGGATCCTTATAACTGAAGGATGCTGCCCGCGCAGTCCCCACACAGGGATAGTCACTGAAAGTCTTAACTGAAGCTGCTGCAGGTGCATCTACATCAGCAGATGAAAATGCAAGGGAACTGCAGTCTCCAGGGTCAACTTCATTTTTTTGACTGTGCTGGGCTTGGCATGTAGGGACTGTCCTTGAGAAAGTGTTGCCCCTCACATCGCAAGCAGACCCCCCTTTCCTTCCTCTTCCTCCACACTCCCTCCTGAATCTTCAGATCATGCCAAGGGAGAGTGCTGGGATTCAGAGGGTCCGCTGGGAAACGGACGTCACGTGGCAGATTAGGGCGTCGGGCAGGGGTAAAAGAGCGACGCCCCTTGCTCTTCCCCTTGCTGCTGGAGGCTGTGCTGGAGGAAGACCCGGCCTTCTGGAAGGCCCCCAGTGCAGCCTGCAGCTGCTGCATGGCCGCTGCAACATCTGTGATAGCAGCTGATGCAGTCCCATCTGGCGGTGTACCAGGCTGGGATCCTGAATCAGAAGCTACGCAGACCCTGCATGCACAAAGACCGCTTTTCCCTTTCTACCACCGCGAGGGAAAGCGCCTTTCCTCCTGTCACTGGAGGGGGCCTGGACATGGAGATTGACCTCCATATCCAGTGCTGCGCGGCCGAAAGATCTCCAGTCTTTGTGCCCTGCGTTGTACAATGCAATAGAAAACTTCTCAGGCACAGCCCTGCAGAAGTTGGTTAGTAGATCATCATCAGACATGACCAGACGAGGGGTGGAGGTGAGTTGCTCAAACTTTGCAAACAAGGACTGCAGAGTGCCGCTGTAACGCTGCTGCCCAAGACGTGTGATCTTGTCAGCAGCCTTGCGTGCTCTCTCCTTGTCTGCAAAGCGTTCCTCCAGGGCCTGCAGAAGTTTCCCCAGTCCCAAATCTGAAGCCCAGTCCTCCAATGATTGCTGCAGACCGCTGGCTATTGACGCAGCCCATTTCTGGGCTAGGCCCTCCAGCAGTCCCACAATCGTGGCCTCTTTCTGCTGTTCAAGGCACACGAAACCCTTCAGATAGGCCCGGGTTCCTGCAGCCCAATCCCCAACATCAGTTTTGGGGTCATCGCCCCTGAACTTGCTGGGTGCGGGGATCTTGGGTCCTCTCTGATCCCCTGCAGTAACAACAGCATAAGTGGGAGGAGGTGTGACTTTAGAGTGGGAGGAGGTAGAGGGAGATGACTGACGAGAACTATGAGGAGAGGGAGGAGGTGAAGGATGAGGGGAAGACTGCTTGGGCTTAAGAGAGGGTGGCGCAACTGAGATCAGGTTGGCGGCTGTCAGCTGAGCAGTCAGATTCTGAATAGAATCCAGAATCTTGTTCTGCTGAGCTGCCAGGTCATCCATCCTGGTCTCTAGACACTGAATGCGATCATCCCAATTAGTAAAGTGACTGGTGGTGATCTTGTTCTGCAGGATCACCAACTCAGCCAAGTACCTGGTTATCTGGGCCACTCTCTCATCTGCAACAGCCTTCTCTGCTTTCTGCAGCAGAAACTCCTCTCTGGAGGCATCTGTTGCAGCTTCCAATTTAGCTGCCTCCTGTCTCTCAGCCTCTGCGAGCAGCGCCTGTTGCTCTCGCAGCTTTGCCTCAATTTCCCTCTTGCGTCGTTGAGCAGGGGTGAGAGGAGGAGTAGTAGTAGAGGGTGAAGGTTTCCCTTCATCCTTGGCTACTACTTCTACCTCTCCCACACCCTGATCAGTAACGTCAGTCATTTTCCCTTTCAGAGACAGTTAATAGAAGTGTTAAACAGCAAGAGATGCAGCGATTTGCAATCCACTCAAACACTCAGAAATCGCTACACAATCAATTCACTGGGTAAGGTGGGTCAGTAGGCACAAGCGGTTAGGGTTAGAATACAATCACTGGGGTCAGCAATCAGACAGACAGACAGTCCAATAAAATCATTCCCAAACGATTTCCTATATCTGACGCTGAACCATTACTGAAGTTAGAACATACAATTTCAGTGCATTATAGAGATCACTAACATTCCAGAGCCAATCAGAAAACAAAGATAATCAGTGGTAGAGACAGATGCTGAGAAGAACTTACTAACAAAGAGAAACAAGTAGTAGCGATGCAGTAGACTAGACTCTAACAACCCTACACTCAAATTTCGCCACTGTTGACATCAACAGAAATACACACTGACACAGCGATTTACTGTTTTTCACTGTATCCACTCAAATTCACTGATTCTGGGCAAGCGCTTTGGCACAGATGACAAATACTGAATTGCGATTCACCCCAGACTGACAGAATTGAATTCTGACGGACAGAATCTAAGTTTTGACTGACCCTAGCTAGCACAAGCTAAAAATAGACTCAGCGCAAAACTAAGATTCACAGTATTTCTACTTTTTCTGTATAGAACTCACAGACTGAACATACAGGGTGCAGCGCAATACTGTCATACAGTCCCAAAACAATTTTGAGTCAGAATAAGTCAACAAATGGTGAGATATGGGTCAGGGTGAGAAGGAAGAAGATGGCTATGGTTGTCTTGCAGTCTGACAATTTCTAGATTGTGACTCTACTGACAGATAGACCATCAATTCAGACTCTACAGACACTAAACTAATCGCTACTCAGGGATTCACACGGAACACACTCACTTGCAGTGTTTACTTCAGTGGATGATGAAGTTCTGGCTATGGCTGACAGAACAACCCTGGTTTCGCCACCTTCATGCAGACAGTCCTCCACTGATCTCCACGTGTAGAATCGCCTGAATCTTGTTGATCTTGTTCAGTATGATGTGGCGCTTCAACCCCAACTCTCAGATTCACTGAATCTGGCTTAGTGGCGATGAGGAAGTCTCCTGAAGATTTCTCGCCACTGCAGTCCTCAGCCGCTGGTGCTAAATTTAGCCCTGATTAGGGCTAATTCAGCAGGAGATTGATCCTGCGATCAATTCTCCCTCAGCGTCGTACTGGGATTGATGCCGCCATCCAGTTATCACTGGATTAGGGTGTAATTCGCCACCCTGATCTCAGTCATCAACTGAGGTCAGAAGGATGGATGGCGAAATACCCCTGTTCTCGCCAAATCCTGTCAGGCGCTCAGAAAGGCTCAGTGCGCCTGAACAATCACAGACTGAATCTTTGCAATCACCGCTTGTATGTCTTCTTCTCTCTCTGAGTCTTCACAAAAGATGAAGAACCGCCATGGAACTTCTCGCCAGATAGTTCAGAAGAAGAAGATGCCTCTGTTGCGCTCAACCCTCAGTGCTCCAAGCCCAATCTCGCTCGGATACCAACTGTTATGAACTTGGTTGTATGACGATTTTCCCGCCACTCACACACAGAGTATCTCACACATGCCCATACATGCACAAGATAAAGGGGAGAGGAGACAGAGTCCACACTGCACACAGACCAGAGATAAGCAGCGGAATATCAACCATGCACAGATGGGGAGAATACACACTGTGTTTCTCTCTCTCTGACAAACTCCCAACAACCAATCACAAGATGACAACTGCGAAGATCACAATTGGAATATAACACTGATGATGAGCCAACTCAACTCAATTAACCCCAAAAATCGTTACAGAGTTCAACCCAGTATCTCGCCACCTCAGAACTCAACACTCCACCCACTACTCCACTCTCAGAGTCCACCGCCACACTGAAACAGCCTCCCACAGGCCAGCGCCAATCACCAAGATGAAGATCATGAACCGCAGTGAAGTCTTCAGTGCCGATGAGTCAGTCTGACGAAGAAGAAGGCAGCTATGGCTGCCAAGCTGCTACAGAAGCCCTGCGAAGTAGGGCGCCAGTAACAGCACCCACATGTACCCAAAGAAGAGCCTCAGAATAGCCCTGCCACACGCAGATACCCCCAGGGGTAGATGCGTTGAGAGTGCCGCAGCTCTGGCAGTCTCTCAGAGGCTGGCTATGGCTGCCGTCACTCTGCTGATGTCTCAGGTGCCGCTACAGACATTCAGCGGTGCAATACTTGGTTGGCCTCGAACGCTGTCACGCGAAAATGAATTGCCAAAAGTCCTGAATCTCCTCAGCCTCACCTATTTCTAGATTCTAGCCTAGACCTACTGGACCCTACCGGACCGAAACTACTCTACCGGTACCGTTTCGACTTAGGGCCTCTAGGCCAACGGTCCTACTGCACTTAGGGACTGTGGCCACTTAGGGCCGGCTACCACTCAAGTCCTACCGCTGTGAATTCTGCCTATTTTTAGAACAGCGGACCGCCCTCAGTGCGACCGAAATAAACACAGCAAACACACACAATAAAACAAGCCGCAAAACACAGCAAGCAGACACTGTACAACCTCGCAGTCAGACACGGCAGCAGAAATCAGCAAGTCATTGCACACCAGTTATCAGGCAGCGTCCAGGAGGTAGTTGGTATTAGTTCTCAGTGGTAGTTCTGAGACACTTGCGAGTAGTCTTCAGTAGTAGACGCGCTGGGCGCAGTTAGAGTAGTCTACAGCGCTGGGCGCGAGCTAGGAGTTGGAGCGCTGCCGCTGCCGCTGCACTGCACTGCACAGAGAGAGA
>BFEA01000365.1:1165358-1179122 GCA_003427395.1 Chara braunii | reverse complement strand
AGAGAGAGAGAGAGAGAGAGAGAGAGAGAGAGAGAGAGAGAGAGAGAGAGAGAGTCAGACACCGAGGCCGCGCTTGTGCGCAGCGGGGCGGGTCAAAGACCCAAGGGCCGAGGAGGGGATGGGAACGACGGGATCAACCCAATCATACTCCTAAGCAGATGGTCGTCACTGATCGCTCCCCCGTCCCCGCTCGGATAAGTGCACACCCGCATACATCGACATGCATGCAATCCACAACAACCAACAGGACATCCAATCATCCATGGACTCTCACACCACACATGCATACGACAAGGTCCCCGCCAATCAGGGCCTTACACACACCATGCGTAGACAAAGCAGCAATGGAGATAAAAGCGAGTCCTCCTTAAACCAAATGTCTCACAAAGCTGGCCCAACTGGGCGCAGCCCCAATCCACCAAGATCACCAACAACCATAGCCACAAGGCCCTGACGCTGCCGGCGTCTGATCTCCACCACTGCTCTGTCACTTCGACTGTATCACCCCGAGTCTACTACTAAGCCTGACCCGCGTCGTCACTCCGCCCGTCACATGGGCTCGTCAAGCCTGTTCGGCGCCGCGGACCTCGCCCATAGCTCGCGTAGCATTGCAGCCGAGATCAAAGAGGAGGAGAGGAATGGGTCACGAGAATTTATAGCGCGGTTGGCGGCGGGACTTCGGCGCGAGGTGCGGGAAGCATGGGGTGTAGATGAGCCGGACAGAAGAAAGGTCGAAGTTCTAGAAGGGTCGATGCCGTGGAGTCGCTTGGTCTTGCGTGATTGGGGTGTTCGTTCAAGTGGTGCGCGCATTTCGCGCCTTCCACATTGATCCGAGCATCCCAACTACTCAGCCAATCACTCACGAAGGAAGACGAGGCGGGGATTGGGCTCAGGCAAGGGAAGACGAAGAGGCGTGCAGGGACAAAGTGCGCGCAGCAAGAAAGGGAAGATGGCGCGGGGATGCAAGGCAAGAGAAAGAGTTTACGTAGCGCGCAAAAATTCGAAAAAGCAGCCGCACATGCAGAAATTCAAAATTCCCCGTTTCTTTCCCCCACTAAGTCCTAACCGTTTCTTGAATTTCGACGCGGCCGCTATTCGACCGCGCGAAGATTATTCCTAAGCACCAGTTTAAAGAAAAAGCAAAAGCCGTTTTAAGAAAAAGAGGAAAACGAAAGCAAAAAGAAAACCCCATTCCTTCAGATCCGTACTTTGGGGCTTTCGAAGAATTTACCCTCAAGGGTACGGAAAGTCGCGAAGTACGGGTCTGGGCTTATCACACGCCACCTGGCTCCGGCTCCGGCCAGCGTTGCTCCAGCATCGGTCTTCAAGGGCCACCAAATTTTCAACCACCCTACGAGGGATCATAGATGAGTTGCCAGATAGCACCTATTCCTACAACCTCCTTGAGAGGCAAACCAAATTACTAAACTGGATGTTTAATATTCTTCGAAAGAGATCGCCCGTCCTTCCCCCTACCCCTCCCCCTCAGCCCTACACTGCCTCCGCCCAGGCGAGCCTCCCGCTCTCCCTCGGCCCCAATATAGGGCCAACCCTCTACCCCGCTTTCCCCAGGGGCATGCAGTTCCCACCTAAAGCATGCCCCCCCACCCCTTGCCCATTTCTGCCTCCGCTGTGGTTGATGTTGACCCACACAGCAGCCCCTGCCCCAGAATAAGGCAAACCCGTACACTGCCCCTACCCTCTTTGAGACATCACCCCCCACCTTATGATGCCCCTGCAGGATAGAGCTCCCCCCTCCCCCTTCTTACCGTTCAGCCCTCCGGGAACGATCCTATCCAGCCAACTTCAGTTATTGATAACGCGCTTACCAAAATGTCGAAATGCTTCGTGCAAAGCATAATTTGGAAAAGCAGGACCTCTTCGGCAATTATCTGCTGAAAAAAACACAGGGGGGCGGTAAAACCACCTCAATCCTACCCATGCCCCCTGTGTCACTCAGAAATTGGCAGCTCCCACCAAAAACTCAAAACAGTGATTGAAATAAGAATTTATCATCTAAAGGTAACAAAATTTTCGGATAGTCGTCGCGCGAGACTTAGTATAAAACCCCGCGGACGTAGGGTCTTCTCATATCTGCTAGCAATGCCTGAATCCGCAAGCAGTCGCAATGATGGCGTACTATGTAGTGCCCATAATCATGCGGCCCCTCGTAGTCTCGAGGGTCGCGTTCGACACTCAAGTGTCGGCTGACACGCGTCTTGAGGGTTAATCTCTCGACGCTGGACAACTGTCAAGGGCGGTTGATTACCACACTTCCTTCTGCACCTTATGAAGTGGGTGGTAGACAGGTTCTGACCTGTTGTGGCAGCCAGGGTTCTATCGCCCTGGGGGCAAACTCTCTCAGAAGGGGTTTGTCGCCAGGTCAAAAGGTTTGACTTTGACGGCTGCCACGGACTACAACGTCCAACCATAACAACTCTAAAAAACAAAGATAAAGGAGAATTTCCCTTGTTCTCTCAACCTCAACCCCAATTAACCCCTGACTCGCAGACGCGACGTGCTCCAAGACACTCAACGCGCACGTACGCTCACATATAATAGGGGTATATAGTATACGACGATCACTTCTCACAGCCACAGTAAGATTCTCTTCAACCATATATATGTGTGAATCGCAAGCAGTCAAATACAGGGTCCAAGCCACAAAATATACCTGCAATCACATCAAAGATTCAACCAAAAAACCCACACACTACACGGAGTCAACTTCAACCACTCACTGTACTCATACCCGTTGCTTTAGCCATGCAAACCTTACTCGTGTGCAACTCCTCAAAATAAATACTCAGTACTTTTGTTAAATGACCATTCAATAAAGTCCGGGCGAAAACACAACAAAACAATTCAAACACAAGGCTAAAGCCTTTAGGTTGAGTGACAAGGGTGGATTGGAGTTGAGTCGTAAACCGACGAATCGACAACCGACCTGTTATCGATGATAACAGAAGATGATCCTCGTAGTATCAAGCTGAATCTAGTCCTGATCTTGAATCAGACGTTCAAGAAGACCTGTAACACAAGACAGACCAACCCCCAAGCTAGATCTATGAGTTCATGGAGAGTAATCTGCATATCACGATCTGACTAAAAAATCATCCTACTTAACTAGGCCTGCATCTATCCCTATGCAAATGCCCAAAGCAAAGGTAGACCCTGACAAAATATCCTCTAACCAGAGTGGACCGTCAGAATCGCCACCTGTCAAAATATAATCTATCTCCTTAAAACTAAGAAAATTTTGGCAGCACTCCCTTTAGAAAGGTGCTATTCGAAGATTTATATAAGCTAAATTCATAATCTAAAAATAACTTTGACTTATCAAAGTCCAATTTTGTCTAACTCCCTGAATTAGAAAAAATTTGGGAAACACTCCCTTTAGAAAAGGAGACTTTCCAGATTTTGACTAAGCCATATACAAAATTTAGACAAACTGAATTTTGAAAAGTTTAAATCTGACTAACTCCTTGGATTTTGCAGAAATTTCGGCAGCGCTTCCCGTAGAGAAAGTCACTTGCCAAGATTTATACAAAGCCAAGTGTAAAAAATGATCCCTGAAAATGCAGGAATTGATCTAAGTAAAAACGTTAACTCATAAAATGCAGAAATTGACCTAACTCCTATCGCTCTAGCACGTAGCGAGCAGCTAAAGCAACTACCTGTCAAAACTGAAACTCAGACTAAGTAGTATCTCACTCAGCCATATGCAGGTCAAACCACAAGGAGTAAGTACTCTCACGAGCCCAAAGTCAATCCTTGACAGACAATAGTTCATGGTCTTTCATAATTTACACCCTTATACCCAACTTACATAAGGCGTAAAGTCAAGCCATTCATTCTTTTGGAACATATTTGACTCAGCCATAATCATACACGAACAGGTTGCACAACTACTTCTCTCTTCTTTAGGCATATGACTAGACCATTCTAGTCGCCCTGAACTGTTTAATATCCAGGTTATATATACTTCTTTGAGCCTAGTGTTCAAAAACTGGGCGTAGGACTGAGCCAAAAGCTCAGTCTGCCCAAGGTTACCTTCAGTTATATTCTTAGTTATACTCTCTTCAGTTCATGATAGGCTATAGTCAAGCCATCCAACCTTATGGAACCCATGCTTGACTAGCCTGTTCTTAGATAAAGTAGTAATAAAATATAGCCAAATTATAACCTTTTGGGCTCTAACATGTGCGAGGCATTGGGTCAGTCCATCCATTCTTCTGGAACATGGCTGATCCTTGCTAGGTTCGTTTCTCTCTGATCCAACTGTGCGAGGCATGAGTCCAAAGCCATCCATTCTTCTGGAACTTGCCTTGACCTCAGCCAAAATTACTCCCTTAGAATAAAGGCAGAAAGAGCTTGAGCCATCCATTCTTCTGGAACATGCTCAGATCTCCTCGTTCAGAAACCAAAGAAACAGAATGAAACCCGAATAAACGAGGCAACCAAGTGATCCATTCTTCTGGAACATGCTTGGTTCCTCTGAAATTCAACCACAAACAAATCCTCGCAAGTCAGAGCAATCAGACCATCCATTCTTCTGGAAGATGTATGATTCTCAATGCAGTTCAAAAAGTAAAAACACAGCAGTCAGGCCATCCATTCTTCTGGAACATGCCTGACCCTATAACACCCATTCAGATTTCAAACAAAACCGCCTTTCTCCCACCCTTCCCCCAGATGCAACCCCTTGTCTGAAACAAATCTGCTTTCAGTCAATCAAAGAAACTAAAACTGAGTTTTCACATGCATCCCTTTACTTAATCTGGATTATGTTCAGAAAGTCAAAACCAAAATCAGCGTATAGGACACACTCAATAAACTCAGTCAAACATAGTGGGATGTACTGATAGGGATTATAATCAGGTCTATAGAGGGAAAGTGAAACCTTTACCTTTCAGTTCCCTGCCTCCAGAACTCCTCCTGAGTACCGGCAGAGCTCCCGCAATCGGTGGGCTGACCTCCCACAAGGTCTTGACGCGGACCTACGGGTTGCAATCCCGCCTGCCGCCTTTCTCTCAGAACCACAGATTAGATTTAGAGTAAGAGAGGCAGATAGAGGGGTTTCAAACCCTCGAGATGCAAGAGAGGGAGAGACTCAACTCTTTGGAGAGGGCCTTGTTACCTTGATTCGCCTGAGGGCCCCGCAATGATGGCCAAACGCACAATGGCCTGGTCAAAATGAGGTCAAACTTCTAAAGTCAACCTCTCTGACGACTCCCGGGCCCGCAGCAATACCCCCATTGACACCAGCTGACCACTCCCTCAGCAAGGCACTACTTGCTCAGCAGGTCAGCGCCGCGTGGTACAACACAGCAGTTAGCAACCTCCGATAAGCAGCAACTTAGCAACCTCCGATAAGCAGCAACTCAGCTGAGGGAATCCACAGCAGAGCGTAGCAGCAAGCCTCGCAACCCCCAATTCGGAACCAGCGACAATCTGACCAGCGCCCCCGCATGCAGCAGCAATGGGCGTCCTCAACAACAGCCTCCTCCAAGCTGCGTCGATGGCTGGGAAGAGCTGTACTGCAGCCCACAGGTAAGCCCTCGACCACGAAGTTGGCCACATGCCCCCGTTCTTCGATAGGATGAGTAAGACCGAATGAATGTCCCGCTTGTACACGCGCCAACCAGCAAAAAAAAAAACACCAATCCAGCGGCTGGCCTTACGCTACCTCCCTTGATAGTATGGCCAAATCAAAAGAATTTATCGACGAAATACGGAGGGATACACTGTCACTTTGCTGTTGTTCCTCCCAGTCTCCGTTTCCATATTGCCGGAGTCACCGGCTAATGCCCAAATCTGCTGCTACCATTCGCCGTCAAGGTGAAAACATGCACTGCTCGGACCCGCCGGAGGACAGGGAAGACATCAACCTCCCAATCAGCTCCCCGCCACTGCAAACGCTAGGATAAACAAAACCAGAACGAATCATCCGCCAATAACCCAGCCACGCACACTGGAATCTTTATTACTGTAATTCAGTTTAGTGTTCGTCCGGATAGCCCGCTCTCAATGGTAAGCCCCCTCACTCGGCGCTCCGGCCCCCCCCCGTTCGTCCTAGGTGGTGGCAGTACCTGGTCAACATCACGGCCAGGTTCAAACTTATACAAGCTCACTCTCTCTCTCACACACACACCTTTGGCTCCTGGCTTTCCGTTAGCACTTTGCAGCCTTCGTCGACCTCACCAGGTAAGTACTTTGCTCCTTCCTCTCGCATGTTCCAGCACCGGGGCATAGCCGCACCTGGCCTTTTTTCCAGGTAAATTCAAACAAAATTTAAAACAAAATAAAACTATTTTTTCCGGGGCGCAGCTCCTACTCACTATAACACAAAATACATCGCTCCTCTTTCAATTCTGACTCCACCATCTCAATCGTAGCACTTTAAAACCCCCGAATCGCTTCCTCTCTCGCTCGTTTTCGCTAAGAAACGAGCGAGATCTACACTTTCTACCTTTTCCCCTTCACCTCCCGCCATCTCCGCGCACCATCTCTTCGACTAACCTCTCATTTTACTAAGTCTCTTCTAAAACTAACATCACCATTCAAGTCGCCTAGGGCCAAAACATCGGAGACGGCTCTTCGTTCGCCCGTTTCCACTAAGAAACGGATCCGACGTCACCCCTCTCTCCCGCCATAGCCCGTTTCCGCCATAACTGCGCGCAGCCCTCTCTCTTCCTACCTCCCACTACACTCCACCGTTTGCTGATCCGCCTCCATCGTTGGGTTCGCCCTGGCCCTAAACCCAGGGAACGGATCTTGGCTCGCCGGATTCCCTCAAGGATCGAGCGAGCCATACGTTTTCCGGCTCGCCATACCCATCCCTTCCCCGCTTCTGCCTGCGAATGGACCCGGCCCAAACTTGCGTCCGGGTGCACTTCCCCCTCTCTGCGCCCGTCGCTTCCAGTCACCCCGCTGCCTACCCCGCTTTCTACCTCGCTGCTCCGCTTCACGCCCGCTGCCAAGAGCTTAGCTCTCTCGTTCACCAGCTCAGCGCCGGTCGCTTGCTCCGCCTCGCTGCTGCAAAGCGCCGCCCGCCGCTGGTCTATAGTTCCGCCTTGCCTCCCCAGCGCCCGCTATTAGCGCAGTTCGCCCACAGCGCCTCGCCGCTCTCATGATCAAAACCACGGGGCAAAAGTTAGAGTGCCCCGACCCCCTCCCTCCTTATGCATGTCGGCCCTGCGCACGGGCCATGCTATTCTTCTCTGTATCGTTCCAATTTTAACAGATGTCTCGAAGGACACGCCCCGGCTGTGGGGCCAAACAGCCCCAGGCAATTCATTAGTAGTCGGTTTTACTCATCAAGTTCCATCATCTGGATTCGAACACATGTCTGTTATATTTCAACAGTTCATGGGTACACCCACTGAGCTAGGCTCTTAGGTGCCAGCCCTCTCGACCATTTCGCGTTTCACCCGTAGCGCTGCTTCCCAAGGCAAAACGGGGCGCGGCCCCGGCGCAGTCGCGAAAACAGTTTGTAATTGCACTTCAGGTAACCCCACGAATACAACACAATCCACGCAACCCCACCGCTGTCTCGCGTCCCCGAACGGGACGCGATAAAAGGGAGCAAAAGCAATAAAAAGGAAAATAAAAAACAAGTATGACGTCGTGGCACCGTGGGGCTGCTGGCACCTCGCTGCTCCCGCGAATTAACAAAACCAAGGGGGATAGCCCAGCGGCCTTCAACCCCACCAGCTTCCTCCTCGATGCTTCGCTGCTGCCGCGCTGACGTCCGCTGGCCTCAACCCCGGAACCTCCGTAGTAGTAGTCCAATGTCGTAACCTATAGGGTTAAGCCCAAGCCTGAGATGGACGTGCGCGGAACTCCATTAAAGGGCGGTGCCGCGCGATGCCCTGGGCCAGAAAAACATCCTCGGCCTCACCTCCACCTACAACCATGCATGCAGCCGCCAAGCATTCGCGCTGGCCTACTCAGACTGCGTCGCGGCTGCCACCCACGCCATTTCACACACTCCGTTTATCGTACTGTAATCATGCCGTCGTCGAAGCCGGTCTCCACGCACGTGCACGTGTCTCAGTCACACGTACTAATCAAAGAAAAATATCCCTTAATCCTAGTTTAAATCAAATAATAATAATGCAAGGAACATGAAAGTGAACGCAGCACAGAAATCCATGTTCCTTGCCCGTATGGGCTACACCAACACAACACCCAATGTAGCTCTCCTGAGATGGCGCCAGGCGCCCCACCTACTCTACAACTAACCTACAGCTATTATGCATGACCGCTTCCAGACAACTTGACGAACAGCCGGTGATGACGTCAACACCAATGCCGACCTCCTCTCCACCAGGTACGTCCTCCACAACTCACTCTCTCCCTGACTTCACCCACGTCTCTCTCTCTCTCTCTCTTCACTCCGGAAGACCACCTCGCCACTTCCATCACTGGCGCTGCTATGCCTGGCTATGGCAGCAGCGCCCTAGCGCCCCAGCGCCCTGCAGCGCCCTGCGCCCCTGCGCCCAGCGTCCCTCCGCCTAGCGCCCAGCAGCTGGCTATGGCGACCCGCATCCCAAGCCAGCGCTCCTCCAGCATCAACGCGCAGCGCAGCAGCGTAGCCGCATTGCTCGCAATGAGCCAGGATCCCGCTTGCCTCGCCAGCCCTGCCTATATCCCGATTGCTTGGCGTGCAGCCTCCCCTGATGCTGCGCCTGGGTCCTAGTATCTGCGCCCAGGCCCAAGCAGACTGGGGCCCAGTTCATACAGTTGCGCCCCTTAGTCCAGAGGCCGCGTCCAGATTCAGATACCGGGCCTGTTTCTCATTGGCAGTCTCGGCCTGCGACGATAATGCTGCATTCCGATTGGCCGGTACCGAATGTGTGTAGTGTCGGGATGTGCTGGGCACACGCCCAGGGCTCAACCACCCAGACCCTGGGCCGCTTTTGTTTGCGGCTAGGCAGTGGCCTGCGCACTCCAACCAACTGGCGTGCGGAAACTGTATGGAGGCCACTTTGTAAAATGTTGTATTCAGGGCCTCTCGTCGATTTGCAGGCCCGCCTTCACTTAGGGCGGGCACAAGGCTTGCTGGGGGCCTAAGCCCAGACCATGTGCATGTTGGCTAGGCCCCTTTGAGGGCTCGTTCCTCACATTCCATCCCCCTTAGCTTCGAATTTCCGCTGAGATGCTTACTTCACAATATCCTTCCCTTTTAGCTTTCGTTCATAGTTTGCCACCATTTGAGGGGTTGTCTTCATCAGCTCCTCTTTTGTGAACCATCGGTCTTCCTTAGGATTAGTATGATGTCTGAACCTCACCCTGTATTCCCTCTGGGCCTTCGGAGATCTGCCTCTGCCCAGTGGCTTGGGTACAAGTAGATCTCTGTGGTCGACGATATCATCGATGTCCACGTAGCAATCCATGGTTGGGGGCAGCATTGATCTTCTTGAAGGAAACTGATCTGTCTCAGCGAAAGGTGCAAGCTCGAATGCGTGAAAGACAGGGTAAGTGCGTAGATGACCAGGGATACGAATGACATAACAAGGACCATCCAAATCATTCGCCACTATATCTAGGACTTCCCAAGGACCGAAATACTGCGGCATTAGTTTCCTAGAGATGCCAAACTCTTGTCCTAGCTCACTAGCCTTAACCCAGACACGTTCCCCTACCTGAAATGTAGACTGTCGACGATGTCGATTCTCGAAAGAAATCATTGCTTCTTGAGCTTTCTTAATATGCTCGACAGTCTGCTGCAACAAATGTTCATACTGTACCCCGTATTCAAGTGATCCGGGGTTCGCAGCAGGTCGGTTTTCAGGTAGGAGGAAGTCCAAAGGTGATCTTGGCTTCCATCCCAAGTGCAACTGGTTCGGAGTGACGTCGGTGCTGCTATGCACAACGTTGTTGTACAGGCTGGCGATGAGAGGGATCTTCTCATCCCAGTCCTCTTGGCTGGGCTTGATGTTATGCCTCAGCAAGTGCTGCACAACGCGATTCATTTGTTCGGCCTGTCCGTTGGCCTCAGGGTGATTCCCAGAGGTCATTTGGAGTTGACTGCCTAACTGTTCTGCAGTCTTCTTCCAAAGTTCACTTGTGAACCGGACATCTCTATCACTCACTATGGTCTTGGGTAGTCCAAAGTCACGCACCCAGTTGTCCATGAACAACTTGATGACGTGTTCCGTCCTAGCTGTTTCTGGCATGGGAATTAGTCGGGCATACTTGGTAAACCTGTCAATGATGACAAAAACATGCCTTTTCCCACTCTTGCTGGTAACAAGAGTGTCCATGAAATCCATGGAGACACTCTGTCCTGGTCCAGCAGGAATGGGGAGGGGCTTCAGCAACCCAAGAGGTGCTTGAGTTCTGGGTTTGTCTCGTTGACAGACCTGGCATGTCTCCACATACTTCTTTGCTTCATCAAGCATGTCGGACCACCAAAATCGTTGTACCAAGTTAGCACTAGTCTTTTTATAGCCAAAATGTCCGGTTGTGTCATGACATTCTCCTAAGAAAAACTACGCAAAGACTCGCTAGACGGGACAACTAATCGTTCTACCCCTGCCTTACTCAAAAAGAGCAACCCATCCACCATCACAAACTCGTCCTCAGTGGCCTTATCTTTAGCCTGAAGTTTGCGTATGATGTCCATCGTGATAGGGTCTTTCTGATGGGCTTCCATCAATGATCGAGTCACTTCGTCAGATATGCCAAAATCAGTGACTAATGCACCGAGATAATCAGCCCTACGAGACAATGCATCTGCTACCTTGTTGTACTCCCCCCTCAAGTAGTCGATCTTGAAGTCATATTGTTCAATGACTTCAATCCAACACTTAAGGGCATCGGAGAGAACATGTTGAGTCTTTATCCATTTGAGCGTCTGATGGTCAGTCCTTAGATAGAAGAACCTCCCAAGGAGAAAATGACGCCAGTGGATCAGTGACTTATACAATGCATAGAGCTCCCTCTCATAGGTGGACTTAGCCAACTTCTTTGAGGGCATCTTCTTGCTCATGTACTCGATCGGCCTCAACTTTTTTCCATCCTGCTGAGCCAGCACTGCGCCAATACCATATTGGCTTGTGTCAGTGGTCACAATGAATGGTTTTTGCGGATAGGGAACCACGAGGACCTTGTGATTCATGAGCGCGTGCTTAAGCCTTTTGAAGGCAGCCTCACACTCATCACTCCAATCCCATGGGGTGTCAAGTCGAATGAGGTCAGTCAAAGGAGAGGCGATCGTAGAGTAGTTCTTGACAAAGTTCCTATAATAACCGCACATTCCTAAGAAAGACCTAACCTCAGTCACCGTCTGAGGTCGTGGCCAGCCCCTTATGCTAGCCACCTTCGCATCCTCCGGCCTAATTCCTTCCGCGGACACTTCATGACCCAAGTACAAGATTCTCGCGCGTCCGAACTCACACTTCTCCAGATTGACCTCGTACTTGTGCTGCCTAAGGAGGGTAAACACTCTCTAAGTGTTGTGCATGCTCCTCGGCAGTCTTACTAAAGACAAGGATGTCATCTAGGTACGCTACAACAAACTTGTCTAGATGGTCATGGAAGATCCTATTCATGGTGTGCTGGAATGTACCCGGCGCATTGCATAGTCCAAAGGGCATCACCACAAACTCGTACAGACCGTACCTGGTCTGAAAAGCGGTTTTGTGCTGGTCCTCAGGTCTAATGGCAATTTGATGGTAGCCGGATTTTAGATGTATCTTAGAATAGTACTTACATCCCTGCACCCTATCCAATAGGTCATCAATGCGGGGTAGAGGCTCAGCGTTCTTCACTGTGATGGCATTGAGGCCTCTATAATCAATGCACATCCTCAAGCTTCCTCCCTTCTTCGGTACAAAGAGAACTGGAGATCCGAAGGGGGAAGTGCTAGGCCGTATCCATCCCTTTTCTGTCAACTCCTTCAGTTGTCGACGAAGCTCGTCCAACTCGGCCAGGGCCATCCTATAGATCCTCCCCTTTGGGGTTTTACTCCCTGGGATTATCTCTATGGCATGGACTATCTCCCTATTAACGACTCTTGTGGGCTCCTCGAACAGATCAGGAAATTTAGCGACTACCTGCTCTATATCAGGGGGTGTTTTAACGGCCTCCCCTTTCTCTGAGACATAAACTAGGTACATACCCTCCTCTTGGTTTTGCTTATAGTAGTTATAGAATGTTGAAGCGCATAAGCACCCATAGGACTCCAATAACCTGCTAGCCTTCCACTTAGCTAGTCTAACGGTTCTCCCACCTGGCAACTCATGTTTCAACACTTTCTTTTCCTAGTCGAACTAGGGCTTTGTAACCTCAAGGTAGTACATCCCTAACAGCATGTCAAACGGCAGTTCGTCACTAACTAGGAACGAAATCTTGTGATTAAGTTCCCCACCTCCTCCATAGGAAAAGGTGCAAACTACGTCTTTCACATAGTCTTTCACTACAAGTCGCTCCTTGTTGGCCAAAGTAGATGCTACAGGTCTACTAAGGTGCTGTACCCGGTCCTGTAGGTGCAGCCTTTCCAAACAGTCACGACTAATGTAGTTGCGGGTAGAGCCAATGTCAATGAAGGCACCACATTTGCGACCTCCAACACCAACTTCCACCACAAAATGCTCCCCTCTAGGACCTTTCCTTAGTGCCACCCAGGATTCTTGTGGGTCCCTGTCTGACCACTCACTTTCTAAATCCTCTAAGGCATCAGACACATCTAACGTACAAAGTACATTTTGGTCCAGATGAGTCTGCGGGGTGACTAAAGAGTCAATAGCTATGGCCTGCTCGTGAAGGGGAGAGGGTATTCCCACTTCTCATGGAGTAGAAGTAGCTATTACTTCCACCCGCCTCACGCGTTTCCCGAAGTTGAAGCTCGGGAAGAAGGTACCCCTACCTTAGGAGGTATCTTCTGCGTAACCTTTGCGTTCTTGCATCTATACTGGGTGTGACCATACTCACCACTGTTGATGTAAGCACCACGCACTCCGCGGTCACGCCACACGTCCTCGTCCATGCCAGCCTTAACCCATTCGGGTTTTCCAACTCGACTGGTGGCGGCTTGGGTCTGACTCTTTTGGTGGCCCTTCTTTTGGCCACCGGCCTTAGCTTTTCCTACCACGGCGAAGGTGCTCCCCTCAGCATAATCCTCGCCGCCATCTTCTTGACTTTCCACCAGGTCAGAAAGGTCGTCTACCTCAGTCTGAGTCCCATCGGACTCTACCATCGTCAGCTTAATACCTTTCTTCTTCCACTCCTGGGGAAACTTCTTCCTTCTACCGTCAATGGGAGTGAGAGGTTGAGAAACTCCTAGCGTAGCCTCTAAGTCTAACGCTTTATTGAAGAATGTCTCAAACGTGTGGTACTCAAGGCGCGCCTCGCTGGCTAGTTGGGTCCTCATGTTCTCCGGCAACCATCTGACGAAAGTGGTCAGCAAGACCTAATCGTCATAACGGACACCTGGGGCGACTATCAAGTTTTCAATGGTAGTCGTAAGCTCTTTGACACTCTTATACTTGCGCTGGTCCAGCTTAGCGAACGCATCGGTTGCTTGCTGGGCTTGCTGTGGATTGTACCAGCGTGCTTCTACCATGCCTATGAACTCGTCGAGATTCAGGGTCTTTCCCCAATCTCCCATTCGTCGGCCATACCCGGCTTTCGTGATGATCCCACTGAGCCATTTGGCTGCCTTCGTGATGATCCCACTGAGCCGTGGCCCATCTGGGGTGTGGACGAGACATCTCGACCGTGGCCCATCTGGGGTGTGGCCGAGACATCTCTGCC
>BFEA01000365.1:1144821-1158549 GCA_003427395.1 Chara braunii | reverse complement strand
CCTTCTATCCCCTCCTATTATCTCCCAGCCACCCTTCATCTCCTCATCTCCCCCCACTTACCTTTAACCATGACAAATATGCCAGTTCATCTACCTAACAATTGTACTTAACTCCCTCTCACCTCCTACTCTACTTACCTCTCTTATCTTTTTTTCATTGAATGCTAAGAAATTACTCCTACTGCGAGTCAGTCAACCCACTATCCCATGGAAACACCCATTCCCAGTCTCCGTTCCGATGCCCTACTCTAATTACCGTACAGTATGGACGCCATGCTTTCTCGAAGAAGGACCACCCTCCCACTCTTCTTCTTGCGACATCAGCAGTGATAGCAATTCTGAGATTCCGAATCACCCATGCACGGAGCGTATGGAAGGATGCAGGGATCCCCTCCCTCAATAGTGCGGCTCTCATGGCCCAGGCTGCTGCCCAAAAGGCTGCTCGGACTGTTTCCGCCGCATAGGCTTGATGTACTGCTGTCGCACTTCCTGCTAACAATCGGCCCACCAGGACCGCCGCCCTTTTCCTCCCTTGTGCGGCCAGTGGAACCTCATTTCCCAGGGTATCCCACCATTCCCAAAAGGACTTCTGTGGAATGCAGCCCATCCATATATGGGGGAGGGATTCTTCCTCTGCCAAGCAGGTTTTGCAATATCTGTCGTCATGAGCACTTCTCTCCGTCATCCATTGAAAGGAGGGCTGTGCTAAGTGGAGGCATAGCGATCCCAAGGGCCCCGATTACCCAGATACTTATAACACGCAGTATCTCATATCCCTCGGCTTCGTCGTTGTCACTACCAGTTTTCCTCCCTTCTGTCTCCTCCTTCCATATCACCAGCTCACGGTGGTGCCATGGAATTCAATAGCCCGCTATTGGCCCCGCATACCGTGCGATAAGTGTCGGCGGCATCAGGCCTATCGAGCCTCAGAACCCGCTCGGCGAACCCGCACCGAAACCGAGCAACGCCGACAACTGGTCGAACCATGCAATCAACCGCGAAGGCGAAACCAGAGGGGATGGTAATTTCCACCTCTTTCAGACTTGAAAATTTGAGTTCGTTGGCAGAAGCAATGTTGTTGGGATTTTGTTCGAGAATGCAAGAGTGTTTAGACCTGT
This sequence comes from Chara braunii, assembly GCA_003427395.1. Taxonomy (NCBI): domain Eukaryota; kingdom Viridiplantae; phylum Streptophyta; class Charophyceae; order Charales; family Characeae; genus Chara; species Chara braunii. The sequence goes on along the minus strand of BFEA01000365.1, from coordinate 1,157,431 downwards.
GGAGGATGTAATTAGTCGATGATTGGTGCACCCGACCCGAGACGAGGACCGCCCCCGGCCTCCCAAAAAACGTAGACGCCAACCGCGACCTACGCGCATCTTTTGCATTTATGCCTCTGAAACTTGCCACAGGAGATCTCAGTTTGACCTGGAACTCCACTACAAATCCCAAAAATCCTTGGCACACCCCTTTATCGCACTTCCGGGCCCCCATCCCACTCCGATCAGGAAGTCGTGCTGGCCGTGAGGTTGGGCGTCACACAGGAAGGGGTAGAAGCACCAGAGGTACTTACCTGTCTATGGTGGCAGCCATCTTTATGACCTTGGTGGGTGCTGCAGTAGGAAGGCCCCAGCTGGGGTAGAGCTACACCAAGAAGCTTCGAGGCAGAGTCAAGCATTGCGGCTTGAGCTAGAGCAGCCATAGCTGCTTTGCGTTGTCCTTTGGACATCAGGGCCAGGCCCAAGTAGTCCGCCATAGCCTCGGCCTATGAGAGTGAAAAGTGAGGGAGGTGGCCATGGCTATGGTGGACCTCAAGTGATACCTGCAGTAGAAGAGGAACTCGGACATTGATTCTGGATCAGCCATTCAACATTGTATTATTATTTCTTGTATGAATAAGTGAGGGGGAGATAAGGAGGAGGAGAGTGTTGGGCGAAGAAGAAGAGCCTTGTCATTTGTCTATGCTGGTGTACATACTAGGTACCAAATCCCCATTTCCCCAAAAAAAAAAGGGTTCCCGGACAGTCACACATGCTGAACATCTGCCAAAATTCTCAAAAGGGGTGACCATTTGTCAGCGGCCTGCGAAGCAGCAGGGGGAGGAAATTTGCGGTGACCTCTGGAGGTTACCGCAAATTCTCAAATATTTTTCTGAATTATCTTGCATTATTGGAAAAAAATGGAACCCCACGATATTAGCGGCCTATCAATTGACGAAAACGAATTTTGGGAAAATGGGCGCACGCGCGGAGCGGTCAGACGCGCGTGTCCCTTTTTTTGGTGCGAACGGCCAGCAGTCAAGACCCCCCCCCAAAAAAAAGGAAAAAAGCAGATTATAAAAAACGAAAAATTGCATTTCCCTTTTGGGTATCCAGCTTGTGACCGGCATCCTGCACAAGCACCTCGAAGAGCACTATGTAGCGACCTTGTCTTTAGCGTTTTGGGAACGCAGTGTGACCGGCCAGGGCCCTCAAAACGGCCGTTCCCATTTTCCCATTTTCTGGGAATTTGGGTACCTAGTGTGAGCGTGCCCTTACTTCTTCTTCTCCTTCTTCTAATCCTCTCTCTCCTCTCAAGTTCATTCATTTCTTTCTGCAATTGGATGGCATTGTACTATCTGATGGCCAGGATCATAACACAAGTATTCGGCACCACCGCACTTACACTCGAAAACAAAGCTGGGAAGCAGCTTCAAGAGCTGTCATATGGGGGCTAGATTCTTCAAGAGTGAGTCATCGCTGCACTCACTCTTGACGGATGCTCTTGAATTTCCTTTTCAAGAGGTGTCAGAAGGCCCAATTCTGACAGCTCTTGAAGTGTTCAAGTGTGCCTGCCTGCAAGGGTGGGTTTTTTAAGGATGGTTGGCCCGACCCTTCATGAGCTCTTCAGCTTTCAAGAGCGGGCCTCCAGTCTGGGCGGCAAAGCAGCTTTGTGAACATTTCTCTTGTCTGAGAACTCTTGATCTACGCTTGAACTTTTTTGTGAGTCAAGGGCAGTGCAGCGGGGCCCTATGTTTAATCAGTATGAATGCATCTGGCAGCCCAGATACGTGATGCATGTTGTACAGTGGAGCGAGGGCCAATGAAAGAAGGAAGAGAGTGCCTCGCTCCCCCAAATAGAATACGTGCCACTGGTCCTCTCTCTTGTGTAAAAAAACAAATAAAATATATGCGGTCATTATATCTGTATCTATACAGAAAGCGACTCCTCAGGAGCAGCCACCAGCTGCTGGGTCTGGAAAAAGGGCCCGCAGGCCTTCGGCTGTAAGCTTAGCTGGATGATGCTTCCAGTAGCAACTTTTTTTTTTTTTTTTTTTTTTTTTTTTTTGGTTCTGGTGTTCTCGGGATACAAATCGAGTAAGGTTCTCCCGCCTTCCCCCCCACCCGCAAAAAAACAGAAAGTCAAAGCTGGAAGGAAAAAGAAAAAAAAAAGAAAAAGGAGTGGACTTCTCGTCAGCAGCACCTGGCCAATTTTTTCTGTTTTTTTATTGGGAAACCAGGCCAATAATTGAGGGTCTCAAACAAGTGAAAGGTGAAAGAGAAAAAGGAAGAAAAAGAGCGTGAGGAGTGGAGCTTTTGGTCAGCAGCACCTTGCCACCTACCTGTGCAGCGGGTGTCCAGCTGCGCCTGGCCAATTATGGAGGGGCTGCATTCCATGCCCTTGGGGTTGGCCTCCAGCAGGTTGTGGTGACGACTTCGAGTTGGGCCGGAGACCCTGCAAAGTGTACGTGACCGCTCCTGTTGTAGCGGACGCCGGAGCCGGGCTTGAATCGCTCCTGCGCAGTACACAAGGAAAGGATTTTGCACAGAAAATGATACATCCACCTGGCACGGACAATACATTTGTCCTATCCACACCTCGATGGATGTACATGCAGTTTATGCATAATCTTTTCCAGAGTGGAATGAGTCTTTTTCGACAAGAAAAACGACACACAGAGAGAGAGAGAGAGAGAGAGAGAGAGAGAGAGAGAGAGAGAGGGGCACGCGGTGGGGATGGAACAAAAGACACAGAACGAGCCGGGGAGGTGGCATGTGCACCCGTGGCGGCACCAGTGGGCATCCACACACACACACGCACACACAGAGAGAGAGAGAGAGAGAGAGAGAGAGAGAGAGAGAGAGAGAGAGAGAGAGAGAGAGAGAGAGAGAGAGAGAAGAGTGGGTGACAGCAATGAACAGGCAGACAGGGAGAGTCTCCATGCAGCAGAAAGTCTCGACCAGGGAGCCCGGCAAGGACTGAAGCGTGCAATGCGGAGTTGAAGCAGCGGCGGCGGCCATCACCTCGACCGCAAGTTTTGGACTTTGCGATTGAAGTTGCGACTTAGGGCCTCGCTCGCCACACCACTCTCGAAATGTGGAAAAGAAAAAAATGTGGCGGGTGCATCTGGCCATGTTCTAGCAGGAAGTTCATTCTCATTTTGCACACTTCGAGAGTGGCGTGGCGATGCCCTTAGCCTCTTCGTGAGTTGACTTCTCCTCCCGTCTTCTTGCCTCTTCTCATCGTTTTTTTTGGTCTCCCGGACTCTCTCCCCCACCTCTTCCCATCTCTCCTCCATCTTTTCCCATCTCTCCTCGCGCTTGCCTGTCACGTTTGCCTTGCCAGTCACGCTCGCTGGTGCTTTCCGGCCGTGACTGTGGATTCATTACTCGTAAGGTCAGTGATGGCTACAGGTAAGGCATAACCGGCAGACAGACGCATCCGTGGTGTCACGCAGGGCATACTCACACTAGGACTTTTTTTACTTATTTGGGAGCGGAATTGCGGCCAGATGCATCCAGTTGCGGCTGGAAATGCGGTCAGATACATTTAAGATAGTGCTTGTGTGAGCACTCCCTCAACGCGTCCCACAAGAGGTCTTGCGTCCGGCCGTGAACTGGTTTGTCAAGGATTCCGCAGCCCCGCTGCCCCCCGCGGGCCCGCCTTTTTTTTTTTCTTTCTCAATTCTATGGACAGCTCCGCCTTTTTTTTTTTTTTCATTAACTCGTCATCTCTCCGTCGATGAATGGCAGATAATTGCGCTAAGGGCCTCGCCACACCACTCTCGAAATGTGAAAAAGACAAAATGTGGCGGGTGCATCTGGCCATGTTCTAGCGGGAAGTTCATTCTCGTTTTGCACATTTCGAGAGTGGTGTGGCGATGCCATAAGTCACTGTTCGTCGTGTTCACCTCGGTTCGTCGGGCAGTTTAGGTCTCTTCCCCTTAGATTATGATTACTCTGATTATCATTATTATTATTATTATTATTATTATTATTATTATTATAATTATTATTATATTATTATTATTATTATTACTACTATTATTATTATTATTATTATTTCTATTGCTATTATTATTCTGAAAGATCTTGTATGTGTGTCTGTGAGTGCGTTCCGCAGCTCGGAGGAATACCGGTCGACGTTATTCTCAGACCTCTGTATTGCTCTGATTGCCGCCCCACACCGAGCGAAGACGACGATTTCTCTTTTTTTGTGTTTTTCAGCGAACGAAGACGAAGATCACGAGCACTCCAGGACCGAATCGTGCGTGCATTGACTCACTTTTTTTTTTTCTCAGCGAGCGAAGACAAAGACCACGAGCACTGCCGGACCGAAGACGAAGAGCACGAGCCCAGGTATCACCACCCGAGCGCCTCCGAATCTCCGATCTATGTCCTCTGATCAGATCAATTAAGAAAGATCGGAGACATCCGTGGTCCTCTCTCTCTCTCTCTCTCTGTGTGTGTGTATATATATATATATCATATATATATATATATATCATATATACATATATATATATATATGATATATAGATATATATGATATATATATATATACATATATATATATATCATATATATCTATATATCGTCACAAACAGAACTGCCCGGTAAACCGTTGGCAGAGACAGAGAAGAAGACGACAAACGAGGGGCTGTGACAAACTGTTTCGTCGGAGTTTCACCGACTCATCAGGAGGCTGAACCCTCAACAGTCTGCAGAATCCCCTCACTGATTACACTGTAAATGATAGTCTACCTTAACCAATATAATATATATATATATATATATCGTATATATAAATATACAGATATCGAGATAGACATAGAGAGAGAGAGTGGTTCAGCCTCCTGATGAGTCGGTGAAACTCCGACGAAAGTGTGTCACAGCCCCTCGTTTGTTGTCCCCTACTCCCTCTCTGCCTGCCTACGGTTTACCGAGCAGCTCTGTTTGACTATATATAGATATAGATATAGATGTAGAGATAGAGATAGATATAGATATAGATATAGTTGCGATCTAGTGTTTGTTTCGTCCTTTCTCTATTTCAGCCATCCATGTCGGAGTCGCAGCCGGGCTTGATGGACTGTCTCAATGACACCAACGAATATACGTCGCGCTGTCTTCCGAGCTCAGAGCTCGAGGATAAAGAGCGATGGGTCGGGTACGTGGTCGTGGTTGCGTTAATCTTCGGCGGCGGGATATGGCTTAAATGCTTCGGGGAGTGGCGGTGCGAGGGATACCTGGGAGATCGGGTGCTCATGTCCGACATTCTCTTAGTGGCAGCGCTACTACTCATGTGCGTAATCGGCTTCGTTTGCAAATATTGCGGCAATTGCTGTATGAGAATAGCACAGATACCGTTATGTTCGCTGTTCATTGTGTACGTGGCCTGCTTTCTGGCGCTGCTCTACTACACAATCTTCGCCTTTGTCGTCACGCAGAGTCGGGGAGCGGGATCTGACTGGCTGCGGAATAGGTGGAACGATGGCTACTGGAGCGCGATCGGGACGTGCCTTTACGACGATCGCAACCTGTGCAAGCTCGACAAGTCGCCCCGCTCCGCGTACCCGGAAGAAAGCATCGGGCTCCCGACTGGACAAGCGCAGGGAGGAGGGCGGTATCCGCCGCCGCCGCCCCGCGCGGGCGCGCAGACCAGCGCCGGGCTGCCCCATCGACCTGTGCAAGCCGGAGGAAGGAGGCTGCTCGCGGCCTTCGCACCATCATCATCATCATCATCACCATCACCAGCAGCAGCAGCAGAGGCGAGCACTGCTGCTGGGTCGACTGGGCTGCTCCGCCCATCCGATCCAGTGCACCGAGCTGATGACATGTCCCGTTTGCAGAGGAGCTGCTGCGCCATGCCTGTTGGGTGTGCAGATAGCCTAGCAGCAGACGGCAGCGGCGTGTACTATACGAAGAAGAAGAATGGCACCGCACGGGGAAGTAGTAGTATGCCTCCCCCTTTGACTTCAGACTGCGACCGATTCAACAACAGCGATTATAAGAACCCCCTGTGCTTCGGGTGCGACGATTGTAAGGAAGCGTTCGAGGCCAATGTGAAGAAAGCATGGCGTTATTTCGCCATTTACAAGATAGTCTGGTTGGCGGTCTTTGCGGCGCCAATCTGCGCTGCGATTCTGGGAAGGGAGGAGGCAGCCTAGGCAAAAAAACGCGCCAAGGAAGCTCATCAGTCGCAGTTGGAGGCGGGGGAATGAGGGCAAGCGGCGGGGGCGAAAAACCGTAGACACCTTTCTTGACCTTCTGGCTAAGATCAAGTATAGGCGCTGCTAGATGTGTCTGCTCATATCAGCACACCTAGCAACCGTCCGGGTTGTTTTAAAAAAAAAAAAAAAAAAAAAAAAAAAAAAACTATCTGTTCTGATCAGTTTAATTTCTGATCCGTGGTCCATCGGGTCACATGATATTAAATAATTTTTTTGAGGGCTACGGAGGGGTCGTAGGGGTAGGCTTGCCTACTCGACCCTTTCCAGCGTTGCCTCCGAATTGCACTGCAGCGGAGCGTGGCGCGGCCCATTCGCGCATCCGAAAGCTGGCGCCCGGGGCTTTGGGGGAAGGCGGGTTAGCGCAGCGAGCCGCTCGCTACCAGTGGCTGCACGCTGTGTCATAATTTCGACTTGGGGCCTCGCTGCACTACTCTCCRAATGTGCGAAATGAGACCGAATCTTCCGCTAGAACTTGGAAAGATACATTTCCATCTTTTTTCATCTTTTTTTGTCTTTTGTGCACGTGGAGAGTAGTGCAGCGAGGCCCTTGCCGTGACGAAGTCGAGCAGGGATTAGGGCCGCGCGTGGGCGCTGGCTCGCAGATCGTCTTGGGGTTGGGGCAGCACTGCAACGCTCCCGCCATATCCCCGTCCCCAGGTCGGCGGTAGCTGGCAATCCCGATAAGACGACGTCAGGAAGGAGGGAGATGTGTGGTGGTCAGACGGGCACGCGGGATCTGGGCGCCGCCCTATGTATATATATGACGATATATATAGATAACATACATATATATATCTGCCTACGGTTTACCGGGCAGTTCTATTTGTGACGATATATATATATAAATATCTATATATATATATATATATAACTTGTCAGGTGCTTCGCCGGCTGGCTTCGATACGAAGACAGAAGATGGAGGCTTGCTTGCGTCGAGAATCGATTCGTGTGCTGGCGGAGGCAGAGTGACTCCTCAGGGAGCTGCCGAGTGCGGAGGGTGCGACGTTGGACACCTTCATAATTTGGTCGTGCACGTGAGATGAGGACGAAATGTGAATTGCTTATTGTTTTGCTTGCTGGTGACCCCGCCGTGGAATTGTCCTGCAGCACCCCGACGCGTGGGATTGTCCTGCAGCACCCCGACGCCGTGGGATTCTCCCGCCGCCGGATCATCTCCATCGCGTCTTGCTATGGAGTCTGGACGGCTTCGTTGGTGGGACAGAATCGACTGCGCCGTGCGTTGGCGTTGCTGTGTTTCATGATTGACTGGCCGTGTTGGCACTCCGTCGCGTTCACGCTTGTTATGTTATGGACCTTATGGTCACTCCGTGTGGCTTCCGGTGGCGCAGCCGTAGAATAATCCTTTTTTTTTTTTTTTCCTTTTATTTATTTAGCCGTTGAATAATCCTCACGGCAACGCCAATCGGAACAAAACCTAAAAACTATTGTTGTATTAAACGGGGGAAGGATCCTACAGATATATAGTACTGGCTCTATTGTCAGTCAGGAATGATTATTTAGGGCATTGTGATTGGTTGGGGTATAATCGTGTTTGGATATTTGTGGTGTTGCTTGGTTAAAAAATTAGTGTCACCCTAGCTTTGGGCAAGTACGGGATTGCAATTAGAGCTTACCAGTAACATTAGAAGAGACAGGGTAGTGTGCGTACATAAGGGCCTCGCCACACCACTATCGAAACATGAATTTTCGTGAGTTTCGCATCGCCACACAGCCTATCGAAAAATACAGCTTTGAAATTCTTCGATAGGTGTCAGACATCGGAATTCCATAGCCCTATCGAACAAACTGTGAACCCCCACCTGCAATGGCCTTCTTTTCGACAGCCTCCTTTCCCGACTATCGAAATACTGCCCACCCACGCTCTAGACAACAGGACCTGCACACAGACGACAGACAGTCGAAAGCGGACACGGAACGGAAAACATTCGATTCTACAGTGCTGTATGGGGTTTATATCGAAGTCCGGACTATCAAATTTTTCTGACACCTATCGGAAAAAAAACGCGATTCGATAGGGGTGTGGCGAGCCCCTAAGACTTAGATAGAGAGTTAGATCAGATTCGGGTGTGTGGGAAAACGAGTAGGTAGGGTTGGACAGAGGAAAACAGATGCTGGGCATTATGGTTATATTAGAAGTTTTATACAGAGAGTACGGGTAGTGTTTATAGGATTTGCACCTTTCCTTTAAAAAAGTTCCTTGCAGGTTGTATGAAGGGTAAGTGAAACGGTTTTCACCTTTCCGGTAGCAGATGCAGTTCGGAGGGCTCGATCCCCAGACCTTTGCCCTCACCCGTGTACAGTGTCAGCTAACCCGTGCGAGCTTGAACCCGCCACCTGTGTCTTTAAAGTCTACCGTTTGCTCGCTGTAGGTAGTGTGGTCGTCGGGTCTTGAACAGTAGGTCTGTAGGTTAGGAATCTTGGCAGTGATAGGAGTTGTAGCTGCTACAGTCCCCCAAAGGTCAAGGTCGTTGCAGTTGACCCGTGCGAGCTTAAACCCGCCACCTGTGTCTTTAAAGTCTACCTTTTGCTTGCTGTAGGTAGTGTGGTAGTCGGGTCTTGAACAGTAGGTCTGTAGGCTAGGAATCTTGGCAGTGATAGGAGTGGTAGCTGCTACAGTCCCCAAAAGGTGAAGGTCGTAGCTGCTACAGTGTCGTAAGGTCAAGTTGACAGCCTTCGGGAGCTTTCGGAAGCGACCTACGAATAGGTCTTAGGAGGTAGACCGCAGGCAAGTGGGCAAGTGGGCAAGTGGGCAGACTAACTCTGGTCAGTCAGCGGTACCCAGTCCCGGTCACACTTTGTCGAGTCAGCAAGTACCATGTGCGACTGTCTACACCCGGGCCCAGGGTCCGAAAAGCAGACCTTTGACAATCCCAAGTATAAATGAAGAGGCAGCGTCAACTCATGGATTCATTCTGCCTGCAAGTACCATGTGGGACTGTGTGCACTTGGGCCCAGTGTCCGAAAGGCAGACCTTGGGCAATCCCAAGTATAAATCAAGAGGCACCGTCAACTCGTGGATCCATTCTGCCTGTGAGCGGTGCGGAAGCGCTGCCGGAGTGTCTTGTGTACGGAGGTCTGCAGCAGGTGGCCGTTGTCGAAGAGGGAAAAGAGGAGGAAGGCCGGCCATAGCAGATAGCTAGTTAGTGGTAGGAGAGAGACGGCGGCCATAGCCGCCACGGCAGCAAGATTAGAGTGTTAGTGTGTGGATGTGTGTAGAGTGTGTGTGTGTGTGTGTGTGTGTGTGTGTGTGTGTGTGTGTGCGTGACGTCCAGGGAGATCCAGAGATGTGTGTGTACGAACGAGATGCGGCCATAGCCCAACAAGACAAGTTTGAATGTGAACTGTGTTTGTGGCTTCGTTATCTCTGAGCTTTGTGTGTGGGCGCTAGTCGACAGCTTGTTCGTCATCTGTTTGCGCCCATGCTGAATGTCGAAAATGGCAAGTCTGATTGCATTGGTATCAAAGCTGCTTCCCGCTGTTCATCTCTCTTCCAGGGGCCATGTATGATCTGTAAGGAACCAGTGCTCTGCATTCTACCCCAGGTACCGTCCTGCTCTTCCTGCTATTTACCCATTCTCAGCTTTTCTCTTTACTGCTTACGACATAAGCGTCGATAAGACCATTAAGATCGAGGATCTATTTTCCGTCGCTTCTGATGAATCTATCTCGTTGGGATTAGGGGCTCGTTCCACACTCCTCGGGCGCATAAAGTCCCTGAGGAATTGTTCTTTCCACCTATCCTCGGGGATGCAGTCGGAAAAAAATAAAATGAAAACGCTCCGAAGGAAATTCGTTGGGCTCTGAGGATTCCCCAGCCACGGAGAGCAGAGGGCACACGGGTAGAGAGACGGTACAACCGAGAATCTGGATCGTGGTGGCACCCTATTGGCTGAAGGCCTCAAGCACATTTGATTTTTTTTTTCTTTGGGGGAAGTACGTTTATGTCACCTTGGAGTATGAATAGGCAAAAAAAAACATCGCCTCGGCAAAGAAAACCGCACCGAGTTCGAAAAGGCAACGGAAGTACCAACGGCCGTGGTGTCAGACCGGGTGTCATATTTACAGGGGTCGGCCGTGGTGTCAGAGGGGAAAACAAAAGAAAAAAGAAAATGGCCAACGGTTACTTTTGGACCGTGATCGCTCGTTTCGAGTTAGAGCGTGCTTTCTTTGCCGACGCGTGTTTTTTGTGCCTTTAGAGTTTGAAAACATGCCACGTCCGCCGTTGTTTCTTTTTCTTTTCTTTTTTCTTTTCCTTCATCGCTCGAAGGAAATGTCCTCGGGTGACGTCCCTGAGGACAGGTGGAACGAAGGGCCCAAATTTCCTTGAGAGCTCCAAGGAAATTTTCCTTTTGCCCGAGGATTCCCCAAGGAGTGTAGAACGAGCCCCTTAGTCTGATGTAATGTAATGGGAAAGTAGGTACGTGTGGAGAGTTGTTTGCACACATAAGTTTTTTAGCACAAATGTTTGTGAGTTTGTCGCCAAGTGCATATAATTGGAACATCTGTAGTTGCATACATGCGCGCAAGAGAGAGAGAGAGAGAGAGAGAGAGAGAGAGAGAGAGAGAGAGAGAGAGAGAGAGAGAGAGAGAAGAGAATGCGTGATTGAGAGAAGGAGAAGGGACGGATCAGGTATGATGTCTATGATGGATGGGTGATGATGATAAACGCGTGATGGAACAGCTTCCTACCTTATTGCCCCGAATAAAACGCACGGTCATTATAGCTGTATTTAGACTGAAAGATACCTCAAATACAGCTATAATGACCGTGCGTTGTATTCGGGGGAAGAAGGTAGTAGTTAAGTGGGCAGTAAGAACTTGACAAAGTCTATAATCATGGTGTACTAATTATTCGGGGAAAAGTCATAAAACCTCCCTCCCCGCAACGAAACCCTTGTATCCATTTCCATTTCCCCCCATAACGGCAGGGAAAAGGTGCCGCAAGGCCCCAAAATCACTTCAAGGCGTCATTTTTGCACCCGCAAAACCATTTTTACACAGTGGCCGTTACCGGCCCAGCCCAAAAATGACACCAAGAGGGATTTTGGGACCTGCGGCACCTTTTTTTTCTCGTTTGGGGGGAAATGGATACAACGGTTTCGTCGCCGGGAGGGAGGTTTTCTTATGACTTTTCCCAATTATTTGAGTAGGCGAGGTACAGTTTTGCTCCATGTTGGATGTGCAGAGCACGGGACGCGGCTCTTCCGCTTCCTTGCTGCCCATTCTTCCTCTTACCTTAATTAAGGGCTCTGGCCATTCTTCCTCTTACCTTAAGGGCGGCCTTTTGGCTAAGTAGGATAAAGTGCACTGTAGCTGTTCTGATCAGTGGTCCATAGGGCAACATAAAAAAGAAATTAAAAAATAAAAAAAGGGCTTCTCTTGGATATCACGGTGACTCCACGCATATCCGCGACGACCCCATTTAATCCCCAGCTCACCACGTTGGGATTCTGTTGCAATTATGGTGGGTAAAGAAGGGGATAGAGGGGTCCTTCGGGACATCCGTTAAAATTGGAACGATAGAGAGAAAAAAAAAAAGGAAAAAAAAGGAGGGGGATAGATGGAGAGAGCTGATCGTGAATGAAGGAAAGGGTCACGCGAAAAGGAAGAAGATCATCCACCTCCCTCGCAGCCCTGGAAGAATGTCTGAGCGCATATGAGCTGGCCTCAGAAACGAGGGTCAGCTGGCGGAAGTCCGTAGCTCTTACCCCTGAGGGCCAACCCCTCGCTCTAGACCTGGGCATTCCGGTCAAACAGAAATCTGAATCTGAGCGATACCCGGGCATCCAAGTCTCATTCGGAAACCCAACAGACACCCAAGCATCCATAACGGAGAACAGAATCCGCGATGCCTGTGCTAGCTGGTCAAAGACTCACTTTCTCTCGCTGTTCGGTACGGCGATGATCATTAATACCTTTATTACATCTAAAATCTGGTATATTCTATCTATCCGTACACTGTCTCTGGAGTCTGCAGCTAATATCAGGAGACTCCTAACAAAGCTACTTTGGAAAGGAGATTCTGAAGCCTCCTCAGCCCTCAGCAAAGTTAGCTGGAATAAGATCACAAAAAAACGGAAAGATAGGGGTCTGGGGATCCTCGACCCTCAGACACAGAACAGAGCTCTACTGGCCAAATGGCCAATAAGAGCACTTACCGCTAAAAAACAAACCCCCTGGATTCTCCTTCTGCAACACTTCCTAGCAACAGTATGGAACCTTTCCGACCCTGAAGCAGTCTGGCTGTTGCATACCGTATAGCTGCAGACCAGAACAAGAACCGACCTTTCAATACAAAGTATGAGATAGCACAGCGGAAGACTTAGAAACCAGCGATCCGCACAATCAATGTTGTAATGCAGCCCTGAACATACATC